>CM038141.1:448951432-449508932 GCA_021437245.1 Aegilops speltoides
TATTTTAGCGAATTTAGGATGTCGCCAAAAGGTGAGTGCTGAAAGATGTCCATAGCGGTGAACTCCATGATCGGCGCCCAATCGGATTCGATTGGTAGGGGCGCGAGGGGTTCGGAGTCCGGAGAGGAGTCCGGCACCTCGGAGTCACGAGCTTCACAAGTGACCAGGTTGGTATTTGGCTCTATCACCGTAGAGGTAGCAGCCCCCGAGGCGGTGTCTAGCCACCCGTCCTCGATCTGTGCAGCCGGCTCCGAATTAAGGGTCAGAGCGGACTCGCAGCGGCCTCCGTGGCCTTGTCCGCAGCAGAGCTAAATCATGCCCATTGAGACAGTGCGGCGCGCTCGGCTGTGGCTCGAATCCGTCGAAGATCAAGTCTCCGCGGATGTCAGCCGTGAAGTTCAAACTTGAATCGACTGATGGCGGGCGTAGCTTTCAATCTGCTCCGGATGGCCTGCTTAATTGGCCCGCAGCAAAGCCGCCGAATACGAAGATCTGTCCGGGAGAAAAGTCTCACCCCGGATCGCGTCGTTGTTGATGATCGAAGGAGCCATCAGGTCTATACGCGATGGCACAGAGGAACTCTCAATGAAAGCACCAATGTCGGTGTCAAAACCGGCGGATCTCGGGTAGGGGGTCCCGAACTATGCGTCCAGGCGGATGGTAACAGGAGACAAGGGACACGATGTTTTTACCCAGGTTCGGGCCTCTCGATGGAGGTAAAACCCTACTCCTGCTTGATTGATATTGATGATATGGGTAGTACAAGAGTGGATCTACCACGAGATCAGGGAGTCTAAACCCTAGAAGCTAGCCTATGGTATGATTGTTGTTCTTCTGTCCCATGGACTAAAACTCTCCGGTTTATATAGACACCGGAGAGGGCTAGGGTTACATAGAGTCGGTTACAATGGTAGGAGATCTACATATCCGTATCGCCAAGCTTGCCTTCCACGCCAAGGAAAGTCCCATCCGGACACGGGACGAAGTCTTCAATCTTGTATCTTCATAGTCTCGGAGTCCGGCCGATGATGATAGTTCGGCTATCCGGACACCCCCTAGTCCAGGACTCCCTCAGTGGGCAAAATAGATAATGCCCACACGACCTCTCTCAGCCACCTACCTCACGGTCCCGCACGCCTACGTGACAGTCACCACGCGTCGCCGCAGTTGCCATGGTCCGGACCCTCTTCAATGTCCGTTTAACTGCAGTTCCCATGTTGCTAAACTACAGTTGCCATGTCGGACAACTACAGTTGCCATGGTTGCTCAACTGCTGTTGCCATGTATGGTCTGGTCTACTGTAGTTGCCATGATTTCAAAACTTTAGGAGTCGCCACCTACTAACACTAGCAGTTGCCATGCAGCACTACAAAAAAGGTATGGCAAAAAACATGTTCGGGTAAAAGAGAGAGTTGCCATGTGCTCACAAGCACGCTAGGGCAGTTGCCATGTAAAAGAAAGAGTTGCCATATGCTTATGTGCATGCTAGGGCAGTTGCCATGTATCATGCAAAAACACATGACAACTCAGGTAAAAAGAGAGTTGCCATCTGCTTACAAGCAAAGCTAGGGCAGTTGCCATGTACCCTGCAGAAACACATAGCAACTGACAGTTTTGGGTGTGGGCGAGGAGATGAGCATGTGGGCAAAGTGATAAACGCCCACACACACCAGCCCCTCTGCGTGCGTGAAAACTAGTGTGTGGGCGAATTGCTAAACGCCCACACACCAGCCCCCCGTGTGGTGAAAAAGGACGTGTGGGTGACCGGATGAATGCCCACACACCAGCCCAGTCCTACATGGCACAAAAAACTGCTAGAACGCGCCAAGATTCGTGCAGAATTGGTTGGACGAGGATCCATGCGTGTGGGCGAGTTACCAGACGCCCACACGTGTGGGTGTTAGTCTTTCCTTTTTTTTATATCTATGCATCTATGGATCGGCATCGACTGTCTCGTTCGATCGCAGCCAACGCTGGCCTGATAGGCCGACGCATCCAGGCTGTTAGGCCAGTAACCGGTGGAGATCGACCAGGTAGCCAGGTTCGATTCGATCGAGCGCCCACGCACACGATACAAAAAAATGACACACACGCACGCACACGACCAACCCCACCTTGACGCGACTCAACCCTAAGCAGCTACGCGGCGGCGGCATGTGGCCAGATCACGAGGACCATACGGGCGACTGGCGACAATGGTAGGGTGGGGGCTTAGAGGGCTGCAACAGCAAGCTCCAGCGGTTGCTCCAGCGAAGGCAGCAAGCAGCGGCAGCAAGCTCCAGCGGGCGGCATCAGTTGGGGATTTTCCTAGTAATTCCCCAGGGTCCAAACAAGAGGACTAATTGCAACCACTTTGTTAGGTATTGGCGATTTTTTTTCCTGCCAATTCTCCAGGATATGAAGATCTCTCGCACATATCCCCTTCATAAAGACGAGAAGTATCCATGACAATTTCATGTACGTTCACAATCTCACGCGGCTTCTCCACTTGCAGAAAACACCGGCCCTCCTATTCAAGCTCGATATACGAAAGGCTTTTGACTCTGTCGAATGGGAGTATATCTTGGACCTTCTTCAGAGGCTTGGGTTCCTGCCCATGTTTCGTAACTGGATTGCCGCCCTACTGTGCTCCTCGTCCTCGCGCATTCTATTGAATGGTGTGCCGAGCAAGCCCACCCCTCACGGTCGAGGTTTCAGGCAAGGGGATCCACTCTTCCCCTTACTATTTGTCATAGCCATGGACCCGCGGCACAAGATTCTTGAGCTGGCAACGAGAAAAAGATCTCTTCCACAAGATCGTGGGCATGGCGTGGCTGTTAGGACCTCCGTATACCCGGATGGCGCAGCGGTCTTCATGGCCCCAATCAATAAAGACATTGACAACCTAGCCACCATTCTACATCTATTCGGCAATGTCACGGCCTAGTCACAAACTTTCAGAAGAGCTCAGTGGTTCTCATTCATTGCAGATAACTCAACTTGACATGCATCCTTCAGGCCCTTCCTGTGCCATGGGCTTCCTTTCCATTAAAAAACTTGGGGCTTCCTCTCTCAGTGTGGCAGCTAAGAAAGGTCGACTTCTAGTACCTAGAGGACAAAGCGGCCGCTAAGTTGACCATTTGGGATGGTCAAAATATCACTGCCATTGGTCGATGTGCCCTTGTGAAGTTGGTGATATCTTCATAGCTCATCTTCTCCATCATGCCGCTCATTGTGCTAACGTCCACTCTACACAACATAAACAAGCTCGAAAGATCCTTTCTCTGGGAGGGCATAGACAAAACCACTGATGCAAAATGCAAGGTGAATTGGGATGCGGTGTGCCGGCCAAAGGATCTTGGTGGTGTTGTCATACTTAACACGGAGAAATTTGCTCAGGCTCTCAACTTGCGTTGGTTATGGTTTGAATGGAAAGAGCCAACCAAGCTTTGGGTGGGTATGGGAAACCCCTGCAACACGAAGGACTCCGCCTTGTTCTATGCCTCCACATCAATCTTTGTTGGAAATGGAGCAAGGACGCCTTTTTGGGATGCGCCATGGGTGAATGACTGCAAGCCTAGGGACACCGCACCTCTAATTTACGAGGCGTCCGCGAGGAAAAACTGGAAGGTGCACGAAGCTCTCAACAACGATGTGTGGGTCTCGAGAATATGCTGAAGGAAATATGCCCTAGAGGCAATAATAAAGTTATTATTTATTTCCTTATTTCATGATAAATGTTTATCATTCATGCTAGAATTGTATTAACCGGAAACATGATACATGTGTGAATGCATAGACAAACTAGATGTCACTAGTATGCCTCTACTAGACTAGCTTGTTAATCAAAGATGGTTATGTTTCCTAACCATGAACAAAGAGTTGTTATTTGATTAACAAGGTCACATCATTAGCGGAATGATCTGATTGACATGACCCATTCCTTAGCTTAGCACACGATCGTTTAGTATGTTGCTACTGCTTTTATCCATGACTTATACATGTTCTCGTAACTATGAGATTATGCAACTCCGTTTACGGAGGAACACTTTGGTGCTACCAAGCGTCACAACGTAATCGGGTGATTATAAAGGAGTACTGGTGTCTCCAAAGGCGAGATGTTGGGTTGGCGTATTTGAGATTAGGTTTTGTCACTCCGATTGTCGGAGAGGTATCTCTGGGCCCTCTCGGTAATGCACATCTTTGAAGCCTTGCAAGCACTACAACTAATGAGTTAGTTGTGAGATGATGTATTACGGAACGAGTAAAGAGACTTGCCGTAACGAGATTGAACTAGGTATTGGATACCGACGATCGAATCTCGGGCAAGTAACATACCGATGACAAAGGAACAACGTATGTTGTTATGCGGTCGACCGATAAAGATCTTCGTAGAATATGTAGGAACCAATATGGGCATCCAGGTCCCGCTATTGGTTATTGACCGTGAATAGTTCTAGGTCATGTCTACATTGTTCTCGAACCGTAGGGTCCGCACGCTTAAGGTTTCGATGATGGTTATTATGAGTTTATGTATTTTGATGTACCGAAGAAGTTCGAGTCCGGATGTGATCACGGACATGACGAGGAGTCTCGGAATGGTCGAGACATAAAGATTGATATATTGGAAGCCTATGTTTGGAGTTCGGAATGGTTCGGACGAAAACGGAATTTACCGGAAACCGGAGGTTACTGGAACCCCGGAGGTAAATGGGCCTCGGTGGGCCTCGAGGGAGAGGAGGGGCGGCCAGGAGGTGGGCGCGCCCCCCCCCAGTCCGAATAGGACAAGGAAGGGGCCCTCCCTCTTCCCTCCCCAAACCTAATCCAACTAGGAAAGGGGGGAGTCCTACTCCCGGTAGGAGTAGGACTCCTCGGCAGCCTCTAGCTAGGCCGGGCCCCCCCTCCCTCCTTTATATACGGGGCAGGGGGCACCTTGGAACACACAAGTTTGATCTTTAGATCGTTCCTTAGCCGTGTCGGTGCCCCCTCCACCATATTCCACCTCGGTTATACCGTCGTGAAGCTTAAGCGAAGCCTGCGCCGGTGAAACATCAAGATCGTCACCACGCCGTCGTCTTGTGGAACTCTCCTCGACACTCGGCTGGATCGAGATCTGAGGGCGTCATCGAGCTGTACGTGTGTCAAGAACTTCGGGCGTCGGAGATGTGGCGCCGGATCGGTCGGATCGCGAGGAGAACGTCGACTACTTCCTCTACGTTGTGATCGCTTCCGCCGGGTCTACAAGGGTATGTAGACAACACTCTCCCCTCTCGTTGCTATTCATCACCATGATCTTGCGTGTGCGTAGGAAATTTTTGAAATTACTCGTTCCCCATGATGGCATCCGAGCCTAGGTTTTATGGTTTGATGTTTTGCACGAGTAGAACACAAGTGAGTTGTGGGCGATACAAGTCATACTACCTACCAGCATGTCATACTTTGGTTCAGTGGTATTGTGAGATGAAGCGGCCCGGACCGACATTACTGCAGACGCTTACGCGAGACTGGTTTCACCGCCACGAGCACTCGTTGCTTAAAGGTGACTGGTGGGTGCTGTCTCTCTCACTTTAGTTGAACTGAGTGTGGCTCGCCCGGTCCTTGAGAAGGTTAAAGCGGAGTCTATTTGTGAAATATCGTTGTGGTTTTGATCGTGGGTGAGACTGGTTCTTGCTTAAGCCCGTAGCAGCCACGTAAAATTTGCAACAACAAAGTAGAGGGCGTCTAACTTGTTTTTGCAGGGCATGTTGTGATGTGATATGGTCAAGGCGTGATGCTATATTTTATTGTATGAGATGATCATGTTTTGTAACCGAAGTTATCGGCAATGGCAGGAGCCATATGGTTGTCGCTTTATTGTATGCAATGCAATCGCCTCGTAATGCTTTACTTTATCACTAAGCGGTAGAGATAGTCGTAGAAGCATAAGATTGGCGAGGCGACAACGATGCTACAATGAAGATCAAGGTGTCGCGCGGTGGCGATGGTGATCATGGTGGTGCTACAAGATGGGGATCATGAAGCACAAGATGATGATGACCATATCATATCACTTATATTGATTTGCATGTGATGTTTATCCTTTTATGCATCTTATCTTGCTTTGATTGACGGTAGCATTATAAGATGATCTCTCACTAAATTATCAAGAAGTGTTCTCCCGAGTATGCACCGTTGCCAAAGTTCGTCGTGCCCAGACACCACGTGATGATCGGGTGTGATAAGCTCTACGTCCATCTACAACGGGTGCAAGCCAGTTTTGCACACGCGAATACTCGGGTTATACTTGACGAGCCTAGCATATGCAGATATGGCCTCGGAACACGGAGACCGAAAGGTCGGCGTGAATCATATAGTAGATATGATCAACATAAGATGTTCACCATTGAAAACTACTCCATTTCACGTGATGATCGGTTATGGTTTAGTTGATTTGGATCACGTGATCACTTAGATGACTAGAGATGTCTTCCTAAGTGGGAGTTCTTAAGTAATATGATTAATTGAACTTAAATTTATCATGAACTTAGTACCGATAGTATCTTGCTTGTTTATGTTTGATTGTAGATAGATGGCTCGTCTTTGTTGTTCCGTTGAATTTTAATGCGTTCCTTGAGAAAGCAAAGTTGAAAGATGATGGTAGCAATTACGGATGGGTCCGTAACTTGAGGATCATCCTCATTGCTTGCCTGTAAGAGTTACGTCTGGATGCACCGCTAGGTGCAGGCTCGATGCAGATGCTGGCCGAGCGGCGTTAAGAGCGTCTGGCGAGCAAAGCTGATGACTACTCTATAGTTCGATGTGCCATGCTTTACGGCTTAGAACCGGGGCTTCAACGACGTTTTGAGCGTCATGGAGCATATGAGATGTTCCAGGAGTTGAAGTTGATATTCCAACAGAATGCCCGGATTGAGAGATATGAAGTCTCCAATAAGTTCTATAGCTGCAAGATGGAGGAGAATAGTTACATTAGTGAACATATACTCGAATGTGCGGGTACTACAATCACTTGACACAATTGGGAGTTAATCTTCCGGATGATTGTGTCATTGATGAAATTCTTCAATCACGCCACCAAGCTACAAAAGCTTCGTGATGAACTATAATATGCAAGGGTTAGTAAAGACTATACAGAGCTCTTCGCAATGCTAAAGGCTGCGGAGGTAGAAATCAGAAGGAGCATCAAGTGTTGATGGTCAATAAGACCACTAGTTTCAAGAAGAAAGGCAAAGGGAAGAAGAAGGGAATCTCAAGAAGAACAGCAAGCAAGTTTCTGCTCGGGAGAAGAAACCCAAGTCGGCCCTAAACACAGCCGAGTGCTTCTCTGCAAAGCGATAGTCCTTCGAAGCGGAACTGCCCCAAGTATTTGGCGGATAAGAAGGATGGCAAGGTGAACAAAGGTATATGTGATATACATGTTATTGATGTGTACCTTACTAGAGCTCGCAGATAGCACACAGGTATTTGATCTTTGGTTACATTGCTAATATTTGCAACTCAAACAGGACTACGGATTGCGAACACTAGCAAAGGGCGAGGTGACGATCGCGTGGGAAATGGTTCCAAAGTCGATGTGATCGCGGTCGGCACGCTACCTCTACATCTACCTTGGGATTAGTTTTAGACCTAAATAATTGTTATTTGGTGCTGCGTTGAGCATGAACATTATATCTGGATCTTGTTTGATGCGAGGCGGTTATTCATTTAAATCGAGAGAATAATGGTTGTTCTATTTATATGAGTAATATCTTTTATGGTCATGCACCCTTGAGGAGTGGTCTATTTGATGAATCTCGATAGTAGTGATACACATATTCATAATGTTGAAACCAAAAGATGTAGAGTTGATAATGATAGTGCAACTTATTTGTGGCATTGCCGTTTAGGTCATATCGGTGTAAAGCGCATGAAGAAACTCCATCTTGATGGACTTTTAGAGTCACTTGATTATGAATCACTTGGCACTTATGAACCGTGCCTCATGGGCAAGATGACTAAAACACCGTTCTCGGTACTATGGAGAGAGCAACAGATTTGTTGGAAATCATACATACTGATGTATGTGGTCCGATGAATGTTGAGGCTCGTGGCGGATATCGTTATTTTCTCACCTTCACAGATGACTTAAGCAGATATGGGTATATCTACTTAATGAAACATAAGTCTGAAACGTTTGAAAAGTTCAAAGAATTTCAGAGTGAAGTTGAAAATCATCGTAACAAGAAAATTAAATTTCTACGATCTGATCGTGGAGGTGAATATTTGAGTTCTGAGTTTGGTCTACATTTGAAACAATGCGGAATAGTTTAGCAACTCCGCCACCGGAACACCACAGCGTAATGGTGTGTCCGAGCGTCAGAATGTCGCACTTTACTAGATATGGTGCGATCTATGATGTCTCTTACAGATTTACCGCTATCGTTTTGGGGTTATGCTCTAGAGACAGCCGCATTCACCTGAATAGAACACCGTCGAAATCCGTTGAGGCGACACCTTATGAACTATGGTTTAGCAAGAAACCAAAGTTGTCGTTTCTTAAAGTTTGGGGATGCGATGCTTATGTGAAAAAGCTTCAACCGATAAGCTTGAACCCAAATCGAAATGTGTCTTCATAGGATACCCAAAGGAAACAGTTGGGTACACCTTCTATCACAGATCCGAAGGCAAGACATTCGTTGCTAAGAATGGATCCTTTCTAGAGAAGGAGTTTCTCTCGAAAGAAGTGAGTGGGAGGAAAGTGGAACTTGATGAGGTAATAGTACCTTCTCCTTACTTGAAAGTAGTTTGTCACGAAACCGGTTTCGAGACACCTACACCAAGTAGTGAGGAAGTTGATGATGTTGATCATGAAACTTGAGATCAAGTAACTACGCAGAACCTCGTAGATCAACGAGTAAGATCCGCACTGAGTGGTACGGTAATCCAATTCGGAAATCATGCTACTAGATCATGGTGAACCTACGAACTATGAAGAAGCGATGGTGAGCCCAGATTCGCATAAAATGGCTTGAGGCCATGAAATCGAGATGGGATCCATGTATGAAAACAAAGTATGGACTTTGGTTGACTTGCCGAGGGTAGGCAAGCAATAGAAAACAAGTGGATCTTCAAGAAGAAGGCGACGCCGGCGGTAATATTATTGTCTATAAAGCTCGACTTATCGCAAAAGGTTTCGACAAGTTCAAGGGATTGACTACGATGAGACCTTCTCACCCGTAGCGATGCTTAAGTCCGTCCGAATCATGTTAGCAATTGCCGCATTTTATGATTATGAAATTTGGCAAATGGATGTAAAGACTGCATTCTGAATGGATTTACGGAAGAAGAGTTGTATATGATGCAACCGAAGGTTTTATCGATCCAAAGGAGCTAACAAAGTGTGCAAGCTCCAGCGATCCATCTATGGACTGGTGCAAGCATCTCGGAGTTGGAATAAGCGCTTTGATAGTGTGATCAAAGCATTTGGGTTTGTACAGACTTTTGGAGAAGCTTTGTATCTACAAGAAAGTGAGTGGGAGCTCTGTAGCATTTACGATATTATATGTAGATGACATATTGCTGATCGGAAATGATATAGAATTCTGGATAGCATAAAGGGATACTTGAATAAGAGTTTTTCAATGAAAGACCTCGGTGAAGCTGCTTACATATTGGGCATTAAGATCTATAGAGATAGATCAAGGCGCTTAATTGGACTTTCACAAAGCACATACCTTGACAAAATTTTGAAGAAGTTCAAAATGGATCAAGCAAAGAAAGGGTTCTTGCTGTGTTACAAGGTGTGAAGTTGAGTCGGACTCAATGCCCGACCACTGCAGAAGATAGAGAGAAAATGAAAGATGTTCCTATGCTTCAGCCATAGGCTCTATCATGTATGCAATGCTGTGTACCAGACCTGATGTGTGCCTTGCTATAAGCCTAGCAGGAGGTACCAAAGTTATCCGAGTGGATCATTGGACAGCGGTCAAGAACATCTGAAATACGAAAAGGACTAAGGATATGTTTCTCGTATATGGAGGTGACAAAGAGCTCATCGTGGCAGTTACGTTGATGCAAGCTTTGACACCGATCCGGACGATTCTAAATCGCAGACGGATACGATTTACACTAAGCGGAGGAGCTGTCGGTTGGTGCAGTTCTAAACAAAGCGTCGTGGCGGGATCTACATGTGAAGCGGAATACATAGCAGCCGGAAGCAGCTAATGAAGGAGTGCGGATGAAGGAGTTCATATCCGATCTAGGTGTCATACCTAGTGCATCGGGCCAATGAAAATCTTCGTGACAATCTTTGGAGCAATTGCCTTAGCGAAGGAATCCAGATTTCACAAGAGGACCAAACACATCAAGAGACGCTTCAATTCCATCCGGGACTTAGTCCGGGTGGGAGACATAGAGATTTGCAAGATACATACGGATCTGAATGTTGCAGACCCGTTGACTAAGCCTCTTCCACGAGCAAAACATGATCAGCACCAAGACTCCATGGGTGTTAGAATCATTACTATGTAATCTAGATTATTGACTCTAGTGCAAGTGGGAGACTGAAGGAAATATGCCCTAGAGGCAATAATAAAGTTATTATTTATTTCCTTATTTCATGATAAATGTTTATCATTCATGCTAGAATTGTATTAACCGGAAACATGATACATGTGTGAATGCATAGACAAACTAGATGTCACTAGTATGCCTCTACTAGACTAGCTTGTTAATCAAAGATGGTTATGTTTCCTAACCATGAACAAAAGAGTTGTTATTTGATTAACAAGGTCACATCATTAGCGGAATGATCTGATTGACATGACCCATTCCCTTAGCTTAGCACACGATCGTTTAGTAAGTTGCTACTGCTTTTATCCATGACTTATACATGTTCCTGTAACTATGAGATTATGCAACTCCCGTTTACCGGAGGAACACTTTGGTGCTACCAAAGCGTCACAGCGAATCGGGTGATTATAAAGGAGTACTACAGGTGTCTCCAAAGGCGAGATGTTGGGTTGGCGTATTTGAGATTAGGTTTTGTCACTCCGATTGTCGGAGAGGTATCTCTGGGCCCTCTCGGTAATGCACATCACTGAAGCCTTGCAAGCACTACAACTAATGAGTTAGTTGTGAGATGATGTATTACGGAACGAGTAAAGAGACTTGCGATAACGAGATTGAACTAGGTATTGGATACCGGCGATCGAATCTCGGGCAAGTAACATACCGATGACAAAGGAACAACGTATGTTGTTATGCGGTCCGACCGATAAAGATCTTCGTAGAATATGTAGGAACCAATATGGGCATCCAGGTCCCGCTATTGGTTATTGACCGTGAATAGTTCTAGGTCATGTCTACATTGTTCTCGAACCGTAGGGTCCATGCACGCTTAAGGTTTCGATGGCGGTTATTATGAGTTTATGTATTTTGATGTACGAAGAAGTTGAGTCCCGGATGTGATCACGGACATGACGAGGAGTCTCGGAATGGTCGAGACATAAAGATTGATATATTGGAAGCCTATGTTTGGAGTTCGAATGGTTCGGAAAGCGAAATTCTACCGGAAACCGGAGGTTACGGAACCCCGGAGGTAAATGGGCCTCGGTGGGCCTCGAGGGAGAAGAGGAGGGCCGGCCAGGAGGTGGCCGCGCCTCCCCCAGTCCGAATAGGACAAGGAAGGGGCGCGCCCTCCTCTTCCCCTCCCCAAACCTAATCCAACTAGGAAAGGGGAGTCCTACTCCGGTAGGAGTAGGACTCCTCGGCAGCCTCTAGCTAGGCCGGCCGGCCTCCCCTCCCTCCTTTATATCACGGGGCAGGGGGCACCTTGGAACACACAAGTTTGATCTTTAGATCGTTCCTTAGCCGTGTGCGGTGCCCCCCTCCACCATATTCCACCTCGGTTATACCGTCGCGAAGCTTAAGCGAAGCCCTGCGCGGTGAAACATCAAGATCGTCACCACGCCGTCGTCTTGTGGAACTCTCCTCGACACTCGGCTGGATCGAGTCGAGGGGCGTCATCGAGCTGTACGTGTGTCAAGAACTCGGGCGTCGGAGTAACGGCGCGGGATCGGTCGGATCGCGAGGAGAACGTCGACTACTTCCTCTACGTTGTGATCGCTTCGCTTGGTCTACAAGGGTATGTAGACAACACTCTCCCCTCTCGTTGCTATTCATCACCATGATCTTGCGTGTGCGTAGGAAAATTTTTGAAATTACTACGTTCCCCAACATATGCATCACTGACTCTTTTTTGCCAAATCACTTGCGTCAGTTTGTCACCCTCTGGACAATGCTTCGTGGCTTCCGTCTCGAGGCGGATGCCGAGGATGATATTGTGTGGAGGGTGACAAACTGAAGCAAGTGATTCGGCAAAGCACAACTCCTTGGCACAATCAAATCCCCTATGGAGCACACTGTGTGGAAGGCTTGGGCTCCCCCCGAAGTCAAGTTCTTCGCTTGGTTGGCTATTCAAAACAGAGTTTGGACGACCCAAAGTCAAGTTCTTCGCTTGGTTGGCTATTCAAAATAGAGTTTGGACGGCGGACAGATTGGAGAAGCACGGATGTCCAAACTATGGCCTTTGTAGACTTTGCAAGCGGGAGCAAGAGTCTGTTGACCACCTTTTCTACAAATGTAGCTCTCTCTCCGCCTCTGGGGATTAGTCAATGACTGGCTGCAACTGGTGAGCATCAATAATTTCTCATGGCACCTCTCGGATAACATCGAAGAATGGTGGGTGGGCCTCTCCGACACATCTACCCCCAATAGGAAGGCGAGGGCCTCACTCACCATGCTCGTCGCCTGGACCATTTGGAACGAGAGGAATGCACGAGTGTTCCGTCAGAAGAGTGCTCCACCGACGGTCCTACTCGCCAATATCAAGGAGGCCACACTTTGGGTAGCTGCGGGTGCTAAAAAGTTGGGATACATGATGACGCGAGAGTAGTTGATCACTTTTATTTCGGTTGTTGTGGCGCTGTCTGTGTTTTAACACAAACAAAAACTCTATTCCTCTTATTTAATGAATGAGGCAAATCTTTTGCCTCTCTTGAAAAAAAATCTCTCACTCAATATAATAGATGAAGATTTATGCAGTGACCTTGTATAATAGGGTGGAAAGTTTGTTTATATTTTTCATTCATGCCAGTGTACTGTGTACGCACAAGTTTTTGTTTTTAGATGATTATACATACAAGCTAATAAGATGCCCAACCGGTGTAGTTCTGTCCAGATTACCAAAAGATGGATAAAAGGGGAATGGAGTATCAAATCCAAAGAAAAGGGGAAGAGGTAATTTCTCATATTTTTTTTGAAATTTTGTAGCAACTTTTAACCGCAACTTGAAGCCTTAAATTCAAGCAGATTGTAGTGATATATTAATGTTGTGATTGCAGATTTGAAAAGGTATTTTGAAGTGCTTGGTACTAGCAGCAGCTCAAAATCGAATCCAAGCACCCGTGAAAGTTTCAATATTTCGGCACATGTCACTCATCAAGATCAAGTGACTTCCGTGGAAGTAGAGCATGAAAAATTGATGCCAACCGAACAAGTGGAAGAACAAACTACAGGTTCCGTAGAAGCTATAGTGGAAGAGAATGTTGAAGTTCACGGGGTTGAAGGTATAACTATTTTTAGTGAAGATTACATAAATGGTGATCCAGGACTTCGCATTCCACTTGATAGTTTTGCCCCCAACATTAGAGATGATGTTAGATTTGCTTATGTATGAATGGGTGCAACTCAACCAACTAGTTGCACTCCCCCCGCCCCAAATAGAGATGGAAGATGCTTCTGATCAAAATGGTATAAGGACTTTGATTGGTTGGAACATAGTGTAATAAAGCATAAGGCTTATTGCTTCTGTTGTTATCTTTTTAAGCATGACCGAATGGATGATAAATTTGGGCATGATGTCTTCTCCAAATTGGATTTTGACTGTTGGAAAAATGCGGTTGCAGCATTTTGTAAACATGTTGGTGGGCCATGTGTAGGATCGGAAGTATGTCTAGAGGGGGGGTGATTAGACTACTTGACAACTTAAAAATTTTGCCTTTTGATTGGAGTAGTTTCTTAGCAAGTTCACAATGACAACCAAGTCAAGTATCACCCTACACATGCAATTCTAGAGTTGTGGCAGCGGAAAGTAAATTGCACGTATAGTAAATGAGAGGTGGAGAAGAGCAAACATAATGGAGACACGGAGATTTTTCTCGTGGTTCCGATAGGTGGTGCTATCGTCAATCCACGTTGATGGAGACTTCAACCCACGGAGGGTAACGGCTGCTTGAGTCCACGGAGGGCTCCACCCACGAAGGGTCCACGAAGAAGCAACCTTGTCTATGCCATCATGGCTTACGCCCACGGAGGACTAGCCTTACTCGGGGTAGATCTTCACGAAGTAGGCGATCTCCTTGCCCTTACAAACTCCTTGGTTCAACTCCACATCATGACGGAGGCTCCCAAGCGACACCTAACCAATCTAGGAGGCACCACCTCCAAAAGGTAATAGATGGGGTTGGTGATGATGAACTCCTTGCTCTTGTGCTTCAAATGATAATCTCCCCAACACTCAACTCTCCTCACTGATTTGGCTGTGGTGGAGGAAGGGATTGAGTGGAAAGCAACTTGGAAGGCTAGAGATCAAGTTTCATATGGTGGGAGTGGAGCAACTTGATCTCAACACAAGGGTAGGTAGTTTTCTTCTCGTAAATGTAAGGTAGGAGTGGTAGTTCTTTCGATGGCTCTCTCCACGAATGAAGAGGAGGTGGAGGGTATTTATAGCCTCCACACAAAATCCAACCGTTACACACATTTGACCAATCTCGGTCGGACCGAAGTTGACAACTCGGTCGACCGAAAGTTCAAATCTTGTGAGCGTTGGGATTTTCAGTGGGACCGAAAATACAATCTCGGTTAGTCCGATTCTTCCAAAGTCTAGGGTTTGCCAATCTCGGTGGGACCGACTTTCTCATCTCGGTGACACCGATTTGAGTCTGAAGGATTCTGAAGCTTGGCAACACCAATTTCGAATGACCGAGTTTGGAATCGGAAAATCCGAGATTCTAGGGTTTGGCTATATGGCTGAGGTGGTTCATCTCGGTGTGACTGAGTTTGGAATCGGTGGGACCGAGATTACTTATGAGTTTATGTTTGAGTGAAAGATTGCTGATAGTTTGAGAGATAAATCACTAAGCACCTAGAGCAACCAGATCATCATCATAACCTCATCCCCTTTTAATAGTATTGGCTTTCCTATGGACTCAATGTGATCTTGGATCACTAAACCAAAAATGGAGTCTTGAGCTTTTACCAATGTTTTCCTTAGCATTTTGAGGGTCCACATCATCGGTCATTGCCATACCAATATCTTTGAACTTTCGAAATATTCTCAAGAAATGATTAGTTCAATGATATATATGTTGTTATTAATTACCAAAACCACATGGGGATTAGTTGCACTTTCAATCTCCCCCTTTTTGGTAATTGATGACAACATATAGATCAAAGCTTCGACAAATGATATAATCAATGAATAACATCGTCGCTTTGAGAAGTATGTGATAAGCAAGAGCTCCCCCTAAATTTGTGCATTATTTAAGATTTGCGTTTGAATGCAAATGCACAATCGATTAGGATCATGGGTTACTCTTCCATGTCACATACATCTTGGTGGAGCGCACAAAATGATAAGAATGAATGGCATGCACCCAATCACCAAGACATGAGTAAATGATCATACAAGATATGAATGGAATATGATAGACATCAAGCACACATTAAGCACAGTATGATCAAGCACTCATCAAGATAGAGCAAACGTAGTATCAAACACACGAAGTATCTCAAAGAACTCAAAAGTATCTCAAGGAAAACCGCAAACGAAAGAGCAAAAACGAGCACTCTCTCTCTCGAAGCCCTATGATCTATACAATTTCTCCCCCTTTGGCAACAAGTTACCAAAAAGTTCGAAAGGTATAGAGCTAATCGTCACTCGGGACTCTGCTGGCGGCTCCTGTCTGCGTCGATGGAGTGGAGATAGCTGCATCTGCGAAAGCTTCTGCTGAAGTCTGTGGAGCTGGAGGAGTGGATACTGAAGCTGGTGCTGGAACTGACGGAGCTGTAGGAGGTGCTGATGTGGTAGCCCAGGGTCGACCTTTGGAATAGCGGTGATCTGGGCTTTGTGGGCCTTTGGGCAGGCTGCTCATAGTCATCTGGACCATATCACCTTCCATCTCTCTCATGAGTTCTGCCTTCTCCTCTTAGCTTCCTCGATGTCCGCCTCAAGCTTGTTGGCGGTGACCTGCACTTGATCGACAGCGCCCGAGCATGGAACTTATCCTCAACGATCCTCTCAAGGCTCTCCTGAGACTGCACTATGCTGGCCAGGCGTAGCTCAATTCTCTGAGTGGCTTCAAGAAGTTGTTCTGCAACGCTCTTGGGCTTTGCTGCTGCTTCCTTCTCAGCTTTAGCTTGTTTGGCAGCTTCAGACTTAGCATGTCCTTCTACAGATGTGGGAGCATCCTCAGTCATCACAATCTCGTTATCCTCATGTTCAGGCTGCAGTGGCAAGTGGGGTCTATCCAACAGGTAGGTGTCCGTGCCAAACTTGGCATTAATGAGCATCTGAATATGCGGAGCAAACCCACACGACCTCTTCTGGTCTGCTGCTGTCCTCTTGATAGTCTCAACTATCAGGTCCATCACCTTAAAAGGTGTCTTCTGATCTAGAATGTGCAGCATGTTGATAGAGTACCCTCTTATCATGCGGTGGTCCCCTGACTTAGGCATCAAAGTGTGCCTCAGAATGGTGTTGGTGGTTGGGAGACCTGCCTGAAGATAGTAGACTGATCCAAGCTTCCATATCTCTACATCCTTCTCCTTGACTTCATTGTACATGTTCTTCATTGACTCGTGATTTTTCTTCGGAATGCCATAGACATCAATATCATCTTCCCTTGAAACTGGTGCATTCAGCAACGCTCTCCATTCCTCAACAGTAGAATGGAATCTCTGCCCTTCTGTCATCCATACAATCCTGCCATCTGGATAGAAGTGTGCGGTGGCATAGAACTGCATGATCATCTCGTCGTTCCAAGCAGTCAATTTCTGACCAACGAACTCTGCAATCCCACAAGCAGTGAAACTTTCATGCACATGTGGGAAGTAGTCTCGTGCTCTTCACCGTCGATGTATTTCAAATCAACGTATCCGTGTCAAGCAACAATTGGCTTCTTGTCCATGAGCTTTGTCTCATAAAAGTCTTGTTGCTCTCTAGTGTGGAATCTTGGGTCAATCTGCTGTTCTTCTCTGGTGGCATATGGATCTGCTTGCCTCCATAGCTCGAGACCTTTATCCTTTCTCTCCTTCATATTTTCAGCTCGAGGATGAGCATCATTATGAAGCTGGCAGTTTCGTCTTAGCTTGAGCAAAACATGAGCCTCATCATCGATTCTGCGGTGGCACATTGTCCTTTTTCTTTTCTGAAGCAGGTATGTTCCTCACAGTCTTCTTTGGCTTGGCAGCTGGTTTGGCTTGGGCTGCCTTTGCTGGAGCTGATTGCTTAACCTTTGTGGGTGCTCCTGCCCTGATGGCATCACCCATCAACTTCTGCTTCTGAGGAGGCTGAGGTGCTTCCTCATCAGAATCATCATCAACTTCAGCAGCTTCTTCATGAACTTTCCTCTTCCTCTTGGAAGTCTTCTTGATCTTGCTGGAGGTTTCTTCCATGCTGAGCTTCTGTGCAACAGAGGATTTCTTGACCTTGCTGGTGCCTTTCTTGGTTTGTTGCCCTTGATGCTCTTTGGCAACTACTTTCCTCTTTGGCTTAGAAGTTATCTCCTCATCTGCAATGAAGTCTGAATCTTCCTCATCTGAATTCCTCTTCCTCCCAGCCTCGTGGCACTGCGCAGCAGATCCACTTGGAGTGCTTCTCTCCATCATCTGAAAAACTGCTTGCTTACGGACTTGTAGCTGCCTCTGGAATCTCAAGCGGCATCTCGGACCTGTTACGATTGTCACTTCCTTGGACATGTCGACAACCTGTGAAAAGAATAGGTATAGGCGAGAATAGAAGAGTTATCACAAACCGCAGAGGATTTTGCAAAAGAATGAGTTCAAACTTTAGTTTTAGGTTTTCACAGAATACATGTCGGTCGACCGAAGTCTATCAATTCGTGAAACCGAAATGTCTAAACAGACCATATACACCACTTTGGACGAAATGGGTTTCGGTCTAGCCGAGACTACTAGGGTTTCACTGAATCTTTACTTGGTCTTACCGATTTACAACTTCGGTTTCACCGAAAAGTGCGGTCACAATGGCCAGAGGCCAAATCGGTCGATCCGAAATTGTCGAATCGGTCACACCGAGATGTGTTCGCGGAAACCTAACCCTAAAATTTTCACTCGAAATTTGTTCTATGACCTAAACGGCTGGATAGGGAGATCTCAATCTTGGCAAGAAACATGGCAACGCCTATCGTGCATTGAATCAGCGGTTGGAGCACGAGAGGATGAAACTCACCCGATGCGGTGGAGTTTCACTCTGGCTGCAACGGCGCCAAGAGAAGGACCGTTGACGGTGATGGAGACATGGCGAGGGCGCCTGAGCGACAGCGGAGACGATCCGGAGACCAAGGCGACGGCAGTAAGGGTTTGAGGCGAAGCGTTTGAAGAAGTAATCAACGCGCTCGTCCTCGAGTATATATACCCTTCGCTGTCGGTGGGACCGAAGTTTGAAAACTTCGGTGGGACCGAGATGGTTAAGCTGCGTGCGATTACACACATCGATCACGCCGAAAGTTGAAACTCGGTTTCACCGAGGTGAAAACCTAGATCAATCCAAGTGATCTCGATGCTGTCCGATTTGAGTATATCGGTTTGACCGAAAGTACTTAGAAGGTTTTGGAATTTAGGCTTTTGACGGATCGGTGGCTCCGAGTGCTCCTCACTCGATGCGTCGAAAAAGTCTTGTTCAAAGTTTGTGATATAAGCATGAATAGAGTTTGAGACAAGAAAGCATAGATAGCTAGAGGAGGAACTTAGGCATTCTTGTCCATCCATTTGGTCAAAAAGAAAGAAAACCAAAAGACCAAAGCAACAAATGGATGTCCTTGAATGGATAAAATCATGCATCCAACATGCTCACACAATAAGATAGCAAATGAAATATGTGTCAAACATGCACAAACAAAACTAACAGCTAGCACACAATTTGGCGATGACTAGGTCATCTATATATGAGTATATTGACTTAGGAGTCAAATGAGAACATTTGATCATAGGTCATACTCATCGTTTAAGCACAAGTGGGGTTACCACTTTTCCATAAAGCATTGATGTGTTCACATCATTAGAAGATGCTTTAGCTCATTTCTTTAGAGCAAAGCTCCCCCTTGATGTGAGAACCCCTTTTAAAGGGTCAAACTAACCTTGGGTTGTCGTTGAAGACTTCATGTAGATGTTGAAGATGTGGATGCTCAATGTTGATGAAGATCATCATGAGTTGGGAGCAATCCTTTGGATTCGGGCACTTTCAATACCTACATGGGTTAGTCCCACAAGGAACAAACAAGAATATCCATGGACATAGATTGAAGTTCACAATAGATGATGTCCATGAAAGCAATGATTACCTTGTCCCTTGACTTACCAACATGTGGGTTTGTGACTCCATGAACTAGTGCAAAATGTGGAAGTTGATTGCACAAGTCCTTGCCAAAATGAATATGAGTGAAATATATTGGCGGAGTCACCCTCAAGAACTCTCTAGTTCTTCTTCTTCGGGATCCACATCATCTTGATGGGAATCCTTGGGGTAGTAGTTGAGCTTGTTGAAGTAGAACTTGAAGTTGCCTTGGGAACCCACTTGACCATGGCCTTGGGTGCTTCAATGAATGTATCAATCTCCTCTTGAAGCTTGTCCTTGCCTTTTAGCTTGTGGTCTTGTGGTGGAAGGTCATCTTGAGCTTGTTCCTCGTTTGAAGAAGTAGGATCATACTTCTTCTCTTGAGAGACAAACTTTGGAGTGGGATATTGACCTTCTTCCCATTCAACACCCTCGGCATTGAACTTTCGCTCAAAACCAATTCCTTGATTCTTCCGGTGTCTTCCTTGTTTGCGAACAATTTCCTCAAAGCTTTTGCTTCCGGCAAGACTCTTGTAGACACCTTTCTCTATAATCCCTTTCAATAGACTATTTTCTTGCTCAAGTGAAACTTGGCTTGAAACATTGTTAGTGGAATCAAGAGAATTACTAGAAGTAACAACATTTGGTTTAGCATGATTATTGTTACTACTAGATGAAGAATTTTTCTTATGCTTGTCATGCTTAGTTTTGATAGGTGGCAAGAAATTAGACAAGAGAAGTCGTTTGGCAAGATATGAAGAACTCTTCTTTCGAAGATCGTCATTGATAGCTTTTAGGAACTCATGTTCTTGCTCTAGATTGAGCTTCTCGAAGCGTAGCTTCTCATGAGATCTTAGGAGCTCTCTATGATCTTCTTGAGTTGTTTCATGAGCTAGCTTAAGAGTGTTTAGTTCTTTAGTTAGACGCTCAATCTCCTTCATAGCATTGTCATTCGACTCTTCTCGACTATAAAGACTACTAGCATGTTCATCATTACTAAGCTCACTAGATTTATCATGTAAAAGCTCATCTTCACCAAGCAAGTCATCCTCATCACTATCAAAGTCAATAAACTCAGGATGTGATACCTTGGGGCCTTTTGCCATGAAGCATCTTCCAATTCCCTCATTTGGTGAATCAAATATGTCATAGGAGTTGGAGTTGGAGGATCGAGAGCAAGACCGCAACACCTTCATCTTGATGTATTCGGAGTTGGAGTGATAGCTTCTTTCGGAGTGATTGTCGGAGTCGGAGCCGGAAACCCATTCACCAACATGAGCTTGATGTTTTCTTCTTGTGTAGCTCCTTGATGACTTGTCTTTCCTTTCCGAATCCTTGCTTCTCCGAGAGGATCTTCGTTCATAACGATCATCTCTACTCCTTCTCTCTCTTCGAGGCGACTCTTCTCTTGAGCTTCTTCTTCTTGGAGATTCTTCTCTTTTCTTGTGGGGAGTCGAACACTCATTTGAGTAGTGTCCGGGTCTTCCACAATTGTAGCAGTTTCGATCATGACTAGAAGATCTCTTTTCATCATATGATCTAGACTTTGAGCTTCTTTCCTTGCTTCTACTCTTGTAGAATTTGTTGAAGTTCTTCACCATTAGGCTTATCTCTTCATTGGAAACTAGCTTGTCACTTGAGGATGTGGGAGCTTCAACTGCAGCTTTGTAAGCACCACTTGACTTGTTGTGAAGCTCTTCCTTATCTTTAAGTGTCATCTCATGAGCAACAATCCTTCCAATGACTTCGGTAGGCTTGAGATCTTTGTAATTTGGCATCATTTGGATCAAAGTGCACACGGTGTCATACTTTCCATCCAAAGCTCTGAGAATCTTCTTGATGATGAATCGGTCGGTCATTTCTTCGCTTCCTAAGCCTGCCATCTCATTGGTGATGAGAGCAAGCCTAGAGTACATTTCAGCGACTCCTTCACCTTCCTTCATCTTGAACTTGTCAAGCTGACCTTGAAGAACATCTAGCTTTGATTCCTTCACGGACTCGGTACCTTCGTGCATTTCGACCAAAGTATCCCAAATCTCTTTTGCATTCTCAAGACGGCTGATCTTGTTGAACTCCTCGGGACACAAAGCATTGAAGAGAATGTCACAAGCTTGAGCATTGTTACGTAACATCCGCAACTCATCCGCAGATAGCCCGCGATCCGAACTTTTCCTTCTTGAAGAACTCACCTTGCAAGCCAACACAAATAATGCCCCATGCGGCGGGGTTATGTCCAAGAATATGCATTTTCATTTTATGCTTCCAACTAGCAAAGTTTGAACCATCAAAGTAAGGACCTCTCTGAAATTACCCTCACTAGACGCCATACTCTCCTAGGTTGTGAAACCAAGCTTATGGAGTCAATGCAATGGAAACCAATCCAATGGAGACCAAAGCTCGATACCACTTGTAGGATCGGAAGTATGTCTAGAGGGGGTGATTAGACTACTTGACAACTTAAAAATTTTGCCTTTTGATTGGAGTAGTTTCTTAGCAAGTTCACAATGACAACCAAGTCAAGTATCACCCTACACATGCAATTCTAGAGTTGTGGCAGCGAAAAGTAAATTGCACGTATAGTAAATGAGAGGTGGAGAAGAGCAAACGCAATGGAGACACGGAGATTTTTTCTCGTGGTTCCGATAGGTGGTGCTATCGTCAATCCACGTTGATGGAGACTTCAACCCACGAAGGGTAGCGGCTGCTTGAGTCCACGGAGGGCTCCACCCACGAAGGGTCCACGAAGAAGCAACCTTGTCTATGCCATCATGGCTTACGCCCACGGAGGACTAGCCTTACTCGGGTAGATCTTCACGAAGTAAGGCGATCTCCTTGCCCTTACAAACTCCTTGGTTCAACTCCACATCATGACGGAGGCTCCCAAGCGACACCTAACCAATCTAGGAGGCACCACCCTCCAAAAGGTAATAGATGGGGTTGGTGATGATGAACTCCTTGCTCTTGTGCTTCAAATGATAATCTCCCCAACACTCAACTCTCCTCACTGATTTGGCTGTGGTGGAGGAAGGGATTGAGTGGAAAGCAACTTGGGAAGGCTAGAGATCAAGTTTCATATGGTGGGAGTGGAGCAACTTGATCTCAACACAAGGGTAGGTAGTTTTCTTCTCAGAAATGTAAGGTAGGAGTGGTAGTTCTTTCTGATGGCTCTCTCCACGAATGAAGAGGAGGTGGAGGGGTATTTATAGCCTCCACACAAAATCCAACCGTTACACACATTTGACCAATCTCGGTCAGACCGAAGTTGACAACTCGGTCAGACCGAAAGTTCAAATCTTGTGAACGTTGGGATTTTCGGTGGGACCGAAAATACAATCTCGGTTAGTCCGATTCTTCCAAAGTCTAGGGTTTGCCAATCTCGGTGGGACCGACTTTCTCATCTCGGTGACACCGATTTGAGTCTGAAGATTCTGAAGCTTGGCAACACCAATTTCGAATGACCGAGTTTGGAATCGGAAAATCCGAGATTCTAGGGTTTGGCTATATGGTGAGGTGGTTCATCTCGGTGTGGTGAGTTTGGAATCGGTGGGACCGAGATTACTTATGAGTTTATGTTTGAGTGAAAGATTGCTGATAGTTTGAGAGATAAATCACTAAGCACCTAGAGCAACCAGATCATCATCATAACCTCATCCCCTTTTAATAGTATTGGCTTTCCTATGGACTCAATGTGATCTTGGATCACTAAACCAAAAATGGAGTCTTGAGCTTTTGCCAATGTTTTCCTTAGCATTTTGAGGGGTCCACATCATCAGTCATTGCCATACCAATATCACTGAACTTTCTGAAATATTCTCAAGAAATGATTAGTTCAATGATATATATGTTGTTATTAATTACCAAAACCACCTGGGGATTAGTTGCACTTTCACCATGTCGCATCCACAATATTTCAAGGTTCAACCTGAATAAGCTTACTAGGCTCACAACATTTTATCATGATGATTTCTCTGATTATGAACATGAATATATAGAAGATAACCTTGGTCTATTAATTATCCATATGAGTAGAATTGAAGACTTTAGAGTTTGTCATGATATTTCTAGCCTAGCTAAAATGATGGTTGAACTTGAAAGGCATGTCATGTTTCCTACTGTTTATCGCCTCATTGAGTTGGGACGACAACAGTTGAAAGGGCCTTCTCATCAATGAAAATCATCAAGACCGAGTTGCACAGCAAGATGACCGATGGTTGGCTTAATGACTTGATGGTTTGTTATATTGAGCGAGAGATCTTCAAAAGTATTGATCTTGGTAAAATTAAGGAAGATTTTCAGAATGAGGGTAGGGCATTGCCATTGCATGGGTCTTCTAGACGCCATTGAAAGCTTCATTATCGGTATGTTTGGTTGTTTTCCTATTGAAACATGCCTACATTTTCATTATATTTGGTTTTTCGTTTGTAATGTGTATTGACTCTTTCGATTTGCATCAAAAGAATTCTTTTCTTAAGACTTCGCCATACCTCAATCTTTTCCGTCCTCGCCTCTATCTACTTGGATGTGATTATGGGAACCAATTAGAGCCTTATGTGCTTTGGCAACACTGGAAGTGCACGGGCACCTAGGTAACTCCAAATATCTTTGTTGTCGGGATGAACAACCTGGTCTCTCCAAACTTGTATTTGGATAACCGGAGCATAGGCCTCCTCACACAAGGGAAGATAAAAAAACTTGCTAGGTGAATAGCTGACCCTATATCTCTAACATAGGAATTCTAGTTGATGTGAGATGAAAATATGTGAGGCCAAGAGTTTACCAAAGAAACACTCTTCAAGGATCAGACCAAAACAAAGTGGAGGTATCTGAATTGATATAAACCTGGCATGTTGTTTATAGAGTGGAATAAGTTTTATGCAGATGCTTCACCAAATTGATTGGTATCAGATAAAGTTGATGCATGAATGCAGTTATTACCTATGATATATACTTCATTTGCATACTTTACAACAAGCATTAATTAAGTGCAGAAAATGTACTGATGACGAGTGGTACTTCATTTTCTCCAACCGGATTAAACCCCTTTTCATTAGGCACAACTCAAAAGACATGATTCTTACAAATAGAGAGAGGGAAAGAGAAGGAATAGCGAGCTGGTGCACTAATAGAAACCCGCCGTGAATGTATGCACTACCATATGATTCGTTGAGAAAAATGTACTAAATCTCATATGCCTTTAGAGCTCATACTCTTCATCCATTATGGGGGACAAAACATTGCTAGCACCAAAGCAAAATGTCACACCCAACTTAAGAAGAAAATCGTCACAATATTCAAAAGAAGCGTCCACAACACATGCACAAGGCGTGCACCGTCGATCATCAACGAGCCACTCTCTCTACAGTCCAGGGGCTCACTCCCAACACTTCTACCCGCCACGCCTCAATGTCATTGCCTTATATGCATAAAATTGGCCACCCCATCCTTCAGGCTAGATCTGTCCTCTTTCCTTCCGCAGACATGTCCATGAAAGAGGAAACAAACCTTATATTTAGAGTTGTTTGCAGAGACGCATGGAAATTATTTCCAGATGTAGGCTTAGAACAGGGAGCACATCCTCATCAAACACAGTAAGCACACTTTTCATTTAAGATATACAAAGTGGATCAGAAGACTAGGCTTAGTCATTGAGGTTTCTTGAATGTTTTGATGATCATGTTGAAGATAAACTTCTTGATTTTTGTAGCTTACTGTGTAGCAACCTCAGTTTCCATTTCCTGAAATAGTTTTGTCGAAGTATGTACCCTAACCTTCGACAAAACTCCTGAATACCACTTGCAAGCTTGCGAAAAATGTCAAATTGTAGTTAACTAGCTTGGGATAAGAACAACCGTCACCGAAAACTACGTCTGCCATCCCCTTCACGATACCTACGTTTTTTCACAGCTTCTGACGGCTAAAACCGAGGCTTACATGTGAACAAGCGCTATGTTTGGTAAATGATATTGAATGTACTTTTACATCATATAGATTAGTTGTGGTAAATTTTTATATTACTTTCTATAAACTTGGTCAAAGTTTACGAAGTTTGACTTCAGTCAACTCTAATATGCAGAGTAAATAAAAACGGAGTGAATATGTAAAAAGTTGATCAGAAGAACATATATCAGATATGATGTGCCCCTGACCTTGGACAAAACTCCTGAATACTACTTTCGTATACTTCCAAGTGCTAAAAAAAGATTCATATTCAAGTTCCATGCATCATGTACAAACCTTATTTTAGGGGTTTCAGAGGTTGATGAAATCATCTATTTTAGGGGAGTTGCCTGAAGAAATCCCAACTCTTTACTCCCTAAAAAAAGGAGTGTACGAGTAGACAGTGTACCACCATAAGCAGCTCAATATCTGGGCAAAAGCTTGCGAAAAATGTCAAGTTGCAGTTAACCAGCTTGGGATAAGAACAACCGTCACTCTGAAAACTACATCTGCCATCCCCTTCACGACACCTATGTTTTTCACAGCCTCTCACGGCTAAAACCGACGCTTCCCACGTGAACGAGCGCTACGTTTACGTCCGTCCCCAGTGAAACTATCAGCGACGAGTGCCAACTGCCAAGTGGAGTGAGTACTGAGTAGGCAGACACGCCCGTGATCTGAAGAAATCCGACGAAAAACCCACGGCCACGAGAAAATCCACGGCACCCAATCGCCCAACCCCCACAGCGATCCCGAGCCGTAGCCACACCTGTTCCCTCCACCCTGAGGCTGTCGCCGCGCCACCTCGCCCGCGATATCCACCCCGCCAATGGCGTCCGAGCTCCAGATTTTTCTGGCCCCCGCCGTCTCATCCCCTTCCCCTTCCTCCCGCCGGGTTAAATAGCCGCCTCCGCCGCTCCTCTCAAACCATCCCGCCATACACCACCACAGCCCCACTCCTAGAGAGCACGCAGACCGGACACGCACGAGTCTTCTTGAAGCAATGGCGACCACCGCGATGGCGCTCTCCCCCTCCTCCTTCGCCGGGAAGGCGGTCAAGGACCTGCCGTCGTCGGCGCTCTTCGGGGAGGCGCGCGTCACCATGCGCAAGACCGCGGCCAAGGCCAAGCCAGTGTCGTCCGGCAGCCCGTGGTACGGGTCCGACCGCGTGCTCTACCTCGGCCCGCTCTCCGGCGACCCCCCGAGCTACTTGACTGGTGAGTTCCCCGGCGACTACGGGTGGGACACCGCGGGGCTCTCGGCCGACCCCGAGACCTTCGCCAAGAACCGGGAGCTGGAGGTGATCCACTGCCGGTGGGCCATGCTGGGCGCGCTCGGCTGCGTCTTCCCGGAGCTGCTCGCCCGCAACGGCGTCAAGTTTGGCGAGGCCGTGTGGTTCAAGGCCGGCTCCCAGATCTTCAGCGAGGGCGGCCTCGACTACCTCGGCAACCCCAGTCTCGTCCACGCGCAGAGCATCCTCGCCATCTGGGCCTGCCAGGTCGTGCTCATGGGCGCCGTCGAGGGCTACCGCGTCGCCGGCGGCCCGCTCGGCGAGATCGTCGACCCGCTCTACCCCGGCGGCAGCTTCGACCCCCTGGGCCTCGCCGACGACCCCGAGGCGTTCGCGGAGCTCAAGGTGAAGGAGATCAAGAACGGGCGCCTCGCCATGTTCTCCATGTTCGGCTTCTTCGTGCAGGCCATCGTCACCGGCAAGGGCCCCCTCGAGAACCTCGCCGACCACCTCGCCGACCCCGTCAACAACAACGCCTGGGCCTTCGCCACCAACTTTGTGCCCGGCAAGTAAGCTGCTAGGTGTTGTAGCCACGATCGAGTGTCTAGAAACCGATCGACCGTGCACGTACGTACGTACGCGTATGCATGCATGCAGCTGGTTTCGTTTGTACAACCATGATGTAAAGTACGAGGGTTGAATGCAAAAGACTGTTTGTTAGACCTGATGATCTCTTAGGATCAACCAGAGCAATCACCTCCTGTGTTAATTAACCGGTGGCTGATCTTGCAATCGATCAGCTTTCAGTTTCTTTGTTAGTTCAGTAGATGCTTATCATAAGCGGCCGGCAGTGGATCTTTACTGCAGTAAAAGTAGATGTCTTTGGCGAGAATCAAGAGGAACTTTTTTTCCAAGTGGAGAACAATAATCTGTGTGAAAGTTGTGTTAGGTTGATCTCTCCACCAATGGGCCCAACGGCTCATTGGGCCCTTGACCCACGCCCTGATCGGGGGCGTGCAGCCCAAGCAAGGCTGGTGGGCCCCTGTCGCGCAGTGCTATAAAGATGAGGTGGAGACCAGAGGCATAAGGTACGAGGTTCGTCGCTGCCACTGTTCCCCACTCCTAACCCTAATCCGATCTAGAGGGAGGCACTGAAGCGACGGGAAGCGCCACCAGCCACTCCACCGCCGCCACTCATGCACTCACCACTCTCTGCCATCACCGGCCACATCACCATGACCTCCGGCTCAAGCACGTCAGGTCAAGGAGAAGGTAATACTCTACACCCCACTACCGGAAATCACTAACCCATACGATCTAGTGGCCTATCAATGGTATCAGATGCCACTGGGTTAAGCT
The DNA here is from genome assembly GCA_021437245.1 of Aegilops speltoides. Classification (NCBI taxonomy): domain Eukaryota; kingdom Viridiplantae; phylum Streptophyta; class Magnoliopsida; order Poales; family Poaceae; genus Aegilops; species Aegilops speltoides. Next base: position 448,979,551 of record CM038141.1, read on the forward strand.
TTTTCGGTAGAAAAGAAACACAGAAAAAAATCCCCTCCCCCAAGAACCCTAGATAGGGCAAAGAATGAATCTTCAACAGAAAAGGTTGCGCCGCCGGAAGGCCGCGCCGTTCCTCTCGATCCGGACGCGCATCGGCAAGCCGAGGCATCGGACGAAGAACTACCGGAGCTAGCTCAGCGGCATACCGCAAAGAAAAAAAAAGACAAAAAAGGGGGTAGGCACCGCAGCCAAACCGCTCGGCAATGGCGCCACCGCAAGGCGGATCGCGGCCGGCGAAGGAGATAACCGCGGCGCCGATCAAAACCCGCATCTCTCTCTCTCTTCTTTGCATGCGATAGTAGATCGGGGTAGTAGCAGAGGAGGAAAGGGGAGGAGAAGAGCTCGCCAGGAATGGCGGAGCTCAATCCGTCTCCGGCTGCCGCGACCGGCGTCAAACCTGTGGCCTTGATCGGGGCGAGAAGAAGGAGCGAGTGGGCGGCGGCCCCTCTCTCTGTGTCAAAGGAGAGGCCAGGGGAAAGAGATGCGGACAGGCTCGCGCGGTGGCCGTCGACGCCGTCGCCAGCGACCGGCGCGACCGGACCGGCCACAGAGAGACGAGCGGCGGCGCGAGTTGAAACGGAATGAGGCTAGGGTTTGCGAGCCGCGCGGCGCTGGTTGGTTTTGCTAACGCGAGATGCGCGCGTGGCTGTTGGATCGCGCTGAACGGCCGTGATCAAAACCCTAGGCCACAGCTGGGCTTTTGGGCCGAAAGGGAGAGAGCCGGCTGGGCCCAGGCCAGCCGCCCATGAACGCTGGCATGAGCCGAACAGGCTCTGAATGGCTCATTGCTGCCAAAGACAGGCCAGCGTTCATTTTATTTATTTGTCCAGTTTTCAGGGCAAGTTACAGTACAGTTTTTCTATTCAAATTATTCAGAGAAATTATTTGTTTAGAAAATAAAAAAGTAAATAGAAAAGTTCTGAAAATGAAAATAGAAAATTTACAGAAAAAATAATGTTCAAGAAATAAAGAAAATAATAAAGTTCATGAATTTTTATTAGGTCAAAGAAAAGTTTCTGTAAAGAATAAAAAGTTCATGAATGTTTTATTCATGTTTTTCCGCTGCAAATAAAAATAAAGTGTTCTTTTAAAAGTGAATAGAACTAAAGTAAAAGATTAAATTGTTGTTTCTCTAATGCATTTTTGAACCAATTGGTTGAAATTGCTTAGAGAGTAAAAGAGTACAGAATTGTTTTTGAATAGATTCAGAAAGTTTCCGCTGCAAAGAAAAAGTATTATCCTCCAATTAAATTGGAAGCAACGGGAAAATTTAATTGGATGAACAGTATTTTGAGAGATGTTTTTTCCACTTGTGGGTGAAATCAGATTCAAATAGCTTCTGCTATAACAGTAGAAAGACGTTTGATTAAAGTTTAATTATGGTATTGTTATTTTCTGACCAACGTTGATGATAACGATATTATAATTCTATGAGTCTTATGTTCAAAGCTTAAATCTCTGATAAAAGTGGTATCAAAATTTTCAGAGAACAGATAAAAGATCAAGAAATGCTCTTGAACAAGAGAAATGTATATTTCTTGTTTCCGCTGTAATAAAGTTGGTGATGATGGTTATTTCTTAACAAAGTTGTTTAATAGACATACTATAAAAAAAATCATACTATCATCACATTGTTTATGAGTTATATGCATTATTTTCATTTCCGCCCAACGGTGATATGAAATTAATGTAGAAGGACGATGTTTTGTTCTAATTCTGCCCAACGGTGATTTAGAATATAAAAGAAAGTTTTAAAAGTTTAATGTGCATATTTTTTAACTAGATAGACATGGGATTATTTTTATGCTCATTATTGTTGATTATTGGCTAAGTTTTCTCAGACTAAAAGTTTTCCATGCTTTCATTCATGAAAGCGAATGGTTGGGTACTTGTGACCCGAAAGATGACCAAGAAAGGTCATAACGTGAGATAGTATGTTCTCTCTAAAGAATGGTTTCAAAAGAAAAGAGATAGATCATTGAGAGTCTTGGTTGACGAATGTTTTTCATGTACTCTCCATGATTTGAGATAAAACAAGCAACATGCGTGTTTAATTTGACCAACGTCGGATCAAGCATGTGTGTCAAAGAGCATTTAGATTTATTTATAAATTTGATGATTGAATATGCAGTCAAAAGAGCCAATTCTAGCATTTATGTTCCTTACAGGGAATTACCCGCATGGCGGGAAAAGATGATTATGATAAAACCCGCATGGCAGGATAAGTCTGGGAAAATCCCTGCGTAACCCGTATGGCAGCAGAAATTTTCTCAGACTTGTCTTGTATGACAGGAGAAAGACATGATGACTCATGTGCTTTTAATGTGTCCCACTCTGGGAGAAAAGTATGGAGTAGCTATTATGCTTTCCTAGTATCAACCGTACATTTTATGTGTAACGGTCATTAAGCACTCAATAAATCCAAAGAGAATAAAAGTTACAGACGAACCTAAAGATACGAATGATATGCAAGTGTGACTTGCAAAAGTACTAATGATAAAGAACTCTGTTGAGTTTCTGAAATGGAATGAGGAAAAAGTACTCCAGATAAATGAAGTAGATAATCGAAGTTTCCTCATTCACAAGAGTTATGAATGGTTTTTCGAAATTGTGGCAGAAAAGTTCTTGCCACATTTCGAGGGGGAGAAAGATATATGAGATAAATTAAGAATGATGAAACTCCCTATACTTTAGATAATGTGATGAAGAATGTGATAAATGGGGAGTCGACGGTCATTCTAATACCCTAAAGAAAAGAAATAGTGTATTTCTGGATTTTTACAGTTCAAAAGCGAGTAAGGAATACTAAGGCGGTGCTTAAAGTGCCATAAAGAAGAAAGTTTTAACAGAATAAACCCAAATTATAAAGTTTAAAGATACGTCATTTTTAGTGAAGATGGACTAATCTGGGGGAGCATGTTGTATGACCTATACAACACCTGTTGTTAGCCCTATAAAGGAGGAATGAGTAAACATGGATCTTGTGATAAAGGTCCCTGTAAAACCCATTGCCTCTTGGAAATGAAAGACTATACAATTAATTTGCCTCTTGGCAATGACAGAACAACAACAGCCCCATACGAAAGAAGTGCCAGTACCTGAGACACAGATGGTCTCAAGGAATGAGAAAATCAGATACTTCTGATTACTGTAAAGTTTATGTTAGTGAAATTCAAATGGAGGTTGATCCCACCTCATTTAAAGTGCTCAAATCGAGCTTTGAGAAGTGTCTGTTTGTTTAAATGATAAGAGACTATATGAGATGAAATAAAATTGGTGAATCCCAATGATGTTTGGGACTCATAAGTAATTTCCAATGGAGCATAAACAGTAGGCTGTAAAGGGTCTACAAGGTCAATGTGACTCTAAAGGAAATGTGTAAAGGTGTAAAACACGACTTAAATCGAAAGATTTTTTGCGTTTTGCTTGAATAGATACAATGAGTGTTGGTAGCACATCATGATCTGAGTTATATCGGATGAAAAGTAAAGAACACGGGGATCTTGCTGAAGAAGTCTTTTATGGACTAAAGCAATCAAATGTTGTTTTGGGTTAAAGAAAATGAGAGGACAATTGTATTCGTGCAAAGTTATAGAATGGGAAATTTATTTCCTAATCATGTGCATGTGGATGACATCCTACTTGCTAGTGGTGATGTCAACCTACTGCAGGAGGAGAAAAGAAGTTCTTGTCCTCAAATTTCAAAAGAATGTTCTCGGTAGAGTGTCTCTCGTTATAAGTATCGAGATTCACGAAGAAAAGAATAAAAGGGGGTATTAGGGATGTCGAATGGACATGCTAAGAAAGGTCTCTAAAGTATGCATGCGAGAAAACCTACGCCTGTTCTTACAGTCAAGGGTAATGGAAGTGGAAGCTATGGTGTTCCAAAAGTTGACGAGAAAAGATTGAAACGGATATGGTACCATATGCTTTAGCTGTTGGAAGCTCAATATATTGCCCTGACACAGTTCACATATCCGGGTTGTTTTGGCAATGTCCGATCCATATATAGATCATGGAATGGAGTCAAAGATATCGGCCTCATCTTTGAAAGAAATAAGTGCTCTCAAAAGATTGTGAGTACAAAGGCATGACTTGTGAAATGTATAGCGAAATCCACAATTGTCGCTAACTTTCATACTTGGAGGATTTTGTGTGGAAAAGCTCCAAAGAATGAAACAATTATCATCAATGTGATGCAAAGATATTTTATAGCTTGATATGAATTTGAGAGACTTGTACCGGAGTTGATAATGGTTGACAACAGCGATAACTATTTTAAGTCTTTCGCTCTGTGACAACGAAGTCAAGTGTTGGTGCCAAACACATTGACACAAAGTTATACGTTGTTAAGGAGAAAGTCCGGAATTATGTTGAAATGCTTGGAGCATGAAAGCAACAGACAAGTATTTGCAGATCTGCTTATTAAGGCTTACCGCCCAGTGTGTTCGGAGAACACATAGTCGACATGGGTTTTATGGTATAGTCTAAGATTTCCGGAAAAGGGCCCAAGGTTAAAGAATCTGTTTCAAAACAGAGGAGTGTGTTGTAGGTGTTGATTCTATCGGGAATGAACCGTGACGATGAGACATGCTCTACATGCAAATCTGTGATGGAACGAGTACTTTGAAAAGAGTTATTTCAAAGTATAAAGTTAAAAGTATAATGATGAGATCAAGGGGGAGAATGTTAGGTTGATCTCTCCACCAATGGGCCCAACGGCTCATTGGGCCCTTGACCCACGCCCTGATCGGGGGCGTGCAGCTAACAAGGCTGGTGGGCCCCTGTCATGTGATGCTATAAAGAGGAGGTGGGGACCAGAGGCATAAGGTACGAGGTTAAATCGCCGCCACTGTTCCCCACTCCTAACCCTAATCCGATCTAGAGGGAGACACTGAAGCGACGGGAAGCGCCACCAGCCACTCCATCGCCGCCACTCATGCACTCACCACTCTCTGCCATCACCGGCCACATCACCATGACCTCCGGCTCAAGCACGTCAGGTCAAGGAGAAGGTAATACTCTACACCCCACTACCGGAAATCACTGACCCATACGATCTAGTGGCCTATCAAGTTGAACTTGAAATTAACCACCGTTAAGTAATCTACGGCAATCTGACGAACCTGTCCATGAATGGCGAATCTGTCGGCGAGAAGCTACGTTGAGCTAAAGCAGGCAGCAGAACTTTCAGTAACATTGCCCACCCTAACAAGCAGCAGGAATCCTGAAGGAAAAGAGGACCTTTCAGAAATGACAGAGTAAGCATGCATGTAGATTTGAAGGCTTCAAGACACAAAACTGAAGAAACTAGAAATGCATGGCCTAAAGAGTCACTAGAACAAAATTAAATTAGCATCACAAGATTTTATGGGCTACAAAGGTACTCCCTCCGTTCCAAAATAGATGACTCAACTTTGTACTAACTTTAGTACAAAGTTGGGTCATCTATTTTGAAACGGAGGGAGTATGATGCCATGCCAGACAACACATTCAGTGAAGGTGGGGCGTAAAAGATAGCATTAGCAGTACAGCAAAACAAATCAAAATTTCAAACGGCGCCACAATCTTGCTCCAGGGAAGAAGAATATAAAGAGAAATATATTCAGACCAGCAAGTCAAGAACAGAATTGACTTGGCATCATCAGCCGGTACAGTAATTACATATGATGCTTCTGTTGTTTGAACACCCAATAATCCTCAGACACATCACTAGTGGAAAAACAGGCTTTCCGTCCAGCCCATAAGTCGCGAAGCTGTAGGAACCGCGACTAATGGGACCTTTAATCATGATTACGAGGTGAACCGCGACCAAAGGCCTGAGGCCTGGCGCTCGGTGGCCAGCTGGTGCACGTGAGGGGCTTTAGTCGCGGCTGGCCAGGCCAACCGCGACTAAAGGCCGTCGGGCACCTTTAGTCGCGGTTGGCTGGCCAACCGCGACTAAAGCCCCTCCCCTATATATACCCATCCAGCAGCCAACACTTAGCCATTTGGAGCCATTCTCTTCACAAGTGGGTGTAGGTTTGCTTTTGGTTCCTCTTATGCACATAAGGTGTTTGATGAAATGCCCCAAGAGCATGAAACAAACATGACATGAAGTGTTGGAGCCACACTCTTGATCATGGTTAGCAACTTGATGAACCTTTGATGTGTCAATATGCATGTGTGTGTAGTTCATAACAAATGCATGATGGTTAAGTATATATTTTATATTATAATAATGCAGATGAATCGGCAATGGATGTACGGTAACCGACTCTCCGGCGAGTTCACTACGGGTTTGAAAGATTTCCTCGTAGTGGCTAATGCGAACAAGCGGGGGGTTTGTTATCCGTCCATGTGTTATCTGTAAGAATGAGAAGGGTTACTCTTCCTCAAGAGTTGTTCACATGCATCTGCTTGAAGGGTTTCATGCCAAGCTATAATTGTTGGACCAAGCATGGAGAAAGAGGGTTATAATGGAAGAAGATGAAGAAGGGATGATTTCATCGATGAAAGCTATCTTGCTCATTTCGTGATACTTTCATGGAGGATCTTTGAAGGTGAAGGGAAGGTGAAGAAGAGGCACGTGATGATCCGTTGATGATCTTGGTCGGACCATTGCTGATGCACGGAGACGCTGCGAAACCGAAAAGGAGAGGAGAATTTGGATCGCATGTTAGAGGATCACGAAAGGCGCTGTACCCGGATGCGATGATGGTCTGAAAAAGCTGGGCTGCTGCTGGATTTGCTGAAATGGAAGGCGAGGCAGGTGTAGCTGACTCGGCATTTGAAAACTTGCTGAAAATGTTGAAGAATATGTTTCAAAGGATAACGAGTTGCCCGCCAAGACGCGTCTGAAGCAAAGAAGGTTGTCGCCCTCTAGGTTTAGAGGTTACGAAGATACATGCATGCATCAACGATCGCATCCTCTACCGCGGTGAATCGAGAATTTGAATGAATGCCCGGTATGCACCTTGCATTGCGTTATAAGATCGAGGCGATGACCACGGTGGCGATGTTGAGGGCCGAAACCGGAAGAGGGTTCCCGCCAAGGTGATGTGGTATGCTCCTATAATACCACGGTTGAAACGTCTGTTCATGAACAAAGAGCATGCCAAGTTGTTGCGATGGCACAAAGAGGAACGTAAGTCGGACGGGAGTTGAGACACACCGCAGATGGAGCATAATGGAGAAAGATCGACGGATGGTTCAGAGATTTTGCAGGTGACGCAAGGAACATAAGATTTGCTCTAAGCACGGATGGCATGAATCCTTTTGGCGAAAGCGAGCTCCAGCCATAGCACTGCCCGTGACTCTATGCATCTACAACCTTCCTCCTTGGTTGTGCATGAAGCGGAAGTTCATTATGATGCCGTGCTCATCCAAGGTCGAAGCAACCCGCAACGACATCGATGTGTACCTAAGGCCATTAGTTGATGAACTTTTACAGCTGTGGGGTGGTGTCCGTGTGTGGGATGAGCACAAACAAGAGGAATTTGACCTCACGTTGCTTTTCGTAACCATCAACGATTGGCCTGCTCTTAGTAACCTTCGGGACTGTCAAATAAGGGATACAATGCATGCACGCACTGCTTACATGAGACCGAAAGTGTACATTTGCCAAATTGTAAGAAGAACGTGTACCTTGGGCATCGTCGATTTCTTCGAAAATTCATCCGATGAAAGAAAGGCAAGCATTACAACGGCAAGGCAGATCACCGGCGAAGCTCGCGGAACCTGCTTGGTGCTGAGGTATTTGATATGGTCAAGGATTTGAAAGTCATCTTTGGAAAGGGTCTGGCGGACAATCAGTTCGAAGGGAGCCGACGGGCACGCAGCCATGTGGAAGAAGAAATCTATATTCGGGAGCTAGAATATTGGAAAGTCCTAGAAGTCCGCTCTGCAATCGACGTGATGCACGTTACGAAGAATATTTGCGTGAACCTCCTAAGCTTCTTGGGCGTGTATGGGAAGACAAATGATACAAAGGAAGCACGGCAGACCAGCAACGTTTGAAAGACCACGATGACCGCATCCGGAATGGTTTCAAGGTCGTGCCGCCTACGCTCGACCAAAGAAGAGAAGGTCATCTTTTTGAATGCCCGAGCAGTATGAAGGTCCCGTCTGGATTCTCGCCCAATATAAAGGGAATAATAAACATGGCGGAGAAAAAGTTCCAAAACCTGAAGTCTCACGACGCCACGTGATTATGACGCAATTGCTTCCGATTGCTTTGAGGGGCTCTGCCGGAAAATGTTCGAGTAGCCATTGTGAAGCTATGTGCATTCCTCAATGCAATCTCTCGAAGGTAATCAATCCGAAGTTCTACCACGTTACTGAGCGATGTGATCCAATGTCTTGTCGGTTTCGAGTTGGTGTTCCGCCATCCTTCTTCAATATTATGACGCACCTCCTGGTTCACCTAGTCGAAGAGATTTCCGTTCTCGGTCCTGTATTTCTACACAATATGTTCCCCTTGAGAGGTTCATGGGAGTATTAAAGAAATATGTGCGTAACCGTGCTAGGCAGAAGGAAGCATCGCCAAGGGCTATGGAAATGAGGAGGTAATTGAGTTTTGTGTTGACTTTGTTCCGACCTTAAGCCGATTGGTCTTCCTCGATCGCGCACGAGGGGAGACTAAGTGGAAAAGGCACGATCGGAAGGAAATCAACGATATGTATGGACGGCCATTCTCGATCAAGCACACCACCTTTGTCTTGACCAATTCCAACTTGGTGGCTCCGCACTTTGAGAAACACAAGAATATTTTACGCTCGGACAACCCGGGAAGCTGAATCCTGGATTAGGAAGGCCCACATGGAGACTTTCGGCAGTTGGTTGAGAAAACATTTAATGAATGACAATGATGTTGTAGATCAGCTGTACATGTTGGCCAAGACACCATCTTCGACTATAACGACTTTCCAAGTGTACGAGATAAATGGGAATACATTTTACACGATCGCCCAAGATAAAAAGAGCACCAATCAAAACAGTGGTGTCCGCTTTGATGCAGCAACCGAGAATGGGCAAAAGGTCACATATTATGGTTACATAGAGGAGATATGGGAACTTGACTATGGACCCTCCTTTAAGGTCCCTTTGTTCGGTGCAAATGGTTCAAGCTAACAGGAGGTGGGGTAAAGGTGGACCAGCAATACGGAATGACAATGGTGGATTTCAACAATCTTGGTTACCTTGACGAACCATTCGTCCTAGCGAAAGATGTCGCTCGGGTTTTCTATGTGAAGGACATGAGTAGCAAACCGAGGAAGCGGAAAGATAAGAAAACGATCAAGACATCATGCGATGATTCAAAGCGCCACATTGTTCTTTCAGGAAAAGAAACATCGTGGGAGTGGAGGACAAGACAGACATGTCGGAAGATTATAATATGTTTGCTGAAATTCCGCCTTCAAAGTGAACACCGACCCAAGCATTAAGTTAAATGATGAGGATGCTCCATGGATACGGCACAATCGTAAGCAAGCGGGGACACAAGGGAAGAATTGATGTGTAATAATTTATTGTACCAAACTTTGTATTTGGTCGATGAACTGAATGATGTATCAAACCTTGTCAAACCTTCAAGGATTAGTTTTATTTTTCTGATTTTTTGATATATAATTGTATTTTTAAGATTTTAAAATGAATTAGTTTTATTTTTCTGATTTTAAAAGGAAAAAGGAAGAAGAAGAAAGAAGGGAAAAGGAAAAAAACAGAAGAAAAAAACAGAAGAAAAAGAAAAACAGAAGAAAAAAACAAATAGAAGAAAAACATAAGAAAAAAACAAAGTAAGAAGAAAAAAGAAGAAAAAAGGAAAAGGAAGAAAGGAAGAAAAAAAAGAAGAAAAACAAGGAAAAGGAAGAAACAAACAGAAGAAAAAAAAAAGAAGAAAAAAGGAAGAAAAAACAGAAGAAAAACAAGAATTTAAAATGAATTAGTTTTATTTTCTGATTTTTTGATATATAATTGTATTTTTAAGATTTTAATAACATAAATAAATAAGTAATTAGAAACTTTAATAGCAAAAATAATTATCATAAAGTAAAATAAATAAGTAATTAGAAACAAAATAAAATAAAATAAATAAGTTTTTTGTTGTAAGTAGAAACAAAACAAAATAAATAAAGCAAAAATGAAAACAATACAAATTAAACAGAAAACAATACAAATTAAAAAGAAAACAATACAAATTAAAAAGAAAACAGAAAACAATACAAATTAAAAAAAAAGAAAACAGGCCTTTAGTCGCGGATGGCGGCGAGAGCCATGATTAAAAGGTACCCTTTAGTCGCGGTGGTGAACAAGCCGCGACTAAAGGTGGGGCGGCGGAACGAAAAAAGGCCTTTAGTCGCGGTGGGCGAGCAACCCGCGACTAAAGGTACCCTTTAGTCGCGGCTCTCGCCGCCAACCGCGACTAAAGGTGGGGCCTATAAATACCGTCTTCCTCGACCGCAACCTGTTAAATCGCCCTCGCCCTCGGCCTTGAAGCGCTGCCCGACGCCGATCGACCTTGACGCCGACGCCTGGAACGCCTGACGCTGAAGCCCTCGCGCCGCCGCCCGTCCATGATGGCGCCGCCTCGCCCGTGCCTGCCCGCCACGCCCGTGCCCTACGCCCTTGCCACCCCGCCGCCGCCACGCCGCCCGCCCGCCAGCGCCTCGCCGCCACGCCCGCCGCCCGACCCGCCTTGCACGCCCACGCCCTTGCCGCCCTTGCCTTGCCCCGCCCTTGCCCGGAGAAGAAGAAAGAAGAAGAAAGAAGAAGAAGAAAGAAGAAGAAGAAGAAGAAAGAAGAAGAAGAAGAAAAGAAGAAGAAAGAAGAAGAAAGGAAAAAGGAAAAAGGAAGAAGAAGAAAGAAGAAGAAAGAAGAAGAAAGGAAAAAGGAAGAAGAAGAAAGAAAAAGAAAAAGGAAAAAGGAAGAAGAAGAAAAATTAAAGGAAAAAAAGAAAAAGGAATTTTTTTTTTTTTTTTTTTTGTTCTTTTTAATTTTAACTAGTTTTAGTTTAACAAAAACGGTAAATAACTTAAAACCCTAAACCCAAAAACAAAAAACAACAGAAAACCGGCCAAAGAAAAACAAAAAGGAAAAGGAAGAAGAAGAAGAAGAAGAAAGAAGAAGAAAGGAAAAGGAAGAAGAAGAAAGAAAAGAAAAGGAAAAGGAAGAAGAAGAAAGAAAAGAAAAGGAAAAGGAAGAAGAAGAAAGAAGAAGAAAGAAGAAGAAAGGAAAAGGAAGAAGAAGAAAGAAAAGAAAAGGAAAAAGGAAGAAGAAGAAAGAAGAAGAAAGAAGAAGAAAGGAAAAGGAAGAAGAAGAAAGAAAAGAAAAGGAAAAGGAAGAAGAAGAAAGAAGAAGAAAGAAGAAGAAAGGAAAAGGAAGAAGAAGAAAGAAAAGAAAAGGAAAAGGAAGAAGAAGAAAGAAGAAGAAAGAAGAAGAAAGGAAAAGGAAGAAGAAAGAAAAGAAAAGGAAAAGGAAGAAGAAGAAAAGGAAAAGGAAAAGGAATTTTTTTTTTTTTTTTTTTTTGTTCTTTTAATTTTAACTAGTTTTAGTTTAACAAAACGGTAAATAACTTAAAACCCTAAACCCTAAAAACAAAAAACAACAGAAAACCGCCAACTTAAAACCCTAAACCCTAAACCCGCCCGTCTTGCGCTCTCTGCGACACCTCTCCCACCCTTCTCGCCTCCTTTTGCCACCGCCCTTTCGCCACCGCCACCGCCACCGCCCCCTTCTTCACTTAATTAATTTGTTTTACTACATGTTTTCAGGATGACATAATGTCGGACGATAGAGTGACCGATTATGGACAACTATGATCCGGACGGTGAAGCACATATGTTCGGCATCATAAACGGCGATATTCAATATGTGCCGACCGGAGAAGAAGAAGATGATATCTCTTCTTATCTGAACCTTGACGGTGAAGATGAAGGGCGCCGTCAGCAAGATGATGCCGAAGAAACGTCGATAAACGACGATCTTCAAATGGAAGTAGCAACCACCTCCGGCGCCGAGGTATATATATACATTGAGCCTCTGGTGATACAAACTAACTGATTTGAATAAATATGTGTGTACTAACGCGCGCGACTCTCTTTCTTATTTTAGCCCTCGGCCGGATCGTCAAAACAATCGAGTACGTCGTCGTCAAAGCGTGGTGCAACCAGGACGATGAAACCAGGAGAAACATGCACCATCCAGGTTGTCGACTTTGCAACCGGCAGGCCGCTGGAGCCCCGCAAGAACGCCACCAAGTTTATCAGCCAATGCGGAGCCATTGTTAGAGACAACGTCTCGATCACCGTCCAGGAGTGGAATGAGCCAAAGAAGGCACGAATTGATGGTTTCACTTTTGTCGATAAGAGAACAAAAAAAGATTGCATCAAGAAGCTTATGGAACATTTCGTTCTACCTCCGGAATACAACAAATTCGATGAGGAGGGTAACAAGATTGAGGAAAACAAGGAGAGGAGGAGGAAAGTCAAACAGTTCGCTCTTCATAAGATGGCCGACGCATTCCGGAAATTCAAGCAAAATCTAGCCCGTGACTTTGTCAAGCGTAACAAGACTCCGGATTTCAGAGGACAATATGAGAAAGCGAAAGATGATGGCCAGAATTTGTGAAGCAAAAGAAATCGGAGCAGTTCCTTCAAATATCGAAACAAAATAAGGAAAATGCGGCTAAGAAGGAGTACAATCATGTTATGGGGCCAGGAGGGTATCGCATTTGGGTGCCTAGGTTCGAGAAGATGGAGAACGAGCTGAGGCGCGAGAATCCGTGCACGGAGGATGGGACCCAAGGGCCAAAAGCTGGTGGTACGGGCATGGGGAACGCTCAACCCGGAGGCAGGGGAGTGTGTTTACCAGGCAAATTAATTAAACCCACCCAAGCCCTTATTGACGCAATGAAGGCTGCTCAAGAGGGAAGATCAAGTTCAACAGAGAGAACGACGCTACTGACAAAAGCCCTCGGGAATCCTGAACACGGAGGACGTGTCACGAGGCATGGGGCACATTCCGTGGAAAATAGGGTTCCCCGAGCGATGACCCGTCTGATTCTGAAGCCGTAAGAGAAAGATGGATCGGGAAGCGGATGTTGTGACGCGGTTGGCATCGGAAATGGAAGTGATGAAGAAAACCATGAGTGTACTAGTAGCGAAAGAGATGCAGCTCGGGTGCAGCATGAAGATCATCCAGCGGATCTCGGAAGCCAGCAGCGGAGAAGCAGCGTGGCTTCCACGGAGGCCCCACCGGCTGGTGCAGATGCACCGACGATCGAAATTACTGCACCGGAGCCTCTGGTGGTCGAAATTACTGCACCGGAGCCTCCTCGCTACCCCGTGGACGATATAAAGGAGATGAAAGAATGTCATCTGTATTATCCTATCGGGAACATGTCCATGAAGGTAGCCATCGGCAGTGCTTTACCATGTTTACCTGGAGCACTCCACCACAACAACCCCATTAAAGATGGCTATGCTCGTGTCACGGTGGAGGACATAGTCCAAGGGTTTGAGGACACGGAGATTGAAATTGCTACACCAAGGGGAGAAAAGACTTGGAGATGTCAAGCGCCATTACATTCTATGGCAAAAGAAGTTTATCAAGTTTCGAGGCGGCGCCAAGGACAACCTCGCCCTCGGAAGCCCAGCCTTGACGGCGATCGGCGTTGTGCAGCGCCGAAACTGCCTCCCAAAGCGCGAAGCCCTGCGGCGCGCCCGTCGCGTGATGGCCGCCTCATGGTCGCACCGTGCCCATACCGCCGCCCTACGCCCTGCCCCATGCCGCCTTGCATCGCATCAGCATATGCTTGACCATGGCATCCCTTGGCCGCCATGCCTGGACCATGCAGCATGCCGCCGCCCTTGCCCGCCCGCCCTTGCCGCCGAAAGAAGAAGAAAGAAGAAGAAGAAAGAAGAAGAAGAAGAAAAAAGAAGAAGAAAGAAAAAGAAGAAGAAAAAGAAGAAAGGAAAAGGAAAGGAAGAAGAAGAAAGAAGAAGAAAGAAGAAAAGGAAAAAGGAAGAAGAAGAAAGAAAAAGAAAAAGGAAAAAGGAAGAAGAAGAAAAATTAAAGGAAAAAAAGAAAAAGGAATTTTTTTCTTTTTTTCTTTTTTGTTCTTTTTAATTTTAACTAGTTTTAGTTTAACAAAAGCGGTAAATAACTTAAAACCTAAACCCAAAAACAAAAACAACGAGAAGAAAACCGAAAGAAAACAAAAAGGAAAAAGGAAGAAGAAGAAAGAAGAAGAAAGAAGAAGAAAGGAAAAGGAAGAAGAAGAAAGAAAAAGAAAAAGGAAAAGGAAGAAGAAGAAGAAAAGGAAAAGGAAGAAGAAGAAAGAAGAAGAAAGAAGAAGAAAGGAAAAAGGAAGAAGAAGAAAGAAAGAAAAGGAAAAGGAAGAAGAAGAAAGAAGAAGAAAGAAGAAGAAAGGAAAAGGAAGAAGAAGAAAGAAAAAGAAAAGGAAGAAGGAAGAAGAAGAAAGAAGAAGAAAGAAGAAGAAAGAAAAGGAAGAAGAAAGAAAGAAAAAGAAAGGAAGAAGAAGAAAGAAGAAAGAAGAAGAAAGAAAAAAGAAAAAAGAAAAGAAAAGAAGAAGAAAAGGAAAAAGGAAAAAGGAATTTTTTTTTTTTTCTTTTATTCTTTTAATTTTAACTAGTTTTAGTTTAACAAAAGCGGTAAATAACTTAAAACCCTAAACCCTAAAACAAAAACAACGAAAACCGCCAACTTAAAACCTAAACCTAAACCCGCCCGTCTTGCGCTCTACCGCGACACCCTCTCCACCCCTTCTCGCCCCTCCTTTTGCCACCCCTTTAGCCACCGCCACCGCCACCGCCCCTTCTTCACTTAATTAATTTGTTTTACTACATGTTTTCAGGGTGACATAATGTCGGACGATAGAGCTGACCGATTATGGACAACTATGATCCGGACGGTGAAGCACATATGTTCGGCATCATAAACGGCGATATTCAATATGTGCCGACCGGAGAAGAAGAAGATGATATCTCTTCTTATCTGAACCTTGACGGTGAAGATGAAGGGCGCCGTCGACAAGATGATGCGAAGAAAGCGTCGATAAGCGCACGATCTTCAAATGGAAGTAGCAACCACCTCCGGCGCCGAGGTATATATATACATTGAGCCTCGGTGATACAAACTAACTGATTTGAATAAATATGTGTACTAGTACTAACGCGACTCTCTTTCTTATTTTAGCCCTCGGCGGATCGTCAAAACAATCGAGTGCGTCGTCGTCAAGCGTGGTGCAACCGGGCGATGAAACCGGAGAAACATGCACCATCCAGGTTGTCGACTTTGCAACGGCGGGCGGCTGGAGCCCCGCAAGAAGCGCCACCAAGTTTATCAGCCAATGCGGAGCCATTGTTAGAACAACGTCTCGATCACCGTCGAGAGTGGAATGAGCCAAAGAAGGCGCGAATTGATGGTTTCACTTTTGTCGATAAGAGAACAAAAAAGATTGCATCAAGAAGCTTATGGAACATTTCGTTCTACCTCCGAATACAACAAATTCGATGAGGAGGGTAACAAGATTGAGGAAAACAAGGAGAGGAGGAGGAAAGTCAAACAGTTCGCTCTTCATAAGATGGCGGCGCATTCCGGAAATTCAAGCAAAATCTAGCCCGTGACTTTGTCAAGCGAACAAGACTCCAGTTTCGTAGAGACAATATGAAAGCGAAAGATGATTGGCGAATTTGTGAAGCAAAAGAAATCGGAGCAGTTCCTTCAAATATCGAAACAAAATAAGGAAAATGCGGCTAAGAAGAGTACAATCATGTTATGGGGCGGGAGGGTATCGCATTTGGGTGCCTAGGTTCGAGAAGATGGAGAAGCGAGCTGAGGCGCGAGAATCCGTCCAGTGCGGAGGATGGGACCCAAGGCCAAAAGCTGGTGAAATGCGGGCATGGGGGCGCTCAACCGGAGGCGGGGAGTGTGTTTACCGGGGCAAATTAATTAAACCCACCCAAGCCCTTATTGGCGCAATGAAGGCTGCTCAAGAGGAAGATCAAGTTCAACAGAGAGAACGACGCAGCTGACAAAGCCCTCGGGAATCCTGAACACGGAGGGCGTGTCACGAGGCATGGGGCACATTCCGTGGAAAATAGGGTTCCCCGAGCGATGACCCGTCTGATTCTGAAGCCGTAAGAGAAAGATGGATCGGGAAGCAGATGTTGTGGCGGTTGGCATCGGAAATGGAAGTGATGAAGAAAACCATGAGTGTACTAGTAGCGAAAGAGATGCAGCTGGGTGCAGCATGAAGATCATCCGGCGGATCTCGGAAGCCAGCAGCGGAGAAGCAGCGTGGCTTCACGGAGGCCCACCGGCTGGTGAGATGCACCACCGCGATCGAAATTACTGCAGGAGCCTCGGTGGTGAAATTACTGCACGGGCCTCCTCGCTACCCGTGGGCGATATAAAGGAGATGAAAGAATGTCATCTGTATTATCCTATCGGGAACATGTCCATGAAGGTAGCCATCGGCGATGCTTTACCATGTTTACAGGAGCACTCCACCACAACAACCCCATTAAAGATGGCTATGCTCGTGTCACGGTGGAGGACATAGTCCAAGGGTTTGAGGACACGGAGATTGAAATTGCTACACGAAGGGAGAAAAGACTTGGAGATGTCAAGCGCCATTACATTCTATGGCAAAAGAAGTTTATCAAGTTTCAGGCGGCGCCAAGGACAACAAGTCCACCCCCTACGGTGGTGGTGGTGGCGGTGGCGGCGGTGGTGGTGGTGGTGGCGGTTCACCCTACACCTCCGTCACATCAGCCGACGCCGCCCCGATCCACAACGTCCGGCGTGGTGATCATCCGCCGCCCCAGTCCTCGTCCGTGGGTGATCGGGGCCGCCCCCAATCCACCTCGGCAAAGAAGCGAAGAAGTCTGGAGTATTAACCCGGACCCTTATGTACCTAAGACCACAAAGGTACGGAGCCATCATCAAGCCTCTCCCCACAAGGCCTTGGGAGCGTAGTGCCGAGGAACTCGGCGGCAGCATGCTGTTGATTTGGAGAAATGGAAGGCGGACTGCAAGAAGAAAAGAGAGCCCGAGCCCAAGCCGGTATTTTCGATCGGCAAAAGAAGTGGGCTAAGTCATTTTGAGCACACCGTCCCAAGCGCGAAGAATCTCCCTAATGACTATGCACGTGAACTTGCAGGCAGGCATTCATGTTCAAGGAGAACCAAGAGCGGAGAAGGCGAAAGTATAAAAGCGGAAACAAGTTGCCCAGCTCGGGAACAAAGTAAACAATCGATTGCCCGCTTATAGTGGAATCATACGTCCGGATGCCCCGAGATCATACAAGCTGCGGCAGCGAGGATTAGTATCAGCGAGTGCGGAGAACAAGCGGCCAACTTAGGCATTACTCTTCGTGAACTATTAGACCTTGATGAGTTGCGGGAGAAGGAGGTAGTAATTACATATGTCAAGAATGGGCCTCTCGTCGAACTGCGCGAGAAAAGGATCTACGACCAAATGAAGCGTCTGCTGAATTGGTACAAGGGTTACATAAAAATAAAAGCCAAAGATTATATTTATGCGGAAGTTAGACATGAGCATCACTTCAAACATTACTATGTACAAGTTGAACTGAGTGAATTGTTCCAGCTTTTCAATCTGCTTGAGCTCGACAAATCTATCATCGGTTGCTACGTTACGTAAGTGATTTATTAATTTCTACCCCATCTCGTTCATATTGCCTGCACTATATATATGTCCTAACTATATTGTTGTGTCCTCTATTATACATGCAGAATGAAGATTAAGGAATGCGAGTAAGGAACATCCATGATGTTGGGTTCATTGACCCACACATCGTTAATGATATTGTGTTGAAGCATTACCCCACCGGCGTGGAGCGCAGACATGGCAGTTTCTTACAAAGCAGGAACTCAAAAGTGATATTCTATTTCCTTACCATTTTGGGTGAGTGTTTTGTCTTGAGCACATTCTCTTTTGTTTACTCCATGCATGGTATGTGGCGGCTAATCGATGAGTTATGCATGACGTCGCATGCATGTATCGTGTCCATGAGTTCCCTTTGGATTCTGCTAGTAATTAAAGTTCACACCTCGAGAATGTCTCGTCCACGACTCTCTGGATAAGGATCCAAAGCTTTGGGCGACATCGGAAAAATGCTGCGAAGTAATTATTTTCATTCATTTGCGCTCTATATCGATCGGCCTATTTCGTTCATTTCCTAATATCAAGTAACTAATAACTCTCTTGTTCATTTAATTTTCTTTGCCTCGTAGGGTTTGGAGACGGTTCGTAGATACAAAGGTCGGTGAATTCAAAAAAGAGCTAGAATTCAAAAGGGTAAAGACTAAGACTGGGGATATTCAGCCACCGTTGACCAATCTATGTGCATACTTTATGCAGTGAGATGATCAGGAGATACACCTCTGGCGGGTTGATCCGAGTGATACCAATGCTGGAGAATAACCTCCGGTGGACGCTTAGTCGAAGCTCGCTTCCGACCACTTCAAGAGGAACTAGCTGGATGGTTCAACAGGGAAGTCCTCCATCCTAAAGGAGAACACTATCACGAGGACGTAGAACTTTATATGGATTAAATCATGTATGGAAACTTGTTCAAAATTGTATATGGTCATCCGATGATATTGAATATATATTGTATATTCCTCTTGAATTCTTTTGGTTCTAATTTCAAATTTATTTGAAATTGTACATTCAAATGCATGTATGTAGTACCGTAGAATATATGAAACTCCTTCAAAATTAAAATAAAGCACAAAAGAATTAAAACAATACAAATTAAAACAGGTTTAGGGGGGCTAAAAACCCTAAACCTGCGGCTGTGCCTTTAGTCGCGGTTGGCGAAGAACGCGACTAAAGGTCCTCCCTTGACGACCGCTGGCGCACGTGGGCGGGCCTTTAGTCGCGGTTCGTAAGCAGCCGCGACTAAAGGTGGCGAGCTTTAATCGCGCTTTGCTGGTCGCGGTTGCGCAGCCGCGACTAATGGCCGTTGCGAACGCGACCGAAGGCCTTTTTCCACCGATGCATACTCCCCTCCGTGTAAGAGATATAAGAGCGTTTAGATAGTGATCTAAGCGCTCTTATATTTCTTCTGGAGGACTACTAAATACCAAATCACACTTGCTGGAAACCGTAATCATGAGGGTGGTAGTTTGTAGCTACAATACATGCGCTGCCTTTTCTGGTAGTTGATAGCACCTGGACTAGTACATGGTAGTAGCAGCACACACAACAAAGTACAACTTGCTCTCCAAATCACAAAGCAATACTGCATACAGCTCTCGAACAGTTTGTCGGTGTACTAAGGTAGGGGTACCTCAGTACCCCAACTTGTGCACGGGCGATTCAGCAACTTCAGGCGGGGTTTACCACGTGCTCGCCAAGACCTTCCTGCTCCATGTCAAACCATTCAAAGGCGAAGTATACAAGACGGAAGATCGAGACCCGGCAAGCGGAGCTTACCGAAAACGATTCCAGGCTCAAGGTTACATCACTCACGCAAGGCCACGGCAAGAGGAGCCCGCCGAGAAGACTAGAAGATTACATATAGAAGACACGCTTGGCGCTATATGCGTCCGGCGAGGGCCGGGGGCGACAAATTCTGAGCCCGGCAAGCTCCGGGTCCGGCAAGGTCAAGACCCGGCAAGGTGCTTGCCGGGAGAATGCGCTGTGTGCCCGCTCCAGCTCATCAGCCCAGCGTGCCACAGGGCCTTTCGGGGGGCAGCGTGGCGGATGGCTGTGCAACTGGGGACACGGTGGCACTCCGCGGTGATGGATTCATCGCCGTGGCGACGGAAACGCATAAAGGCGGGAGCTTTTGGGGTCGGCGGCGGGCATTAAATGCCCTTGTCCCCCTGTCAAAGTAGGTAGCGACCACTGTTCACGCCTTTGTAGCTCTCTTTGTTCCCGCTTTGTTCCAACTACCACCTCTTTTACATTTTACCCCTTTCTCCTCGTTGACACACGCCGGTGACCCTTGCACTATAAAGGAGGCCCATGCACAACGTGGAGGAGGTGGGGTTCGGTTCGAAACCTTGACAACTCTCACGCTCGGTGTAGCTGCTACTGTAGATCTTCAAGCTCCCGAGCTCAATACAAACCAAGGCAGGAGTAGGGTTTTACGCGTTCACCGCGGCCCGAACCTGGGTAAAACTGCCCGCGTGCTCGCTACGATCTGCTCTTCGTGCTCCCTCCGCCCTCGTACCGCACAGACAAGGGGCTCCGGTCCCATAGGTGTTCGTGGCGGACAGTTTCCCCCGACATCTTTGGCGCGCCAGGTAGGGGGCGTCGAGGTTGTGCGGACCTGATCCGGCGTTCACGCGGGCGCGTTCTTCATCAACCTCTCCAGTTTCATCAGCAACTTCATCAACAATTGCGCCATGGCCCCGAAGAGGAAGGCTTGGAGGTTGCCAGGCCCGTCTGCGTCTCATCCGCCGCCACGGAGCCAGCGGTGGGCGGAGGAAGACGCTGTCGGAAGGTGGTCGCCAGCGAGGACACTCGCGGCGCCACCAGAATCAAGGACAAGCGGATGACCACGCCTCGGTCTCCGAGGACACGCCGCGTCCATCTCGGCACGATAACCCAGCAGCGCCATACCACGGGAGGTGGTATCCGCTTTCCGGGCAAGTACTACCGAGGCTCGCGGGATGCTCCGGACCACCGTCCGGACACAAGCAAAGCGAAAGCGCCGGGCAGGACCTGCTCCTTCGCGCTGTTAGGAGTCCGAGCATATCCGCTCCTCGCGCCCGCTTCGCCCCGCTCCCCTCCACTCCGGCAGAAGCGCTTCGCAAAGCGCAAGCTGCTCCTCGACTTCCCTCCAGCGGCGGATAAGGCGAAGCGGAGGCTACCATCGAGCCTGATCGCCGCCTAACGCGACTCTTCACAGCAGGCTGGCGACCTCGCGCCGCGGCAAGGCTGAGAAAAGCGAAAGCCGACCGGCGACAAGACCGCCGAGGTGCAACCACCGTGCACTCCCCGCCGCAGATAGCAAAAAGCGCCGCCCGCCGGAACAACGCCGGCAGCGGCTCCACGGCATCGTCGGATCCGCGGGCTCGTCGGGATCAACGCCAGTCCTCGGCGACCGGCGACAAGAAAACGCTTCGGACCTGTCGGCGCCGCCCGAAGCTTCAGCGACAATCAGACCGAGCTGGGAGCGCTGACGCAGCGCGGGGAACCGAGCGACTTGTCCGTCGCTGCGGCAGGCTGCCCTGCGTTCACCGCGAGCTGCGGCGCGTCGATGGCCCAAACATGAAGAATTTCAAGCCTGACGTGCCGGAGAATACGACGGCAGAGCGCACCCTCGAATTCCTCGGTGTCTACACCATCGCGGTGCAGGCTGCGGAGGCGCGACGAAAGATCTGGCGAACTACTTCCGCTCGTGCTTAAGCGAGCGTTCGTTCTTGGCTTATGCACTTGCGAAAACTCCATTTCTTCTTGGGCAGACCTTTGCCATCAGTTTGTTGGCGCCTCCTCGCGGCGACCACAAACCCCACGACCAAGAAGCGATCTCCACATTTTGGCCGGAAGGAAGGAGAATCCCTGCGCAAGTATATCAACGCTTCAGCCGTGTGCGCACAACATCCCTGATGTCCACCTGCGCGGTTATCGCGCGTTCCACCGAGCGTCGCGTAACCGCCGCATGCGTGAAGAGATGGCGATGACCAAGATTCGGGATGTCGGCGAGCTCTATGCTCGGCTGATAAGTGCGCCTGTAGCGGAAGAGGAGGAGACTCCCGGGGAGGATCTTTGGCGCGGAGGAAGAAGCGGCAATGACGCCGCTCGGCAAGAAGAGGTGGCGGCGGAATAACCGAAGGCGAACAAGAAGAGGTGCTTGCCGTCGAGAAGTCCGGCAAGGAGGCTCCGCCAAGCAAACACAGGCTTGCGGCTCCGGCAAAGAGCCTACCTATGGCGGCAGCCGACAAGCGGGGCGGCTCCGACAAGCAATCTTGCAAAATCCACCGCACCAAGGGCCACGATCTCTCCAAGCTGCAAGCGCGTCGAGTATCTCGTCGAGCAGCAAAAAGCTAATCTGAGAGGCGCGACAAGGAGAAGGCCCAAGGTGGCGGAGAGAACCGAGCAAGCGGCCGTTCAATGGCGGGGAGGGGCGCTTGTGGCAAGGCCAAGCAGCGGCAAGGTGATCGACCTCCCGGGGCGCGACAAGGATGAAGAAAGCGGACAGCGAAGACATGGAGGATGAGGATAACAGCGAGCAGGGAGTTCTAGAAGGCCACGGAGGTCCTGTGCGTCGGCGGTGGCGCCTCTCGCACACCTCCACCGCCAGCTAAGCGGTGGAGTGCGTGAGGTGAATGCAGCGGAGCCGCCCGTGGAGTCGTGAGGCTCCTCAAATGGTCAACGCGCCCATCATTTTTGATCTTGAGGATCACCTGACCGCACCACAGCGGTCGGGTGCTACCGATGCTGGTCTCGCCCACCATCCGCAACCTCAAGGTCACCAAAATGTTGGTTGATGGCGAGGCGGGCTGAACTTGATCTCCTCTGCTGTGATCAAGAAACTCCAAATTTCAGATGGCGAGCTCGAAGAGACCGGTCCTTTCCAAGGAATCAACCCGGGACGGAGCAAGCCCAAGGGAAAGATCACTCTGCCGGTGACCTTTGGCGGGGAGCTCAATTTCAGGACTGAGCGCATCACTTTCGACGTCGCCGATATTCCGTTGCCATACAATGGAATACTCGGCCGTCCTGCCCTCGCCAAGTTCATGGCAGCTTCCCATTATGCTTAGCGTACTCAAGATGCGGGGCGATAAGCGTCATCACATCCACGGCGACAAGAAGGATGCGCTTATCTGCGCCGACAAGATCTACCGGGATCGCGGCAGCTGCGGCCGATAAGAATACACTTGCCGCTGAAGCTCCGGGGAAAAGCGAACCAAGTCCGGCAAGTGCTCTGGGGCCCCTCCGGCAACCGCACCTGTTCGAGTGCTGCGCTGCCGTCGAGGGCGTCCCGTCGAGCTCCACCGGCAAGAGTAAAAGGAATGGCGCGCCGCGGCAACCAAGAAGGTGTCGCCAAGGAGGGCGGCACTGGTGGTACCTTCACCATCGGTGCCACACTTGACAACAAATAGGAAGCGGCGCTCGTCGCCTTCCTGCGGGCGAATGTCGATGTGTTTGCATGGCAGCCATCGACATCCCGGTGTTCCCGGGAAGGTGATTGAGCACAAGCTTGCTGTTTGCCCTCATCTGTGACCCATCAAGCAAAAAGTGAGGAAGCAAGCCGTGGGCGCCAGAGAATTCATCAGCGAAGAAATCAAGAAGCTAGAGGCAGCAGGCCTAGTTAGAGGTGTGATCCATCCGGCGTGGTTAGCAAACCCGGTCGTAAATGCGCAAAGGCCAGCGGGAAGTGGAGGCTGTGTATAGACTTCACCGATGTAAATAAAGCATGTCCCAAGGATCCATTCCCTTGCAGCGCATTGACCAGATTGTTGACTCCTTGCCGGATGTGAGCTACTCGCTTTCTTGATGCATACTCAGGTTATCACCAGATCTTTATGGCCAAAGAGGATGAAGAAGACTGCATTTATCACTCCATGTGGCACTTATTGCTTCATCGCATGCCATTTGGATGAAGAATGCAGGATCAACATTTGCAAGGGTAGTGTATACTGCTTTTGAGCCACAGATCCACGAAATGTAGAGGCTTACATGGATGATATCGTGGTGAAGAGCAAAACAAGGATCGCTGATTCAAGATTTGGAAGAGCGTTTGAGAACCTGCGCAAGATATCAGACTTAAGTTGAACCCCGAAGTGCGTCTTTGGAGTTCCCTCGGCAAACTTCTCGGGTTCTTTTATCCTGAGAGGATTGAAGCCAACCCGACAAGATTAAAGCCATTGAGCAGATCGAAGCCCGAAGCGAGTCAAGGATGTCGAGGAAGGCTTGCAGGTTGTGTAGCTGCCCTCGGTAGGTTCATTTCAAAGTCTGAGAGCGCCCTACCTTTCTTCAAAATCTTGAAGAAGGCAGGTCCCATGAAGTGGACTCGGAGCGGAGGCAGCGCTGCAGATTTGAAGCGGTACCTATCCTCCACCCCAATACTTGTCGCACCTAGACCACGGGAGAAGTTGCTGCTGTACCTAGCGGCAACCAACCAGTGGTTAGTGCTGCGTTAATAGCGGAGAGAGTCGGCGAGGAGGCTACACCACCGGCAAGCGAGTCAGCGACAAGCGGGGGCTGCTCCGACAAGCTCTGGCCCGACAAGGACAACTCTGCGCGAGAGCAGGATGAGGTGCGGAAGAAGATGGTGCAGCGCCCGATGTATTTTGTAAGTTCCTTCTCGAGGGGCTAGATCAAGATACTGGTGTGCAAAAGTTGCTTCGGCCTCCTCATGGCCTCGAAAGCTGCGCCATTACTTCCGAGCACACGAGATAACATGGTCACTCGCTTTCGGTGAAGAGGATATTGCACAACCCGGAAGCAACAGGCAGGATCGTTGAGTGGGCCTTTGGAGCTGTCGAGCTTTGGACTCAAGTTTGAAAGTACTTCAACCATCTGAGTCGAGCTTTGGCAGAATTTATAGCAGAGTGGACCCCAACGCCCGATGAAGAAGTCCAAGAAACAAGTACACCCGTACAAAGCGACAAGTGAATGGGTAATGTGCTTTGATGGTGCCTTCTCGCTGCAAGGCGCCCGGTGCGGCGTGGTACTCATCAGCGCCCGGAGAGCACCTCAAGTATGTTATCCGAGATGCACTTCCCAAAGGAGCAGCGACAAACAACAACTGCTGAATATGAAGGTTTGCTCGCCGGCCTCGAGATTGCGGCCGAACTTGGGATCGAGGAAGTTGATTGTGCGGGGAGATTCTCGATTGGTGGTCGGCAAGTTAACAAGAGCTATCGAGCCCTTTGATGGAAGCTTATGTCGATGAAGTGAGGAAGCTTGAGGCGCTTTGAAGGTTTGCAGATGGAGCCGTCCGAGAGCTCGAGAATGAAATCATGAGATGGCCTTTCAAAGTGTGCTTCGATGAAGTTACTGTGGAACGGGGACCTTCTTGCTCAAGCTGACTCAACCATCCGTCACCCCATCAATTGGGCAGTCCAAGAAGAAAGTTGGTCTCCGGCGACTACTTGCGGCGGGTCTCCCCGAGGCCGCCGCCAAGGTCCCCAAGATCAACGACCGAGCAGCTGAGGAACAGTTTGCTCCTGCAGATCCTCGGATCTGTACAGTTAAACAAGTGTTCCCGACAAGCCTCGCCCGGCGAGCTTGCGAGGACCCAGCTCCGGCAGAGCCAGAGGTTCTTGCCGTGAAAAGCTGAGGTTCCCGGCGGCCCTCATGCCTTTAGTCCTTGCCGTTGAGCCCCAAGCTCCGGCATGGGCGAAACCCCTTTATGCATGCGGCTGAGGCGGAGGGAGCACGAAGAAGCAGATCGTGGCGAGCAGCGGGCAGTTTTACCCAGGTTAAGACGCGGTGAGCGCGTAAAACCCTACTCTGCCTTGGTTTGTATTGAGCTTGGGAGCTTGAAGATCTCTGATGGCAGCTACACGGCGTGAGAGTTGTCAAGGTTTCGAACCGAACCGAACCTCCTCCACGTTGTGCATGGGCCTCCTTTTATAGTGCAAGGGGTCACCGACAGGTGTCAACGTAGGAGAAAGGGGTAAAAATGTAAAAGAGGTGGTAGTTGGAACAGTGCGGGAACAGTAGAGCTACAGTGCGTGAACAGTGGTCGCTACCTACTTTGACAGTGGGGGACAAGGGCATTTAATGCCCGTCGCCGTCGACCCCAAAAGCTCCCGCCCTTGCGTCTCCGTCTGCCACGGCGATGAATCCATCACCGTGGAGTGCCACCGTGTCCCCGGGCTGCAGCCATCCGCCCAGCGTCCTGGAAAGGCCCGAGGCGGCAGCGTGGGCTGATGAACTGGGCGCGGGCACCTGGCTGTAATTCTCCCGGCAAGCACCTTGCGGGGTCTTGACTGCTGCGGGCGGGGCTTGCGGGCTCTGTAACTGTCGCTCCCGGGCCCTCGCCCGGGCGCATATAGCGCCGGCGTATCTTCTATGATGTAATCTTCTAGTCTTCTGGCGAGCTCCTCCTGCCGGGGCCTTGCGTGAGTGATGTAACCTTGAGCACAGAGCGGCCTTCCGGCAAGCTCCGCTTGCAGGTCTCAATCTTCATCTTGTATACGCCGTCTTTGAATGGTTTGACATGGGTAGGAAGGTCTTGGCGAGCACGTGGTAAACCCCTGCAGGAGGCTGCAGCTGCCGATGCACAAGTTAAGTCTTGAGGTACCCCTACCTTAGCTACACCGGCACGGGAGGCCCGGGCTGGGCCACCTGCAGTGCAGGCGCTGTTGGGCCAGGCCCAAAACGATTACTGCGGGCACCAGCTGACCTGGCGGCGCCGAATGCACTTCGCATCTGCCGCATCCCCGTGGCAGCCGCGCGTCGATTGCAGCGTCGTGGGATGGGGCCAGCATACGTTCTTTTAATGGAAGAGGTAACGCCCCCACTTCCCCATAAGCGAGAGGAAGCGAGGCGGTTCCCCTCCTTTCGCTTTCATTGCATCCTCTTCCTCTTCGAGAGATCCCCTTTGCGCTCCGCCTCAAACCTCCGCCCGCCGCCTGCATCTCCAGCGCCGCCCGGGCTCTTAAATCCCCCTTCCTCCGCCGCCTCCGCCATGGCCCGAAGACCGAGAAAGGCGGCGGAAAACCAGAAGGAGAAGTCGAACAAGCGGCGAGGCTCACCAGTGCGGGCGGAACCTCGTCTTCCCGCCGAGGCTCGGTGGCAGCGAGCTCTGGAACAAGTATTACTGTTACTGGTCCAAAGGAACCAAGGCGCTCCCCTTTTCGAGCTTATCCGCCGCCGCCAAGGACAACTACCCAGCGGGTACTATTTCTTCGCAGCCTTCTTCCCTTGTGGTCTTTGCCCCCTTTTACTGAATTCTTCAGTGACGTCATGCACACCTCGGCTTCCATCTTCTTGACTTCACCCCTAACGCCATCCTCACCATGGCGGTTTCGCTTTATGTCTTGAAAACTACATAAATTCATCCCAACGTGGCGCTGTTTAGGCATTTCTTCACTCCTAGAGCGAGGCTGGCGTCCCCTCTCCGGAGGGATATCTTGGGTTTTAAATGCACAAGAAGGAGTCTTACTTGCGGGGAGCTCCGCGGCAAGTGGGAAGAGTGGCGTCTTGGACTGGTGCTAGATCGTTGAGGGCCAGCGCCACAGCCCTTCACCGCGCCGCGCTGCGCCCATCGTCTTGTGGCAGGGGTGGAAGCGAGCTGGATTGAGACGGCGTCAAGCTCAACATCGCCTCATCCGGATTCTTCGTCTTCGGATTGCGGGCTGTCCGTTGCAGTAAGCGCGAGACTTCCTCCGCCGCCGCATTGCCCCTCTCCAAGACAGGAAAAAGGCGGCCTGGGAGTATGGCGCAGCGGATATAATGAGGCTGCGCCCGGTCTGAACTTCAACTTCACGAGGCTGGAGCTGAAGGGATGGTCGAGAACTCTTTAAGCACGACCGGCCCACCGGAATGGTTCAGACCTCCCGAGTGGTGCCCCTGCCAACAGCACAGCCGGGATCGTCTTTGCGCCATGATGCCAGCGTGTGATTCGCGCTGGCGTGGACGAGCGTGGATTCGCCCGATCCATCGAGACATCCTCAGCTTCTTCGACAACCTTGTGGAGGTGGCGAAGAACAAGGATGACATCAAGGAACATCTGGCTGGACACCACGGACCAGAGCTTGCATACATAGCTGCTCGGGCTGAAGAGGCGCTGCGCCGCGGCGGCGAGGAGAGTTGACTATCTCGCCGAGAGGCGAAGGCTGCTGAAGCGTCCGCCAAGCGGAGGCGGAGATCGCGAGACTACTGCAGCTTCCTCCGGCAGCGCTCGCGCGGGGTCCCCTCGTTGAGCACTCAGGATCCCGGAATCGCGGCGAGGCAGCGGCAAAGTGACGCTGCCGGAGGAACAGGCGCCGCAGAAGCGAAAGCGCCCGGAGGCGGAGGCGCCCGAGGTAAAGAGGCATAGCGAGTAGCTGGGTCCGCAAGCCAGCGGGGAGGAGGAGGAGGAGGGCGCCGAGGCCGCCGAGGGCGCCCAGCGAGCCTGGATCTCTGCCGGCGACCTCTCCTCGTCGTCGGAAACCTCCCGCCCGGGCAAGCCTAAGCGTTCCCCAGCGCGTCTGGAAGGCGGCGGCAGGAGGCGGGCGCAGGCCCCGGCAACAACCAGCTCGCCGGGCAGGCGCAAGCTTCCGGGAAGCCAAGCTGCGCCGCGGCCGGCGCACCAGCCAGCAGCGGAGCGGCCAGCGCGCGAGCCACCAGCAGAGCACCCCGCAGGTCGGCGCCAAGCCAGACAGGAGGCGTTCTCGGGCGGCGGCGGCTCCGCCCGCTTCTCGGCCCCAGGCTGCTGCAGGGCTGGGTCGCCGCAGCCCCAGCCCGGGGACGCAAGCGCTGAGGAGTCTTCGCCTCCGCTCCTCGCGCCAGCAGCGCCCAGGTGAGTATGACTTTTCCGCCTTGGCGAAGGCAGCGAGGAGGAACAGGAGTAAGTATTCGAGATCTTACACCTTCTCAAATTCGCCTTGATCGTTGTTGATGCTAATCTTGTTTCTTGCTTTGATTTCAGGACCTTGGGCGGGCGGCGAAGAAGCCAAGGTGCCTTTGGCGACCGGGGCGATGCGGAACCAAGCTTGCGGACCAGCGCTGCTCGAGGCAAAGTCTGGGTCTGCACTTCGCTTCGCGGGCGTGTTTGAAGATTTTGGTCTTGTACTAATGCCTCGATGTTTTTGTCTTGACTTGTGCAGAGGTGGAGCCACAGCGGGAGTGTCGGAGGTCGCCCCGAGCCGCGAGGCCCCGCCGTCCCGCCAAGGCCGAACTCCCGGCAAGGGAGAGCGCTCCGCCAAGGCGGAGTACTCCGCCAAGGCGAGTACCCGCCAAGAGCGAGCAGCCCGCGAGGCGGCCACTCCGCCAAGCAGAGCTCCCGGCGAGGGCCCGCCCGGCTGACGGCGTCCGCCAAGGTAGGCTCTGCAACTTTGTCTTCTTGGCGTCGTCTCTTTTGGATATTTGCTTGAACTTTTGCTTTTTCTTCTTCTTCTAGATCCTCCTCCCCGAGCAGATGGAGACAAGTCATCGCTATTGAGGAGGAGGGCGCGCAGGGGCGGCGGCGGCGACGCCCCTGTCGCCGAGGATGCGGCGGGAGCTGCCGAGCCAGCTGCGCAAGAGACCGCTCTAGCTGCGGACGCAGCGGTCGGGGAGGAGGACGGCGACCGCACCGCCGGCCCGGAGGCGGCGGGAGCATCAAGTGCTGCGCCGTCGCCGACCCTCCGCCAAGCTCCTCCTTCAACTTGGTCTCCCGATCCCGGCGGCGCCAAGCGAGTCCTCAACAGAGAGACTTTCAGCTCAAGATCCTCGATGGAGTCCTGGCGGCCTTCAACTCGCCGCCTTCTTGGAAAGACACCTGGAGTTCCGAGTTGGTGTGGGCGCCCTTCTCGGCCCGTGTTGAGCGCGCGACCTTTCTCCACGCCGCCTTCAAGAACTCCTCCAGCTGCGCGACCTTGGAGGCAAGCTCCTCCTGGCGGTCTCCGCGGCAGCCGCGCGGCTTTCGCCTCCTTCGCCCCGCCAAGGGCCTGTTCCCGAGCGGCAAGGTCTTCCTCGTGGGAGTCGAGGTTGACCTTCAGCTGGGTGAGTTCTCCTTCGCCGAAAGCTCCACCCGGCGAGCCGCTGCTGCTCTTCGCCTCGCCTTTCCAAAGAACCACTCTTGATACTCCCCGGCGAAGCCGCCACGCTTCTCCGCCACTCGCTGGAGAGCAGCCTGGTTGGCGGCGCTGAGCTCCGCCAGACGCTTCTCCATCTCCTCGGCGGCCTTGGCGGCGAGGGCCTCCCGGAAGCGAAGCCGCCGCCTGCCCGGTAAAGGGCCAGGAGCTGGTGAAGCAGCTCCTCCTCGGGCCCGTCGCTCCCGCCGGGCCCTCGACGATCTTCAAGCCCGCGGAGGCGAGGACCTCCCATCAAAGGCCTCGCCCGCTGGAGTCAGGACGAAGAGCCCCACGGCACTGGATGAAGACGCCGCTGGGGGCTTTCAAGCAGAAGCCGGACTGCTCTTCTCCGGCGGAGGGGTCGGCGACGGCGCAGCACTTGATGCTCCCGCCGCCGGCCGGGCGGTGCGGTCGCCGTCCTCCTCCCGGCCGCTGGCCCGCAGCTGGAGCGGTCTCTTGCGCAGCTGGCTCGGCAGCTCCCGCCGCATCCTCGGCGACAGGGGGTGCCGCCGCTGCGCCTGCGCGCCTCCTCCTCAATGACGATGACTTCGCTCCATCTGCCGGGGAGGAGGATCTAGAAGAAGAAGAAAAGCAAAAGAAGTTCAAGCAAATATCCAAAAGAGACGACGCCAAGAAGACAAAGTTGCAGAGCCTACCTTGGCGGACGCCGTGGCCAAGTGGCTCTCGCCGGGAGCTCGCTTGGCGGAGTGGCGCGCCGCTGGCTGCTCGCTTGGCGGGTACTCGCCCTTGGCGGAGTACCCGCCTTGGCGGAGCGCCTCCTTGCCGGGAGTTCGGCCTTGGCGGGACGGCGGGCCTGCGGCTCCTCGGGCGACCTCCGACACTCGCCGCTGTGGCTCCACCTCTGCACAAGTCAAGACAAAACATCGAGGCATTAGTACAACACCAAAATCTTCAAACACACCCGGCGAGCGAAAGTGCAGGACCCAGACTACTGGGTGGGCGCTGGGCTGCTCCTCGAGCAGCGCTGGTCCGCAAGCTTGGTTCCCAGACGTCCCGGTCGCCGCTGGGGCACCTTGGCCTTTTTCGCCGCCCGCTCCGCCAAGGTCCTGAAATCAACGCAAGAAACAAGATTAGCATCAACAATGATCAAGGCGAAATTTGAGAAGATGAAGATCTTGATACTTACTCCTGTTCCTCCTCGTCGTTTTCGCCAAGGCGGAGAAGTCATACTCCACTGGGCGCGGCTGGCGCGAGGAGCGGAGGCAAAGACTCTCGGCGCTTGGCGGTCCCGGGCTGGGGCTGCGAAGACCCAGCCTCTGCAGCCGGGCCCGAGAAGCGGGCGGAGCCGCCGCTCCGCCCGAGAACGCCTCTGTCCGCTGGCGCCGACCTGCGGGTGCCTCGCGCTGTGGCCGCTTGGCCGCTCCGCCGTGGCTGGTGCGCGCTGGTCGCCTCGGCGCAGCTTGGCTTCCCGGAAGCTTGCGCTGCCCGGGCGAGCTGGTTGTTGCCGGGGCCTCGCCCGCCTCCCGTAGCCGCCTTCCGGAGACGCTGTGGGGAACGCTTAGGGCTTGCCCGGGCGGGAGGTTTCGACGACGAGGAGAGGTCGCCGGCGAGATCCGTGGGCCCGCCGGCCCCCTCGGCGCCTCGCGCCCTCCTCCTCCTCCTCCCGGCTGGCTTGCGGACCCAGCGCCTGCGTTGCGGCCTCTTTCCGGGCGCCTCGCTCCTCTGGGCGCTTTCGCTTCGCGGCGCCTGCTCCCTCCGTAGCGCTATTTCTTGCCGCGCCTCGCCGCGATTCCGGGATCCCTGAGTGCCTCAACGAGGGACCCGGCGAAGCGGCGGGAGGAAGCTGCAGAGTCTCGCGATCTCCGCCGCCTCCGCTTGGCGGACGCTTCCGCAGCCTCGCCTCCTCGGGCGATAGCCGAATCTCTCCGCCGCTGCGGCTGCAGCGGCCTCTTCAGCCCGAGAAGCTATGTATGCAAGCTCTTGGTCCGTGGTGTCCCGCGTATGCTCCTTGATGTCATCCTTGTTCTTCGCCACCTCCACAAGGTTGTCGAAGAAGCTGAGGATGTCTGATGGACTGGGCGAAATCCACGTCCGGTCCACGCCGTGCGAATCACACGCGGGCATCATGGCGCAAAGACGATCCCGGGCTGTGCTGTTGCAGAGGGGCACCACTCCCCGGGGAGGTCTGAACCATTCCGGGTGGGCCGGGTCGTGCTTAAAGAGTTCCCGGACCATCCCCTTCAGCTCCAGCGTCGTGAAGTTGAAGTTCAGCCCGGGGCGCAGCCTCATTATATCCGCTGCGTTGCCATACTCCCAGGCCGGCCTTTTCCTGTCTTGGAGAGGGGCAATGCGGCGGCGGAGGAAGTCTGCGCCTACTTCTGCAACGGACAGCCCTGCAATCCGAAGACGAAGAATCCGGATGAGGGCGATGTTGAGCTTGACGTCGTCCGAATCCAGCTCGCTCCAGTCCCTGCCGCGCACGATGGGCGTTGTGCGCGGCGCGGTGAAGGGCTGTGGCGCGTCCTCAACGATCCAGCACCAGTCTGCACGCCACTCTTCCCACTTGCCGCGGAGCTCCCCCGGCAAGTAAGACTCCTTCTTGTGCAAACGAAAAACCCAAGATATCCCTCCGGAGAGGGGGACGCCAGCCTCTGCTCTAGGAGTGAAGAAATGCCTAAACAGCGCTACGTTGGGATGAATTCCTATGTAGTTTTCAGACATGTAAAGCGAAAACCGCCATGGTGAGGATGGCGTTGGGGTGAAGTCAAGAAGATGGAAGCCGAGGGTGCATGACGCCACGTAAGAATTCGAAAAAGGGGGCAAAGACCGCAGTGGAAGAAGGCTGCGAAGAAATAGTACCCGCCGGGTAGTTGTCCTGGCGGCGGCCGGATAAGCTCGAAAAGGGGGAGCGCTTTGGTTCCCTTGGACCGAACAAGTAATACTTGTTCCAGAGCTCCAGGCTGAGCCTCGGCGGGAAGACGAGGTTCCGCTCTGTACTCGGTGAGCCTCGCCGCTGTTCGACTTCTCCTTCTTGGCCTTCTCCGCTTTCGCTTCTCGGTCTTCGGGCCATGGCGGAGGCGGCGGAGGAAGGGGACGAAGAGCCCGGGCGGCGCTGGAGATGCAAAGGGCGGCGGCGGAGGTTTGGAGGCGGAGCGCAAAGGGGATCTCTCGAAGAGGAAGAGGATGCAATGAAAGCGAAGGAGGGGAACCGCCCCGCTTCCTCTGCTTATGGGGAAGTGGGGGCGTTTCACTCTTTCCATTAAAAGAACGGGTGCGCCCCATCCCACGACGCTGCAATCGACGCGCCATTACGGGGATGCGCAGATGCGAAGTGGATTCGGCGCGCCGTGGGACAGGCGTGTGCGCAGACTGCTTTTGGGCCTGGCCCAACAGCGCCGGCACCGTGTGTGGCCCAGGCCGGGGCTCTGTCGGTGTACTAAGGTAGGGTACCTCAGTACCCCAACTTGTGCACGGCAGTTGCAGCTTCCCGCGGCAGGGTTTACCACGTGCTCGCCGAAGACCTTCCTGCTCCATGTCAAACCATTCAAAGACGAAGCATACAAGACAGAAGATCGAGACCCGGCAAGCGGAGCTTGCCGGAAGGCCGCTCTGTGCTCAAGGTTACATCACTCACGCAAGGCCCCGCAAGAGGAGCTCGCCAGAAGACTAGAAGATTACATCATAGAAGACACGCCGACGCTTATATGCGCCCGGCGAGGGCCCGGGAGCGACAAGTTACAGAGCCCGCAAGCTCCCGGTCCGCAGAGGTCAAGACCCCGCAAGGTGCTTGCCGGAGAATTGCGCTGGTGTTCGCGCCCAGCTCATCAGCCCACGCGTGCCGCCTGGGCCTTCCAGGACGCGGGCGGATGGCTGTGCAGCCCGGGGACACGGTGGCACTCCACGGTGATGGATTCATCGCCGTGGCGACGGAGACGCAAGGGCGGAGCTTTTGGGTCGACGGCGACGGGCATTAAATGCCCTTGTCCCCATCGTCAAAGTAGGTAGCGACCACTGCTCACGACCGTAGCTCACTGTTCCTCAAGACTGCTCCAACTACCACCTCTTTTACATTTTTACCCCTTTCTCCTACGTTGACACCTGTCGGTGACCCCTTGCACTATAAAAGGAGGCCCATGCACAACGTGGAGGAGGTGGGGTTCGGTTCGAAACCTTGACAACTCTCACGCTCGGTGTAGCTGCTACTGTAGATCTTCAAGCTCCCGAGCTCAATACAAACCAAGGCAGGAGTAGGGTTTTACGCGTTCACCGCGGCCCGAACCTGGGTAAAACTGCCTGCGTGCTCGCTACGATCTGCTCTTCGTGCTCCCTCCGCCCTCGTACCGCACAGACAAAGGGGCTCCGGTCCCATAGGTGTTCGTGGCGGACAGTTTCCCCCGACACAGTTGGACTGAACATATATGCCGTGAGGTCCTCACGCTGTGTCGCCGCGGGTCTTCTTCATCAGGCGAGCCCAAGCTATAGCCGCCGTAACGATGGCAACAAGAGTCGGGACTATATACACATACGCACAGGGCGCACAGGTCCGTTGTGAGCGACATCGAGTAGACAGCCATTGATCGACGACGGTGTGATTCATCAGAACATTTAGCGTCTCAGGATCAGATAGATAGACAAAAGCGCTACACATGCACAAACGGGGGTACGTTTATCTGCAGAGGGGTTCATGGAAGGAGAAGGATTTGCATGCAAGTAATATTGAGTTGCATGTCAAGTCTTGGCCCCTCAGAAAATTATATATCTTGAAAAAACAAAAAACAAAAATGTGAATGTGTATCTGTGACATGTACTAGCTAGAGGGGAGGTATATATCAAGAGAATAGTGGATTACATCACAATTCTCAAAGCTAAACAGACTTTGAATAACTAGTTAAACTAGATGATACCCCGCGAAATTGATGCGGAATGAAATCGGTTGCAAAATCCTTGGTTGTATGAAATATAAAAGTTTAGGTTAATAATATATGAAATAAAACATAATATTCATATTATATTTTTTGAGGGTAATACATATATTGCATTTAATTATTCTATAGTTTGTAAATATTTATTGAATTTAAGTAGCATAATAAGCGATCTGATATCCTGCAAAAAATAAAAAACGATCTGATAAACGGTCTCTTAAATAGAGTTCAACTTTGTTGCAGCTTGCAAAGACAGAAGGGTCTGTATATGTAAGATCAACAACACATTACCCATGCATTTATGGAGCGCTCGTACTCTTCAGAGCGCTTCGTCTGTTCCTCATTCCCTCCCCGGCGAGACTTGTAGGCGATGATCGGCAGAGTACAAGCCATACACGAAGATAGTTGCCGAGATGACGATGTATCAGGGATCAACTACTTAGCTATATAGGGTTGGGGGGGGGCATTGGTCCCCTTCCCCTCACAAACTATTTCTTTAGTACTTGTTTATGAGAGAGATTAAAGTATGCTCGGGCCATGACCTTTTTGAAACCGGAGCCCA
The DNA here is from genome assembly GCA_021437245.1 of Aegilops speltoides. Classification (NCBI taxonomy): domain Eukaryota; kingdom Viridiplantae; phylum Streptophyta; class Magnoliopsida; order Poales; family Poaceae; genus Aegilops; species Aegilops speltoides. The sequence continues at coordinate 449,014,731 of CM038141.1, forward strand.
AAGATCCATTCCCGAGATGCGGGGGCTGGAATCATCAATGATTTGAGCCGAAAATGTCCAAAACTTACCCTACACATGATATTTAGTTGCTAGAGATATTGGTGTGAGTTGCCCAAAGATCCACTCCCGAGATGTGGGGGCTGAAATCATCGGTGATCTGAGCAGAGTGTCCAAAACTTGTCCAATGCATGATAGTTAATTGCTAGAGTTGTTGGCGTGAGTTGCCCAAAGATCCACTCACGAGATGCGGGGGCAGGAATCGTCAATGATTTGAGCAGAAAGAGTCCAAAACTTGTTCAATGCATGATAGTTGGTAGCTAGAGATCCTGGCGTAAGTTGCCCAAAGATCCACTCCTGAGAGTGTTGGGTTTTATTTTTCCCAAAACTTGCCCAACACACTGGCTGTGGGGGGCGCCTCTGAAAAGTGCGAAAACTCGCCCAACTTATTCTGCTACACATGCTTTTGGTGTGAGTTGCTCAAGGATTTTTTGTAAAGTGCCTAACTATTGCGTTTGTATTGGCTCAAAATGATGCAAAGTTGCCCTCTCCTGGAAACATATTACATATAATTGCTCCACATGCTCTTTTAGTGTGAGTTGCTGAAGGAATGTTTGTTAACTGCCTAACTATTGTCTTTGTAGTTGCCTCAAAATGATGCAAACTTAATACAGACTGTTGCTACACACGGTGCGAGTTGCCCAAGGGATTTTTCTAAACTGCCTAACCATAGCCTTGTAGTTGCCTCAAAATGATGCAAACTTTACATCTCTTTTTTTGCATGGTATTTTTTCAGACTACCCAAAATGATCAAACAATTTTTCCCTAATGAACACAGCTGCAGTAAGTTACGTAATGACACATGTTGCTTGCACAGTTGTGTTGGGGAACGTAGTAATTTCAAAAAAATTCCTATGCACACGCAAGATCATGGTGATGGTATAGCAACGAGAGGGGAGAGTGTTCGTCCACGTACCCTCGTAGACCGTAAGCGGAAGCGTTAGCAAAACGTGGTTGATGTAGTCGTACGACTTCACGATCCGACCGATCCAAGCACCGAACATACGGAGCCTCCGAGTTCAGCACACGTTCAGCTCGATGACGATCTCCGGCCTCTGATCCAGCAGAGCTCCGGAGATGAGTTCCGTCAGCACGACGGCGTGGTGACGATGATGATGTTCTACCGGCGCAGGGCTTCGCCTAAACTCCGCGACGATATGACCGAGGTGGAATATGGTGGAGGGGGCACCGCACACGGCTAAGGAACGATCCGTAGATCAACTTGTGTGTCTATGGGTGCCCCCTGCCCGTGATATAAAGGAGCAAGGGGGAGGCGGCCGCCCCTTGGGGCGCACCAAGGAGGAGGAATCCTCCTCCTAGTAGGAGTAGGACTCCTCCTTTCCTACTCCTACTAGGAGGGGGAAGGACGGGGGAGAGGGGGAAGGAAAGCGGGGGTGCCGCCCCCCCTTCCTAGTCCAATTCGGACCAGAGGGGGAGGGGCGCGTGGCCCATGCTGGCCGCCCCTCTCTCCTTTCCCCTAAGGCCCATAAGGCCCAATACTCTCCCGGGGGGTTCCGGTAACCCCCCCCTCCCGGCACTCCGGTTTTCTCTGAAATCACCCGGAACATTTCCGGTGTCCGAATATAGTCGTCCAATATATCAATCTTTATGTCTCGACCATTTCGAGACTCCTTGTCATGTCCGTGATCACATCTGGGACTCTGAACAAACTTCGGTACATCAAAACTTATAAACTCATAATAAAACTGTCATCGTAACGTTAAGCGTGCGGACCCTACGGGTTCGAGAACTATGTAGACATGACCTAGAACCATTCTCGGTCAATAACCAATAGCGGGACCTGGATGCCCATATTGGTTCCTACATATTCTATGAAGATCTTTATCGGTCAAACCGCATAACAACATACGTTGTTCCCTTTGTCATCGGTATGTTACTTGCCCGAGATTCGATCGTCGGTATCCAATACCTAGTTCAATCTCGTTACCGGCAAGTCTCTTTATTCGTTACGTAATGCATCATCCCGTAACCAACTCATTGGTTACATTGCTTGCAAGGCTTATAGTGATGTGCATTACCGAGAGGGCCCAGAGATACCTCTCCGACAATCGGAGTGACAAAACCTAATCTCGAAATATGCCAACTCAACATGTACCTTCGGAGACACCTGTAGTACTCCTTTATAATCACCCAGTTACGTTGTGACGTTTGGTAGTACCCAAAGTGTTCCTCCGGTAAACAGGAGTTGCATAATTCTCATAGTTACAGGAACATGTATAAGTCATGAAGAAAGCAATAGCAGTATACTAAACGATCAAGTGCTAGGCTAGCGGAATGGGTCATGTCAATCACATCATTCTTCTAATGATGTGATCCCACTAATCAAATGACAACACATGTCTATGGTTAGGAAACATAACCATCTTTGATTAATGAGCTAGTCAAGTAGAGGCATACTAGTGACTATAGTTTTGTCTATGTATTCACACATGTATCATGTTTCCGGTTAATACAATTCTAGCATGAATAATAAACATTTATCATGATATGAGGAAATAAATAATAACTTTATTATTACCTCTAGGGCATATTTCCTTCAGTCTCCCACTTGCACTAGAGTCAATAATCTAGATTACATAGTAATGATTCTAACACCCATGGAATCTTGGTGCTGATCATGTTTTGCTCGTGAGAGAGGCTTAGTCAACGGGTCTGCAACATTCAGATCCGTATGTATCTTGCAAATCTCTATGTCTCCCACTTGGACTTGGTCCCGAATGGAATTGAAGCGCCTCTTGATGTGCTTGGTCCTCTTGTGAAATCTGGATTCCTTTGCCAAGGCAATTGCACCAGTATTGTCACAGAAGATCTTCATTGGTCCCGATGCACTAGGTATGACACCTAGATCAAAAATGAACTCCTTCATCCAGACTCCTTCATTTGCTGCTTCAGAAGCAGCTATGTACTCCGCTTCACATGTAGATCCCGCCATGACGCTTTGTTTAGAACTGCACCAACTTACAGCTCCATCGTTTAATAAAAACACGTATCTGATTTGCGATTTAGAATCACCCGGATCAGTGTCAAAGCTTGCATCGACGTAACCATTTACGACTAGCTCTTTGTCACCTCCATATACGAGAAACATATCCTTAGTCCTTTTCAGGTATTTCAGGATGTTCTTGACCACTGTCCAGTGATCCACTCCTGGATTACTTTGGTACCTTCCTGCCAAGCTTATTGCTAAGCATACGTCAGGCCTGGTACACAGCATTGCATACATGATAGAGCCTATGGCTGAAGCATAGGGAACAACTTTCATTTTCTCTCTATCTTCTGCTGTGGTCGGGCATTGAGTTTGACTCAACTTCACACCTTGTAGCACAGGCAAGAAACCTTTCTTTGCCTGATCCATTTTGAACTTTTTCAAAATTTTGTCAAGGTATGTGCTTTGTGAAAGTCCTATTAAGCGTCTTGATTTATCTCTATAGATCTTGATGCCCAATATGTAAGCAGCTTCACCGAGGTCTTTCATTGAAAAACTTTTATTCAAGTATCCCTTTATGCTATCCAGAAATTCTATATCATTTCCAATTAATAATATGTCATCTACATATAAAATCAGAAATGCTACAGAGCTCCCACTCACTTTCTTGTAAATACAGGCTTCTCCAAAAGTCTGTATAAAACCATATGCTTTGATCACACTATCAAAACGTTTATTCCAACTCCGAGATGCTTGCACCAGTCCATAAATGGATCGCTGGAGCTTGCATACTTTGTTAGCACCTTTTGGATCAACAAAACCTTCTGGCTGCATCATATACAACTCTTCTTCCAGAAATCCATTCAAGAATGCAGTTTTGACATCCATTTGCCAAATTTCATAATCATGAAATGCAGCAATAGCTAACATGATTCGGACAGACTTAAGCATCGCTACGGGTGAGAAAGTCTCATCATAGTCAACCCCTTGAACTTGTCGAAAACCTTTTGCAACAAGTCGAGCTTTATAGACAGTTACATTACCATCAGCGTCAGTCTTTTTCTTAAAGATCCATTTGTTCTCAATGGCTTGCCGATCATCAGGCAAGTCAACCAAAGTCCATACTTTGTTTTCATACAAGGATCCCATCTCAGATTTCATGGCCTCTAGCCATTTTGCGGAATCTGGGCTCATCATCGCTTCCTCATAGTTTGTAGGTTCATCATGGTCAAGTAACATGACTTCCAGAATAGGATTACCATACCACTCTGTGCGGATCTTACTCGTAGACCCACGAGGTTCAGTAGAAACTTGATCCGAAGTTTCATGATCAATATCATTAGCTTCCTCACTAATTGGTGTAGTTGTCACAGGAACCGGTTCTTGTGATGAACTACTTTCCAATAAGGGAGTAGATACATTTATCTCATCAAGTTCTACTTTCCTCCCACTCACTTCTTTCGAGAGAAACTCCTTCTCTAGAAAGGATCCGATTTTAGCAACAAAAATCTTGCCCTCAGATCTGTGATAGAAGGTGTACCCAATAGTCTCCTTTGGGTATCCTATGAAGACACAGTTCTCCGATTTGGGTTCGAGCTTATCTGGTTGAAGTTTCTTCACATAAGCATCGCAGCCCCAAACTTTAAGAAACGACAACTTTGGTTTCTTGCCAAACCACAGTTCATAAGGCGTCGTCTCAACGGATTTTGATGGTGCCCTATTTAACGTGAATGCGGCCGTCTCTAAAGTATAACCCCAAAACGATAGAGGTAAATTGGTAAGAGACATCATAGATCGCACCATATCAAGTAAAGTACGATTACGACGTTCAGACACACCATTTCGTTGTGGTGTTCCGGGTGGCGTGAGTTGCGAAACTATTCCACATTGTTTTAAGTGTAGACCAAACTCGTAACTCAAATATTCTCCTCCACGATCAGATCGTAGAAACTTTATTTTCTTGTTACGATGATTTTCCACTTCACTCTGAAATTCTTTGAACTTTTCAAATGTTTTAGACTTGTGTTTCATTAAGTAGATATACCCATATCTGCTCAAATCATCTGTGAAGGTGAGAAAATAACGATACCCGCCGTGAGCCTCAATATTCATTGGACCACAAACATCAGTATGTATGATCTCCAATAAATCAGTTGCTCGCTCCATAGTTCTAGAGAACGGCGTTTTAGTCATCTTGCCCATAAGGCACGGTTCGCAAGTACCAAGTGATTCATAATCAAGTGATTCCAAAAGCCCATCAGTATGGAGTTTCTTCATGCGCTTTACACCGATATGACCTAAACGGCAGTGCCACAAATAAGTTGCACTATCGTTATCAACTCTGCATCTTTTGGTTTCAACACTATGAATATGTGTATCACTACTATTGAGATTCAATAAAAATAGACCACTCTTCAAGGGTGCATGACCATAAAAGATATTACTCATATAAATAGAACAACCATTATTCTCTGATTTAAATGAATAACCGTCTCGCATCAAACAAGATCCAGATATAATGTTCATGCTCAATGCTGGCACCAAATAACAATTATTTAGGTCTAAAACTAATCCCGATGGTAGATGTAGAGGTAGCGTGCCGACCGCGATCACAACGACTTTGGAACCATTTCCCACGCGCATCGTCACCTCGTCCTTAGCCAATCTTCGCTTAATCCGTAGTCCCTGTTTCGAGTTGCAAATATTAGCAACAGAACCAGTATCAAATACCCAGGTGCTACTGCGAGCATTATTAAGGTACGCATCAATAACATGTATATCACATATACCTTTGTTCACTTTGCCATCCTTCTTATCCGCCAAATACTTGGGGCAGTTCCGCTTCCACTGTCCAGTCTGCTTGCAGTAGAAGCACTCAGTTTCAGGCTTAGGTCCAGACTTGGGTTTCTTCTCTTGAGCAGCAACTTGCATGCTGTTCTTTTTGAAGTTCCCCTTCTTCTTCACTTTGCCCTTTTTCTTGAAACTGGTGGCTTTGTTAACCATCAACACTTGATGCTCCTTCTTGATTTCTACCTCCGCAGCTTTCAGCATTGCGAAGAGCTCGGGAATAGTCTTGTTCATCCCTTGCATATTATAGTTCATCATAAAGCTCTTGTAGCTTGGTGGCGTGATTGGAGAATTTGTCAATGACACTATCATCGTGAAGATTAACTCCAGTTGAATCAAGTGATTATTATACCCGCACATTCTGAGTATGTGTTCACCGAGAGAACTATTCTCCTCCATCTTGCAGCTATAGAACTTATTGGAGACTTCATATCTCTCAATCCGGCATTTGCTTGAAATATTAACTTCAACTCCTGGAACATCTCATATGCTCCATGACGCTCAAAACGTCGTTGAAGACCCGGTTCTAAGCCGTAAAGCATGGCACACTAAACTATCGAGTAGTCATCAGCTTTGCTCGCCAGACGTTCTAACGCCGTCGCCAGCATCAGCAGCAGGCCTGGCACCCAGCGGTGCTTCCAGACGTAACTTTTCTGTGCAGCAATGAGGATAATCTCAAGTTACGGACCCAGTCCGTAATTGCTACCATCATCTTTCAACTTTGCTTTCTCTAGGAACGCATTAAAATTCAACGGAACAACAGCATGAGCCATCTATCTACAAACAAACATAGACAAGCAAAATACTATCAGGTACTAAGTTCATGATAAATTTAAGTTCAATTAATCATATTACTTAAGAACTCCCACTTAGATAGACATCTCTCTAGTCATCTAAGTGATCACGTGATCCAAATCAACTAAACCATGTCCGATCATCACGTGAGATGGAGTAGTTTCAATGGTGAACATCACTATGTTGATCATATCTACTATATGATTCACGCTCGACCTTTCGGTCTTCGTGTTCCGAGGCCATATCTGTATATGCTAGGCTCGTCAAGTATGACCTGAGTATTCTGCATGTGCAACTGTTTTGCACCCGTTGTATTTGAACGTAGAGCCTATCACACCCGATCATCACGTGGTGTCTCAGCACGAAGAACTTTCGCAACGGTGCATACTCAGGGAGAACACTTCTTGATTATTAAGTGAGAGATCATCTTAAAATGCTACCGCCAATCAAAGCAAGATAAGATGCATAAAGGATAAACATCACATGCAATCAATATAAGTGATATGATATGGCCATCATCTTCTTGTGCTTGTGATCTCCATCTCGAAGCACCGTCGTGATCACCATCGCCACCGCGCCGACACCTTGATCTCCATCATAGCATCGTTGTCGTTACCCCATCTATTGCTTCTACGACTATCGCTACCGCTTAGTGATAAAGTAAAGCAATTACAGGGCGTTTGCATTTCATACAATAAAGCGACAACCATATGGCTCCTGCCAGTTGCCGATAACTTCGGTTACAAAACATGATCATCTCATACAATAAAATATAGCATCACGCCTTGACCATATCACATCACAACATGCCCTGCAAAAACAAGTTAGACGTCCTCTACTTTGTTGTTGCAAATTTTACGTGGCTGCTACGGGCTTTAGCAAGAACCGTTCTTGCCTACGCATCAAAACCACAACGATAGTTCGTCAAGTTGGTGCTATTTTAACCTTCGCAAGGACAGGGCGTAGCCACACTCGATTCAGCTAAAGTGAGAGAGACAGACACCTGCCAGCCACCTTTAAGCACGAAAGTGCTCGAACGGTGAAACCAGTCTCGCAGAAGCGTCACGTAATGTCGGTCCGGCCGCTTCATCTCACAATACCGCCGAACCAAAGTATGACATGCTGGTAAGCAGTATGACTTGTATCGCCCACAACTCACTTGTGTTCTACTCGTGCATATAACATCAACGCATAAAACCTAGGCTCAGATGCCACTGTTGGGGAATGTAGTAATATCAAAAAAATTCCTACGCACACGCAAGATCATGGTGATGGTATAGCAACGAGAGGGGAGAGTGTTCGTCCACGTACCCTCGTAGACCGTAAGCAGAAGCCTTAGCACAACGCGGTTGTTGTAGTCGTACGACTTCACGATCCGACCGATCCAAGCACCGAACGTACGGAGCCTCCGAGTTCAGCACACGTTCAGCTCGATGACGATCTCCGGCCTCCGATCCAGCAGAGCTCCGGAGATGAGTTCCGTCAGCACGACGGCGTGGTGACGATGATGATATTCTACCGGCGCAGGGCTTCGCCTAAACTCTGCGACGATATGACCGAGGTGGAATATGGTGGAGGGGGGCACCGTACACGGCTAAGGAACGATCCGTAGATCAACTTGTGTGTCTATGGGGTGCCCCTGCCCCCGTATATAAAGGAGCAAGGGGGGAGGCCGGCCGGCCCCTTGGGGCGCGCCAAGGAGGAGGAATCCTCCTCCTAGTAGGAGTAGGACTCCTCCTTTCCTACTCCTACTAGGAGGGGGAAGGAAGGGGAAGAGGGGGAAGGAATGGGGGGGGGCCGCCCCTCCTTCCTAGTCCAATTCGGACCAGAGGGGGGAGGGGGCGCGTGGCCCATGCTGGCCGCCCCTCTCTCCTTTCCCCTAAGGCCCATAAGGCCCAATACTCTCCTGGGGGGTTCCGGTAACCCCCCCGGCACTCCGGTTTTCTCCGAAATCACCCGGAACATTTCTGGTGTCCGAATATAGTCGTCCAATATATCAATCTTTATGTCTCGACCATTTTGAGACTCCTCGTCATGTCCGTGATCACATCCGGGACTCCGAACAAACTTCGGTACATCAAAACTTATAAACTCATAATAAAACTGTCATCGTAACGTTAAGCGTGCGGACCCTACGGGTTCGAGAACTATGTAGACATGACCCAGAACTATTCTCGGTCAATAACCAATAGCAGGACCTGGATGCCCATATTGGTTCCTACATATTCTACGAAGATCTTTATCGGTCAAACCGCATAACAACATACGTTGTTCCCTTTGTCATCGGTATGTTACTTGCCCGAGATTCGATCGTCGGTATCCAATACCTAGTTCAATCTCGTTACCGGCAAGTCTCTTTACGCGTTACGTAATGCCTCATCCCGTAACCAACTCATTGGTTACATTGCTTGCAAGGCTTATAGTGATGTGCATTACCAAGAGGGCCCAGAGATACCTCTCCGACAATCGGAGTGACAAAACCTAATCTCGAAATATGCCAACTCAACATGTACCTTCGGAGACACATGTAGTACTCCTTTATAATCACCCAGTTACGTTGTGACGTTTGGTAGTACCCAAAGTGTTCCCCCGTTAAAACGGGAGTTGCATAATTCTCATAGTTACTGGAACATGTATAAGTCATGAAGAAAGCAATAGCAGTATACTAAACGATCAAGTGCTAGGCTAACGGAATGGGTCATGTCAATCACATCATTCTTCTAATGATGTGATCCCACTAATCAAATGACAACACATGTCTATGGTTAGGAAACATAACCATCTTTGATTAATGAGCTAGTCAAGTAGAGGCATACTAGTGACTATAGTTTTGTCTATGTATTCACACATGTATCATGTTTTCGTGTAATACAATTCTAGCATGAATAATAAACATTTATCATGATATGAGGAAATAAATAATAACTTTATTATTGCCTCTAGGGCATATTTCCTTCAAGTTGTAGCAAGTTTCCCAAAGACACCAAACATGTTGGTGTTTTGCATTAACTTTTTCCCTTTTTTAAAGCAAGTTATTGAATGAGTCAAGCAACTAACATAGGGAACACAGGCAACTAATATAACAACATCATATGTTTGTTTTACATTTTTTACCCAAATAGGTGGGTGAAAGCAAGTTAATTGAATGAGTTGAGCAATTAACATAATGAACACAGGCAACAAATATTTTTTTACTCCTTTCTAGCAGGCCACTTTTGCGCATTGAAGGAACAGTGGAATAAGGCAGGCTTTTTGTTTGTACAAATGTGTTTCTCAAGTGTTTTGGGATGGAAAAAATCACCAAAAATAAGATTTTTAAGATAGCAATGCGTGTTATGTCCCAGAAACTTAAAGTAGCAGTATCAGCAAATAGTTAGTGGAACATATGACTATTTTTGCTTTTTCTCTAGTCTTATTCTACCAGCAGTAACAGAACTACTGTTGTGTGTTTGTATGGTTATTTTTACCTAGTCCTTACTATTTTTCCCCTACTATGTTTGTCTACAACTTTTTTTTTTGTTTTGCCATGGTTTCTTGGGGAACCGAAAACCACTGTAGCTTTCTTTAGAGGAGAAAAGCCACGACAAAACATTATTTGTGTTTTTGTTTGATTTTTTTTGTAGGACCCACCTACAAAAATATCAAAGCTATACATGGTGGGCCTGAATAAGAAAACTACAACAACTACTCTCCAGGCAATCTCCATACCATGCACCAGTAGATCACTTGCTTTACTATCTAGAGAGGAACCAACCATGTGTGATTTTACCCATTTTTTGCACATAGTTGATTGATGCCAGCATTGGACTTGCTTTGAAAACAGCCCACCTAGATGTTGGTGCTTTTAACAAAAGCTAAATTCTATCACCACAGCCAGTGTACAAACCAAACTAAATTTCAAAGTTGCTTATAACCTTTTCTTTTTTCACCCTTAGCACATGAGTTTGATTGCTCTTAACACAGTTTTTGCTCAAAATACTCCTAGAACTTGCTTCTGCTTTCTATCGTTGCTAAATGATAGCACTTGACTTTGCTTAAAAACAGCCAGTGTACAAAGCAAATTAAAATTCAGAGTTGTGTTTACCCCTTTTTTTGCACCCTTAACACATGAGAGTTGCTTTCTTTTACCACTGTGTTTGGTTAAAATAACCATAAAAGTTGCTGCTCCTTTATGTTTTCCAGCACACTTTTTTACTAGTCTAAAAGCAAGCCTAAACACACAATAACTAGTACTTGAAAACAAAAGAGAAAGGTAAGTAGGCATTCTGTTTTTTCATCCCCAACCAAGAGTAGCTTGCTGTCAATACACGTTTTGATTAAAAAATGCACTGCAGTTACTCACTTCATTTTTTGGTCATTTCTTCTCCGCAACAGGTGTAGTGCAAAAAAAAACATACTAGTTGCCCAGGGATCAGGGAGAAAATTGATGGAGAAGAAAGGGGAGAAGAAGTGAGAAAATCACCTTGAAAGAACATGCGGTGCCCCCATGTTTGGTTTTGGTAATTGATGACAATCTCTATGGACTAATGGTTGTCTTGAGTTATATTTGAAGGATTTGTCCATAGGCTTTTCTTGAAGTCCATGTGTTGGTTTCAAGGAGTTTACGAGTTGACCAAGGTGCTATTAAGGAATTATCCAAAGATTGGTCATGCGAGTGTTGAGCTTATTGCAAGCATGTCTTGAAGAAGAAGGTTGTGTGATCATTCATGTTTACCTTCAATACATCATCCAAATGAAGAGAGTTGCAAAGATTCAAGGTTGATCAAGACTAAGTCAATAGTGAATCAAGTTGATTAACTCACAAAGCGTAGAAGATGTACCGAGAGGGATCAAGTGATCCCATGGTATGGTAAGCATTGTCCATTGCACTTTGTGTACTAACCCATGGTCTATGTGAGAGTTCTATGTGGGGTTAGGTACGTATCCATGGGCTTGCATCAAGAGGAAGATATCATACAACCCATGGAAAGGATGACATCAAGTGGTGATCGTCATCAAGATTGCCGTGTGCAAGTTCAAGTGGAGCATCACGAAGAGATCAAGTGATTGAATCTTGCCATCCATTGTGGTGTCAATGGGCTTGTGAAGATGATCCGAAGAGTGGCTCACCCATAGTGGACTATGGGGGAGCAATCATCTAGTCTTCATCGAGCCAACACAATCAAGAAAGGTGGTCCAACTTGAGGGAGTGAAGATCGTCATCATCTAGCTCAAGTGGACCATGTGCACGGCAAAGGTTTGCCCTTGATAGGTTTTCTATTTTACCGGTCTCATGGTAGTTGTGGAAGACCGGGTTATAGGATCGATTGCTGTACTATCAAGGGGGGCTCTCGATGAGTTGCTTGATCGTATCGTTCGTAGAGAGCTCAAACCATTGCATCCTTGCATCATGTTTCTTGGTTCTTGTTTAATTCTCTTTGTGAGTCTTAGAGCTTATGGTCATCTTGATGACAAGCTTGAGTTCATCAAAAACGGAGTTTGCATGCGTCTTCTATGATGTTTTTGGTGTTGGAGGTTTTACCGGTCTTCTCCGAGGAAGGGTTCTCACCATTTTATTTTGGGCCTTTTCTCATTTGCTTATTATTGGTATTTCTATCAAGATTGTGTTAGCCCTTGTCTCTAGCTTTCCAACAAACTTGGTTTCATCAATTCGAGTCCGCTTGCAAAAGTTGTGGCAGTTTTGGTGTCCTCGAAGGCTGCAGCGGTACTACCGCGATTTGGAGCGGATGTAATTTTTACTACTGTTTCCAGAGCGGTACTACTATGGCTCCTACAGCGGTAGTACCTGCCCGGACCAAAAACTCGTCCCAAGTCCCGCGGAGGTAGGTACGGAAGAATTTTTTTTACAGCAGAAGCAGTAGTACCGCGATCCCTAGCGGTAGTGTTCATGAGGACGAGCGGTAGTACCGCTCTGTGCGGGTTGTGAGCATAATGGTTGCCCACCTATAAAAGGGGTCTTCTTCCCATTGAACCTTATCCTTTGAGCTCGTGTTCTTCCCCATTGTTGACCTTCTTGAGCTTGCTAACTCTCAGTCCCTCCATGGATTCTTGCTAGTTTTGAGGGAAAAGAGGAGATCTAGATCCACATTTCCACCAATCACTTTCTCCTTTTGTGAGGGAACCATTTGGATCTAGATCTTGGAGTTCTTCGTGTTCTTCTTTCGTTCTTCCTCTCATTTTCCTCCCTAACATTAGTTGCTTTGGTGGGATTTGGGAGAGAAGGACTTGGGCACTCCGTGTGCCCTTGCCATTGCATTTGGTGCATCGGTTTGAGTTCTCCATGGTGATACGTGGAAGTGAAGTTTGAGAGGCTTATTACTCTTGGGTTCTTGGTGCCCTTGAGCTTGTTCCTCTTGGGTGCTTTGGCGCCCTAGACGGTTGGTGGTGTTCGGATCTCAATCATTGTGGTGTAAAGCTCTGGGCAAGCGTCGGGGTCTCCAATTAGGTTGTGGAGATCGCCCCGAGCATTTTGACGGGTTCCGGTGACCGCCCCCAAGGGTTGCCAAAGTGTACGGGTTCGGTGACCGCCCCAAGGGTTGCCATTTGTATGGGTTTGGTGACCGCCTCAAGGGTCCCTTAGTGGAATCACGGCATCTTGCATTGTGCGAGGGCGTGAGGATATTACGGTGGCCCTAGTGGCTTCTTGGGAGCATTGTGCCTCCACACCACTCCAAACGGAGATTAGCATCCGCAAGGGTGTGAACTTGGATACATCATCGTCTCCTCGTGCCTTGGTTATCTCTTACCCGAGCCCTTTACTTATGCACTTTAATTTGTGATAGCCATATTGTTCTTTGTCATATATCTTGCTATCACATAGTTGCTTATCTCGCTTAGCATAAGTTGTTGGTGCACATAGGTGAGCCTAGTTGTTGTAGGTTTTGTGCTTGACAAATTAACCGCTAGGTTTATTCCACATTTGCTCAAGCCTAAACCGTAATTATTTTAAAGCGCCTATTCACCCCCTCTAGGCGACATCCACGATCTTTCAATTGGTATCGAGCCTCGCTCTCTTTGTTGGGCTTAACCGCCTAGAGGGTAAAGATGTCGACTAGAGGATTAGGATTCTCCGCACTCTTAGTTTCGATGGCACAAATTTTGATGTTTGGGTAATTCGATGCTTAATCTCTTTAGGTCATGGACCCAAATTTAGAGCGAATTGTAGATATGGGTTTTTTCCTCCAAAGGATCCCCAAAGATTATCTTTAGAGGATGAGAAAACTCTTATCTCAATGCTCAAGCCTCTAATGTGCTTTTCGATGCTTTGAGCAATGTAGTTATATTTCAACTCATGCTGCCCGGATGCTCATGAGTTATGGACAAAGCTTCAAGATAAATATGGTGTGTCCAAGATTTGTGGGGATGATTGTTCTCCTCCACCTTCGGTCATTTTGTCTTCTCAACTTCTACTTCACCTACATGTGGTTTGCCACAAGGTAATTATATGGTGAGTAGTGTTGGTCATTGCAATGATGATAGTATGCTTATTATGGATGATCCTTCATCATTATCTTATTGCAATGCTCCCTCTTTGGGCTTTAACACTTGAGCACTCCAAATGTTTCACATGCTTGTGTTGATAGTCCTTGCATATCATGTAGAAATTGCTTGACTAGATCTCATGATGATATGCTTGCTATGTCTTGTTGCCATGATAAAATTGCATCTATTTCCTTGAATTGTTGTGCTAACAATGTAGAGGAAACCAAACACCCATGGAACAAGATGTGGTGTTTAATGGTGCCTCAAGGATCGTACATCATCATCTATTGCTTTTTGCCTTATGGCTAAGGCGTCAAAGGTATCTCCTACTTTGTACCCCAATATGTCTGTTGATGAGGATGTTGATTCTAATGATGATGATGATAATGATGAAGAGAATGATAATGTTTCCTCCTTAAAAATTAAGGGGAAACGGTTTTAAAGCTCTTCATAAAATAAAATTGCTCATTCCAACTTCATGGAGATTATGTCCATTGCCATTGAGGGCAAGAAATATATTGAGGAGTTGGAATCTCATCTAGAGGAGCATGAGGTCACGATTGAGAAAATGGAAGCTCATGGGCGTGATTACGCAAATGAGATCATGGAGCTATCTCAAGCTCTTGAACATGAACAAACCACCTCCGAATCTCTTGAGGAGACTTTTGCTCTAGAATTATCTAGAGTGAAGGAATATCATGATAGAGCTCTTGAGGTGGCCAATGATTTCAAAACTAAAATGCTAAGCTTGAAGTTGCTCATGCTAGACTCCTTGAGGATTTTGAGCATCTCAAAATGGCTCAAGGGTCATCAAGGGTGAGCTCATCAAACTCACTGAAGTCTCATGCCCAACTTGAAGCTTCTTATTTAAAAGAGCTTGCCAAGTTGTCCTCTCCTATTGTTGTAAATGATGATGCTTGTGCTACTAACTCTATTACTTGTGAAGCATCCATTTTGAAGGAGAATGTTGAGCTACGGGCTCAACTTGAGGTGCTATCTAGCAATTATGGGAAATTGGAAGAAAGTCATGAAAAGCTCTTAAGCTCTCATGATGATCTTCTAGGATCCCATAGTGTGCTAAACATAGCTCATGAGGCCATGATTGCCAAGGTAACATCTAGTGAGCCTCATGTGGATACTAGCACTACTTCTAGTCAAAATAGTATATTGCCATGTGCTAGTCCTTGTAATTCATCTACTCACAATGTTGGTACATCTTGTGATGAATTGCTTTCCTTGCCTTGTTGCTCTAATGATGAAGCTTATACTTCCTCTAGTACTTGTGTTGAGACTAACCATGTAGAGGAAATCAACGAGCTCAAGGCCCAAGTCACTTCCTTGAAGAAAGACTTGGAAAAGAGTCATGAAGGAAATCCACACTCAACAATATCTTGAGTGTGCAAAAATCCCCAATGACAAAGGTGGACTTGGATTCAACTCCAACAAGAAGAATAAGTCCAAGATCAACAAGAAGAAGGGCCAAAACAAGTCAAGGATTCGCCAAGATTATTTGCTTCAAGTGCAAAATTGAAGGGCATCATGTTAGATCCTGCCCATTGAAGAAGAAGGCTATTAGTGACAAGCAACAAGGAAGCGGCTACAATTGCATTCTCATGCTCAACCTCAAGTTGAAGAAAGGCCTCTTCCCAAGAAGACTCAAGCTAATGCTTCTCAAGTTGAGAAATCAAATGAGAAGAAAGTGAAGAGTAGACGTTGCTACTTATGTCGTGAGAAAGGTCACGTCGCTTCTTCATGCACTAGTGGTAACTTATCCAACCCAATTATTGATGATATCTATTCTCTTGGGAAGGATAAGGTTGGCAATGTGTTTGCCAAGTTTGTTGGTACTCAAAGTGGTGTCAAGAAAAGAACCATTTGGGTAGCCAAACCTATTGTGACTAACCTCTTAGGACCCAACTTGGTTGGGGACCAACAAGCTCAAACTTGATCAATAGGTGTTGTTGGAGGGCATTGGAGACTTGGCTAAATTATGAAGAATTAAGGACTTCATCATTCTCTTTGTCTCAAGCCAAGTCAATTGGATTATCAAGTTTCTATCTTATATCCAATGTGCCTCCTTATGTAACTTGTACTTAAAATTGTTTACCTTGAAAGTTACTTGCCCCTTGCATGTTTTGGTTTTGTTCCTTGCATGTGTTTGTATATGTTGTGATTCCAACGTGCTTACCTTGAGCAATCAAGTGTGTGTTGGTTAGCACATCATGTACTTGTGTGTCGCTCGTTGAGCCTTTATGCTTCTTGTTTGTATCCTAGTTGGCTCTTGTGAGAGATTAATGGAACATCCCATTTTGGGGAGTGATGTGCTTTGTGCACCTCACAATCCTATAATGTGTGTACATGAGGAATACCATCTAGTATTGATATTACAATATTATCTAGTCGCTAGGTGGTATATCCCTCATGAGAAATTCAAATTCTAAATAGTCCATTAATTATCTCTTGTTTGTTCCTCTTATTGCCTCTTGTTAAGTTCTTATTGGTATCACATTATGGGGAGTAATATGCTATGCATATTACAAGCCTAGAAAATGTGTACATTTGAGATATTGTCACCTAGAATTGATATTGTAGATTATCTTGTTCCTAGGTGGCATGTTAGCTCTACAAGTTGCAATTTGCTTGTGGTTGGTGTGAAGATGATGTCGGATATCCTTGTTATCTACCACCGGGAATTATTTCCAAATACTTCTTGTCTTTGACAATTGGTAGTCTTATGTGTGGTATAATTTGTTTATCATCTTACATTGGCTTTTGTTTTACTTGCTTTTTCTCTTGCCAAGGTTTGTGTCAACTCCCGTTGTCTTCCATACCACTTGTGGATCTTGTTTATTTCTTGTTCTTGTCTAGTGTTTTCTAGATATAGTGAAAGCGGTGATCCCACCTTGTGCTTCTTGTATTCAAATACAAATCCTATATAATGCACAACTCGTGGGGGAGCTATTCTATTTTCTTTAGAACACTTTTTTGTGATCCTTATCAAGTGTGTTGGTGGAAGGCAAGCCTTTTTCTTTTGGTACTTTGTGCCATCATGAAACTTTGTCGAGAGCTTGGTTTGTTTGGAACCATCCTCTCTTTGGGAGTTTGACATCTTTAGTTTAGTGTGTATCAATGGATATCTCATTCCTTGATGTATCTTTAATGATATCTTCCAAGTGATTATTTCTCCATTTGGTATCCTTTTCACTTGGCATTTCTTTGTCTTTTGGTTTCGGGTTTTGAAAGTCTTGAGCATGCATGTTTACTTCATGTATTTCATTTGGCATGCTTTCTTTCTTTCACTCAATATATAGCGGAAATTCCACCTAGTCTCAATTTGGATGAGATGTGCATGAAATTCATTATCATATCTATATGCACATATTTATGTGGAGTTTGTCCTATGTATTGGTGTTTCTAACTATTTGGTCCCGATGAGTTTGGGTACCATTTAGTTTGTGTTGTTCTTCTAGGAACATTTGAGATACATTGGATGCTCGGCTCACTCACAAGGAAGGTGTTGTCACCATGTGCATATTGGAGTCAAGCTAGGATGATCAATGAACTACTATCTACCTTCAATTGGTATCTACTACTTCCTTCCAATGATATCTCGTAACAAGTATCTATTCATGCTTTCCTTCTTGCATTCAACCTTGTGTAGGTTGCATCTTGGCATGATATTCATTTAATATCTTGTGATACTTGTTTCCTTTCTCAAAGCATCCCAACGATGATCTCTTGTTGCTAGTTGTGATGTATTTGATGGATGTGTGATTGAATTCATTTATATACAATAAGACCATATCTAGCCAAGTGCTATGCTTCCAAGCAAATATCTTATTGGTATATTTATGACTTCCTTGTGGGTATCTTGTTCCTTCGTGTTGTAACTATTTCGGTGTACATCCTTCTTTATAGATATATTCATCATGATTTCTACATAGAACCTTATACACTTGAGAGAAATTACATCTCTAGTTGATATCCTTTCTTTCACGTCCACCCTGTCTTTCTTATGTTATTTCTTTGGTGGCTCCGTGAAAGCTCTTGCCTTGAGTGTGTGTCCTCTATCGTTGCATCTTGATGCACTCTTGTGTGGTGAAGATTATTTTCCTCATGCTTATCTTTACAAGGCTTTTGCCATCTTAATTGGCATCC
Organism: Aegilops speltoides; assembly: GCA_021437245.1. Taxonomy (NCBI): domain Eukaryota; kingdom Viridiplantae; phylum Streptophyta; class Magnoliopsida; order Poales; family Poaceae; genus Aegilops; species Aegilops speltoides. The sequence continues at coordinate 449,033,017 of CM038141.1, forward strand.
CTCGTCTTGATGAGGCTTTCATCTTCTATCTTCACCACGGGTTGTCACAAGCATAAGTTCTTTATATGCTTATTAGTAAGCTTGTGAACCCATTCGCTAGTTGTGTGTGTGGGAATGATAGGCCTTGCACCGTGTGCCTCATTATTTCAAGACTATGTTGATGCTTAATGCTCATCCTAATTTTAGTCCTCTCAAGTGCTTCGCCATGACTCACACACATCATTTTGGTTGAGCCTATTCTTAAGTTGCCTCTTTTACATGTTGCTCAACCATGTGCTTGTTGCAAGCGCTAGGCTTTGTTTCCTATATGCTCACTTGCACTGGATGTGAGTTTCTATTGATTTTGGGGGAGCTATGATCCTATTTTGTGCACTTTGTATTCAAATACAAAATTCTTATGTGTGCACAAATCATGGGGAGCTTCTAGTTTCTTTAGAACACTCCTTTGCGCTTATCATAATATCTTTATTCTTGTGGCATGTAGGATCATTGGTCTAGTTGGTTCAATTGATATCCGCTGATTGCTTGCTTCAATAGGTATCTTCTGATTGCTTGTGTCTCTCTTTGTTATGTCTTTGTGTCATATCTTTTGTTGCAATCTTTGGTCCTCAATATAGTTTGTCTTCCTCCAAGTATTGGCAGTTGGATATGTGTATTGCATTCCACTCTCTTGTTGAGAAATACACAATTTATGGAGGAACACCTTTATTTTGGCCTTCTCAGCTTTTCACCCATTTTGGCAATCGATGCCAATGGGGAGGAGTTTCAGAGAGTTTTGTGGAGAATCTTCTGAGTTTTCTCCTTGCTTTGGTTTTGGTCCTAAGCATTTGCATCTCATTCTCCTGCATTATTGGTTGTTGCATTGCATTGTGATGCATAATTCCTGATATAAACTCTCTTGAAAGTGATTGTCATCAATTACCAAAATGGGGAGATTGAAAGGACATGCGGTGCCCCCATGTGTGGTTTTGGTAATTGATGACATTCTCTATGGACTAATGGTTGCATCGAGTTATATTTGAAGGATGTTTCCATAGGCATTTCTTGAAGTCCATGTGTTGGTTTGAAGGAGTTTATGGGTTGACCAAGGTGCTATTAAGGAATTATCCAAAGATTGGTCATGTGAGTGTTGAGCTTATTGCAAGCATGTCTTGAAGAAGAAGATTGTGTGATCATTCATATTTACCTTCAAGACATCATCCAAATGAAGAGAGTCGGAAAGATTCAAGGTTGATCAAGACTAAGTCAAGAGTGAATCAAGTTGATCAACTCACAAAGCATAGAAGATGTACCGAGAGGGACCAAGTGTTCCCATGGTATGGTAAGCATTGTCCATTACGCTTTGTGTACTAACCCATGGTCTACGTGAGAGTTCTTTGTGGGTTAGGTATGTTTCCATGGTCTTGCATCAAGAGGAAGATCCCATACAACCCATGGAGGATGACATCAAGTGTGATCGCCATCAAGTTTGCGTGTGCAAGTTCAAGTGGAGCAACACAAAGAGTGGCTCACCCATAATGGAGTATGGGGAGCAATCAAGTTTGAATCTTGCCATCCATTGTGGTGTCAATGGACTTGTGAAGATGTGTCAAGAGTCGCTCACCCATAGTGAACTATGGGGAGCAATCATCTAGTCTTCATCGAGCCAATGCAATCAAGAAAGGTGTTCCAACGTGAGGGAGTCAATATCGCCATCATCTAGCTCAAGTGGACCATGTGCAAGGCAAAGGTTTGCCCTTGATAGGTTTCTATTTTACCGGTCTCATGGTGGTAGTTGGGAGACCGGGTTATAGGATCGATAGCTGTACTATCAAGGGGGCTCTCAAGTGAGTAGCTTGATCGTATCGCTCGTCGAGAGCTCAAACCATTGCATCCTTTCATCATGTTTCTTGGTTCTTGTTTAATTCTCTTTGTGAGTCTTAGGTTCTTGGTGCCCTTGAGCTTGTTCCTCGGAGTTTGCATGCGCCTTCTATGATGTTTTCGGTGCTTTGGCGCCTAGACGGTTGGTGGTGTTCGAGGATCTCAATCATTGTGGTGTAAAGCTGGGCAAGCGTCGGGTCTCCAATTAGGTTGTGGAGATCGCCCCGAGCATTTTGACGGGTTCCGGTGACCGCCCCCAAGGGTTGCCAAAGTGTACGGGTTCGGTGACCGCCCCAAGGGTTGCCATTTGTATGGGTTTGGTGACCGCCCTCAAGGGTCCCTTAGTGGAATCACGGCATCTTGCATCGTGCGAGGGCGTGAGGAGATTACGGTGGCCCTAGTGGCTTCTTGGGGAGCATTGTGCCTCCACACCGCTCCAAACCGAGATTAGCATCCGCAAGGGTGTGAACTTCGGGATACATCATCGTCTCCACGTGCCTCGGTTATGTCTTACCCGAGCCCTTTACTTATGCACTTTACTTTGTGATAGCCATATTGTTCTTTGTCATATATCTTGCTATCACATAGTTGCTTATCTTGCTTAGCATAAGTTGTTGGTGCACATAGGTGAGCCTAGTTGTTTTAGGTTTTGTGCTTGACAAATTAACCGTTAGGTTTATTCCACATTTGTTCAAGCCTAAACCGTAATTATTTTAAAGCGCCTATTCACCCCCCCTCTAGGCGACATCCTCGATCTTTCAATTGGTATCAGAGCCTCGTCTCTCTTTGTTGGGCTTAACCGCCTAGAGAGTAAAGATGTCGACTAGGGGATTAAGATTCTCTGACACTCTTAGTTTCGATGGCACAAATTTTGATGTTTGGGTAATTCGCATGCTTAATCTCTTTAGGGTCATGGACCCAAATTTAGAGCGAATTGTAGATGTGGGTTTTTCTCCTCCAAAGGATCCCTAAAGATTATCTTTAGAGGATGAGAAAAACTCTTATCTCAATGCTCAAGCCTCTAATGTGCTTTTCGATGCTTTGAGCAATGTAGTTATATTTCAAATCATGCCGTTCCGGGATGCTCATGAGTTATGGACAAAGCTTCAGGATAAATATGGTGTGTCCAAGATTTGTGGGGATGGTTGTTCTCCCTCCACCTTCGGTCATATAGTCTTCTCAACTTATTCTACTTCACTTACATGTGGTTTGCCACAAGGTAATGATATAGTGAGTAGTGTTGGTCATTGCAATGGTGATAGTATGCTTATTGTGGATGATCCTTCATCACTATATTATTGCAATGCTCCCTCTTTGGGCTTTAACACTTCGAGCACTCCAAATGTTTCACGTGCTTGTGTTGATAGTCCTTGCATATCATGTAGAAATTGCTTGACTAAATATCATGATGATATGCTTGCTATGTCTTGTTGCCATGATAAAAATGCATCTATTTCCTCGAATTGTTGTGCTAACAATGTAGAGGAAACCGAACACTCCATGGAACAAGATGTGGTGTTTAATGGTGCCTCAAGTGATCCTACATCATCATCTATTGCGTTTTGCCTTATGGCTAAGGTGTCAAAGGTATCTCCTACTTTGTACCCCAATATGTCTCTTGATGATGATGTTGATGCTAATGATGATGAGGATAATGATGAAGAGAATTATAATGTTGCCTCCTTAAAAATTAAGGGGGAAATGGTTTTTAAAGCTCTTCATAAAAATAAAATTGCTCATTCCAACTTCATGGAAATTATGTCCATTGCTATTGAGAGCAAGAAATATATTGATGAGTTGGAATCTTGTCTTGAGGAGTATGAGGTCACCATTGATAAAATGGAAGGTCATGGGCGTGAGTACGCTAATGAGATTGCGGACCTCTCTCAAGCTCTTGAACTTGAACAAACCACCAACGAATCTCTTGAGGAGACTTTTGCTCTAGAATTGTCTAGAGTGAAGGAATCTACTGATAGAGCTCTTGAGGTGGCCAATGTTTTTGAAACTAAAAATGCTAAGCTTGAAGTTGCTCATGCTAGACTCCTTGAGGATTTTGAGCACCTCAAAATGGCTCCAGGGTCATCAAGGGTGAGCTCATCAAACTCACTGAAGTCTCATGCTCAACTTGAAGCCGCTTATTTAAAAGAGCTTGCCAAGTTGTCCTCTCCTCTTGTTGTTAATTATGATGCTTGTGCTACTAATTCTATTACTTGTGAAGCATCCATTTTGAAGGAGAATGTTGAGCTACGGGCTCAACTTGAGGTGCTATCTTGCAATTATGGGAAATTGGAAGAAAGTCATGAAAAGCTCTCAAGCTCTCATGATGATCTTCTAGTATCCCATAGTGTGCTAAAGATAGCTCATGAGGCCATGATTGCTAAGGTAACATCTAGTGAGCCTCATGTGGATACTAGCACTACTTCTAGTCAAAATAGTATATTGCCATGTGCTAGTCCTTGTAATTCATCTACTCACAATGTTGGTACATCTTGTGATGAATTGCTTTCCTTGCCTTGTTGCTCTAACGATGAAGCTTATACTTCCTCTAGTACTTGTGTTGAGACTAACCATGTAGAGGAAATCAAAGAGCTCAAGGCCCAAGTCACTTCTTTGAAGAAAGACTTGGAAAAGTGTCATGAAGGGAAGGCCACACTCAAAAATATCTTGAGTGTGCAAAAGTCCCCCAATGACAAAGGTGGACTTGGATTCAACTCCAACAAGAAGAATAAGTCCAAGTTGAACAAGAAGAAGGGCCAAGAACAAGTCAAGAATTCGGCCAAGATTGTTTGCTTCAAGTGCAAAGTCGAAGGGCATCATGTTAGATCTTGCCCATTGAAGAAGAAGGCCATTAGTGTCAAGCAACAAGGGAAGAGGGCACAATTTCAATCTCATGCTCAACATCAAGTTGAAGAAAGGCCTCTTCCCAAGAAGACTCAAGTTAATGCTTCTCAAATTGAGAAATCAAGTGAGAAGAAAGTGAAGAGTAGACGTTGCTACTTATGTCGTGAGAAAGGTCACGTCGCTTCTTCATGCACTAGTGGTAACTTATCCAACCCAATTATTATTGATGATATCTATTCTCTTGGTAAGGATAAGGTTGGCAATGTGTTTGCCAAGTTTGTTGGTACTCAAAGTGGTGTCAAGCAAAGAACCATTTGGGTAGCCAAACCTATTGTGACTAACCTCTTAGGACCCAACTTGGTTGCGGACCAACAAGCTCAAACTTGATCAATAGGTGTTGTTGGAGGGCATTGGAGACTTGGCTACATTATGAAGAATTAAGGGGACTTCATCATTCTCTTTGTCTCAAGCCAAGTCAATTGGATTATCAAGTTTCTATCTTATATCCAATGTGCCTCCTTATGTAACTTGTACTTAAATTGTTTACCTTGAAAGTTACTTGCCCCTTGCATGTTTTGGTTTTGTTCCTTGCATGTGTTTGTATATGATGTGTCTCCAAATTGCCTTTGTGTATGTTGGTTTGCACACCATGTACTTGTGTGTCGTTCGTTGAGCCTTAGTGCATCTTGTTTATTTCTTAGTTGGCTCTTGTGAGAGATTAACGGAATATCCATTATGGGGGAGTGGTGTGCTTTGTGCAACTCACAATCCTATAAATGTGTGCACATGAGTAATACCATCTAGTATTGATATTTCAAGATTATCTAGTCGCTAGGTGGTATATCTCTCATGAGAAATTCAAATTCTAAAAATTCCATTGATTATCTCGTGTTGGATCCTCTTATTGCCTCTTGTTAAGTTTTCTTCATTGGTATCACATTATGGGGGAGTAATATGCTATGTATATTACTAGCCTAGAAAATGTGTACATTTGAGATGTTGTCACCTAGTGTTGATATTGTAGATTATCTTGTTCCTAGGTGGCATGTTAGCTCTACAAGTTGCAATTTGCTTGTGTGTGGTGTGAAGATGATGTTGGATATCCTTTCTATCTACCACCGGGAATTCTTTCCATCTACTTCTTGTCTTTTGACAATTGGTAGTCATTTATGTGTGGTAGAATTTATTGATCATCTTTACATTGGCTTTTGTTTTACTTGCCTTTTCTCTTGCCAAGGTTTGTGTCAACTCCCGTTGTCTTCCATACCACTTGTGGATCTTGTTTATTTCTTGTTCTTGTCTAGTGTTTTCGAGATATATTGAAAGCGGTGATCCCACTCTGTGCATTTTGTATTCAAATACAAATACTATATAATGCACAACTCGTGGGGGAGCTATTCTATTTTCTTCAGAACACTCTTCTTGTGATCCTTGTCAAGTGTGTTTTGGTGGAAGGCAAGCCATTTCTTTTTGGTACTTTGTGCCATCATGAAACTTTGTTGAGAGCTTGGTTTGTTTGGAACCATCCTCTCTTTGAGAGTTTGACATCTTTAGTTTAGTGTGTATCAATGGATATCTCATTCCTTGATGTATCTTTAATGATATCTTCCAAGTGATGATTTCTCCATTTGGTATCCTTTTCACTTGGCATTTCTTTGTCTTTTGGTTTCGGGTTTTGAAAGTCTTGAGCATGCATGTTTACTTCATGTATTTTATTTGGCATGCTTTCTTTCTTTGACCTAATATATAGGGGAAACTTCACCAAGTCTCAAATTGGATGAGATGTGCATGATGTTTATTTTCATATCTATATGCACATATTTATGTGGAGTTTGTCCTATGTATTGGTGTTTCTAACTATGTGGTCCCAATGAGTTTGGGTATCATTTAGTTTGTGTTGTTCTTCTAGGAACATTTGGAGATACATTGGATGCTCGGCTCACTCACAAGGAGGTGTTGTCACCATGTGCATATTGGAGTCAAGCTAGGATGATCAATGAACTACTATCTACCTTCAATTGGTATCTACTACATCCTTCCAATGATATCTCGGTAACAAGTATCTATTCATGCTTTCCTCTCTTGCATTCAACCTTGTGTAGGTTGCATCTTGGCATGATATTCATTTCATATCTTATGATACTTGTTTCCTTTCTCAAAGAATCCCATGATCTCTGTTGCTAGTTGTGATGCCCTTGATGGATGTGTGTTTGGACTTCATTTATATACAATAAGACCATATCTAGCCAAGTGCTATGCTTTCAAGCAAATAACTTATTGGTATATTTATGACTTCCTTGTGGATATCTTGTTCCTTCGTGTTGTAACTATTTCGGGTGTACATCCTTCTTTGTAGATATATATATCATCATGATTTCGTCTACATAGAACCTTATACACTTGAGAGAAATTACATCTCTAGTTGATATCCTTTCTTTCACGTCCACCTTGTCTTTCTTATGTTATTTCTTTGGTGGCTTCGTGAAAGCTTTGGCCTTGAGTGCGTGTCCACTATCGTTGCATCTTAATGCACTCTTGTGTGGTGAAGATTATTTTCCTCATGCTTATCTTTACGAGGCTTTTGCCATCTTAATTGGCATCCCTCGTCTTGATGAGGCTTTCATCTTCTATCTTCACCACGGGTTGTCACAAGCATAAGTTCTTTATATGCTTATTAGTAAGCTTGTGAACCCATTTGCTAGTTGTGTGTGGGAATGATAGGCCTTGCACCGTGTGCCTCATTCTTTCAAGACTATGTTGATGCTTAATGCTCATCCTAATTTTAGTCTTCTCAAGTGCTTCTCCATGACTCACACACATCATTTTGGTTTAGCCTATTCTTAAGTTGCCTCTTTTACATGTTGCTCAACCATGTGCTTGTTGCAAGCGCTAGGCTTTGTTTCCTATATACTCACTTGCACTGGATGTGATTTTCTATTGACTTTGGGGGAGCTATGATCCTATTTTGTGCACTTTGTATTCAAATACAAAAATTCTTATGTGTGCACAAATCATGGGGAGCTTCTCTAGTTTCTTTAGAACACTCCTTTGCGCTTATCATAATATCTTTATTCTTGTGGCATGTAGGATCATTGGTCTAGTTGGTTCAATTGATATCCGTTGATTGCTTGCTTCAATTGGTATCTTCTGATTGCTTGTGTCTATCTTTGTTATGTCTTTGTGTCATATCTTTTTGTTGCAATCTTTGGGCCTCAATATAGTTTGTCTTCCTCCAAGTATTGGCAGTTGGATATGTGTATTGCATTCCACTCACTTGTTGAGAAATACACAATTTATGGAGGAACACCTTTTATTTTGGCCTTCTTAGCTTTTCACCCATTTTGGCAATCGATGCCAATGGGGGAGGAGTTTCAGAGAGTTTTGTGGAGAAGTCTTCTGAGTTTTCTCCTTGCTTTGGTTTTGGTTCCTAAGCATTTGCATCTCATTCTCATGCATCATTGGTTGTTGCATTGCATGGTGATGCATAATTCCTGATATAAACTCTCTTGAAAGTGATTGTCATCAATTACCAAAATGGGGAGATTGAAAGAACATGCGGTGCCCCATGTTTGGTTTTGGTAATTGATGACAATCTCTATGGACTAATGGTTGTCTTGAGTTATATTTGAAGGATTTGTCCATAGGCTTTTCTTGAAGTCCATGTGTTGGTTTCAAGGAGTTTACGAGTTGACCAAGGTGCTATTAAGGAATTATCCAAAGATTGGTCATGCGAGTGTTGAGCTTATTGCAAGCATGTCTTGAAGAAGAAGGTTGTGTGATCATTCATGTTTACCTTCAATACATCATCCAAATGAAGAGAGTTGCAAAGATTCAAGGTTGATCAAGACTAAGTCAATAGTGAATCAAGTTGATTAACTCACAAAGCGTAGAAGATGTACCGAGAGGGATCAAGTGATCCCATGGTATGGTAAGCATTGTCCATTGCACTTTGTATACTAACCCATGGTCTATGTGAGAGTTCTATGTGGGGTTAGGTACGTATCCATGGGCTTGCATCAAGAGGAAGATATCATACAACCCATGGAAAGGATGACATCAAGTGGTGATCGTCATCAAGATTGCCGTGTGCAAGTTCAAGTGGAGCATCACGAAGAGATCAAGTGATTGAATCTTGCCATCCATTGTGGTGTCAATGGGCTTGTGAAGATGATCCGAAGAGTGGCTCACCCATAGTGGACTATGGGGGAGCAATCATCTAGTCTTCATCGAGCCAACACAATCAAGAAAGGTGGTCCAACTTGAGGGAGTGAAGATCGTCATCATCTAGCTCAAGTGGACCATGTGCACGGCAAAGGTTTGCCCTTGATAGGTTTTCTATTTTACCGGTCTCTTGGTAGTTGTGGAAGACCGGGTTATAGGATCGATTGCTGTACTATCAAGGGGGGCTCTCGATGAGTTGCTTGATCGTATCGTTCGTAGAGAGCTCAAACCATTGCATCCTTGCATCATGTTTCTTGGTTCTTGTTTAATTCTCTTTGTGAGTCTTAGAGCTTATGGTCATCTTGATGACAAGCTTGAGTTCATCAAAAACGGAGTTTGCATGCGTCCTCTATGATGTTTTTGGTGTTGGAGGTTTTACCGGTCTTCTCCGAGGAAGGGTTCTCACCATTTTATTTTGGGCCTTTTCTCATTTGCTTATTATTGGTATTTCTATCAAGATTGTGTTAGCCCTTGTCTCTAGCTTTCCAACAAACTTGGTTTCATCGAATTCGGAGTCCGTTTGCAAAAGTTGTGGCAGTTTTGGTGTCCTGAAAAGGCTGCAGCGGTACTACCGCGATTTGGAGCGGATGTAATTTTGTACTACCGCTCCAGAGCGGTACTACCGCGGCTCCTACAGTGGTAGTACCGCTCTGGACCAAAAAACTCGTCCCAAGTCCTGCGTAGGTTTGCCCTTGATAGGTTTTCTATTTTACCGGTCTCATGGTAGTTGTGTGTAACGCCCTCGATGCGGCTATATCTCCCACGTGTCGAAGCACGACTTAGAGGCATAACCGCATTGAAAGCAATGTCGCAAGTGAGGTAATCTTCACACAACCCATGTAATACATAAGGGAAAGAGATACATAGTTGGCTTACAATCGCCACTTCACACAATTACATGATTAAAGCATTACATCATCCAGATACAATCAAGGTCCGACTACGGAACCAAAAAAAAAGAAGAACCCCAAATGCGACAAAGGTCCCCGATCGACCCCAACTGGGCTCCACTACTGATCAACTAGAACGAAACAACACAAAGGGCAAGATCTTCATCAAGCTCCTCCTTGAGCTTGGTTGCGTCACCTGCTCGGTAACATAGGCACCTGCAAACTGGTTTTGGAAGTATCTGTGAGCCACGGGGACTCAGCAATCTCGCACCCGCGAGATCAAGACTATTTAAGCTTATGGGTAAGGTAAAGGCATGAGGTGGAGCTGCAGCAAGCGACTAGCATATATGGTGGCTAACATACGCAAATGAGAGCGAGAAGAGAAGGCAAAGCACGGTCGATAAAAGTATGATCAAGAAGTGATCCTATAGCAACCTACGTCAAGCATAACTCCAACACCGTGTTCACTTCCCGGACTCCGCCGGAAAGAGACCATCACGGTTACACACGCGGTTGATGTATTTTAATTCGGATCTGGTGTCAAGTTATCTACAACCGGACATTAAAAGATTCCCATCTGCCACAGAACCGCGGGCACGGCTCTCGAAAGTTTATAACCCTACAGGGGTGTCCCAACTTAGCCCATGACAAGCTCTCGCGATCAACGAAGGAATAGACCTTCTCCCAGGAAGACCCGATCAGTCTCGGAATCCCGGTTTACAAGACATTTCGACAATGGTAAAACAAGACAAGCAAGACCTCCCGGCGTGCCGACATCCTGATAGTAGCCGCGCGTATCTCGTCTCAGGCCACGACCGGATGAGCACTACGTACAACTAGAACCAGACCTCAAGTTTCCCCAAGGTGGCGCTGCAAGTGGCTCTAGTTTGGACCAACACTTAGACAAGCATTGGCCCGGGGGGCTAAAATAAAGATGACCCTTGGGTTAATTACTCCCAAGGGAAATATAGGTGGTGGTGAGGCAAATGGTAAAACCAATGTTGGGCCTTACTGGAGGAGTTTTATTCAAAGCGAACTGTCAGGGGGGTCCCATAAATCACCCGACCGCGTAAGGAACGCAAAATCCGGGAACATAACACCGGTATGACGGAAACTAGGGCGGCAAGAGTGGAACAAAACACCAGGCATAAGGCCGAGCCTTCCACCCTTTACCAAGTATATAGATGCATTAATAATATAAGAGATATTGTGATATCCCAACATAAACCCTGTCCACCATGGAGAAATCTTCAACTTCACCTGCAGCTAGCAACGCTATAAGAGGGGCTGAGCAAAGCGGTAACATAGCCAAACAATGGTTTGCTAGGAATGGTGTCAAAGGTTAGAGGTTCATGGCAATATGGGAGGCTGACAAGCAAATGGTAGGCATCGTAGCATTGGCATAGCAAAAGAGCGAGCAAACTAGCATAGCAAAGATAGTAGTGATTTCGAGGGTATGATCATCTTGCCTGAAATCCCGCAAGGAAGAAGAACGATTCCATGAAGAAGACAAACGGACGTAGTCGAACGAATCCTCACAACTCCGGAACGAAACCGAAGCTAACGAGAGAAGCAAACCGGAAAGAAGCAAACAATATGGTAAACACACAAGCATAAACAAGTCATGATGCACAAACAAGTATGATGCATGTCCGGTTTAATGAGGCATGGCATGGCAAAGTGCAACGAACAATACTACAAATTAAGTGGAGCTCAATATGCAACGAGTTGCATATTGACAAAACACCACATCAATTATTTAGTTATCTCTCAGTTATGCTACTCATCAATATTAAATGTTGTTAAACATGGCAAGGAGTGAAGCATAATGAAACTACCTAACTAGGCAAGTTTAAATGAGGCCGGAGGAACAAACACCAATTCCGGAAAATCCCCATGTCCATATTTTAGATTCGGTACTGTTCTGCCCTAAACCATATTTTAAGGTTGTTAAACAGGAAAATAAAGTCCACCATGTTAAACTAGGCATTTTTCCACCCCATTTACATATAAAGTTTATTAAAAACCGAGTTACGGTTAATTAGTTATGAAATAAATCATTTTAACATGGCATTTGAGCAAATTTAAACAAACATCATTTTAAACATTTTAACATGGGATGAAAATGGCATATTATGAAACTAGATGAAATTCTAAGCACTTTACATATACAAATTATTTACATATGATGCATGGTTAATGAGTTATTAAATGCATGAACAGCAAGGGTTTTTCTGCAAATCTGTAATACAATGGATAATGTTAAAATCGCAGTAGCAGGAAAAAAACTACACACGGGCTGAATTTGCTTGGCCCAACAGGAGGAAAAAAAATAAAGGGGCGTCGGTGGGGTGGCCTCACCATGGGCCGAGGCCTGATTGGAAGCAGAGGGAGGCCGGCTGGGGGGGCGCCGGGTTTGAGCCCACCGGTGGTCGCTCATGACGAGGCGCAGGGTCAACGCGGGCGACAGGGCGGGTGAGCTGCTGCTCGTTTCTGACGAACAGAAACAGCAGCACGTCCATGGCGACAGGAAGCAGGAGGTCGCCGCGGCGGGGCTCGGGTGACTCCGGCAGGCGGCGGAGCCGAGGGCCTTGGGCGAGGGCGGCGGACTTGGCATCAACGGCAGCGGTCATGGTGGTTCCCTATATGCGTGAGAGAGAGAGAGATGTGAGAGAGAGGGAAGCACATGAAGGACGGGAGTGACAGGGGAGGAGAGGAGCGGGATAAGGCCGGTCCTTGCCGTGGTTGCCTCCGGCGGGGATTGGCTTGGGCGTGAACGACGTCGGGAATGGGGACGGCGCGGAGATGGCAGCAGACGGCCGGATCCGTGGGCGCGTCCAGAGTCGACGAGGGAGGTGGCCGGACGAGACGACAGCGATCGATGGAGGTCCGAACGGTGGCGCCATGGCGCTCCTGTACAGAGAAGGAGAGAAAGAGAGATTTGAGAGACCAAGAGAAGAAAACGGGAGGAACCCAAGAGAAGCAACGGAGCACGCAGGGGAGCGGGACAGCCTGCTGGAGGTGGCTCCTGCTCGCCGGAGATGCGGGAACTGCTGCTGCTTGCGGGGAAGGAGGTGCTCGGGGCTGGGGCGCGCGAGGCTGTGGGGATGGAGCCGAGGAGGAGGTGGCCATGGATCGAGAGGAGGAGGTGGTTGACCCGGTGGAATTTTGGATCGGGATGGATCCCGATGAGGAAGGGACAAGAAGAGTGGCGGCGCTCGGGAGAGGGTGGATGGGACAGGATCCCTAAAATTTAGGGTTGGCTGTTTAAATAACTAGGTGGACTAGCTTAGGGGCAAAACGGACCCTCCGATCAAGATCGAACGGTCGAGAAAAACACACTAGGAGAGTCCAAATAAGAAAATGGAGATATTTTATAGATGTTAGGGGATGATCCGGACTCATCGGTCACGACCGACCGGTTCGGGTTCGGGGCAGTTTTCGGACGCACGCAAGAGGGATTTGACGAAACGCCATGGAGACAAAAGGTTTTGATGGGCTCAGAAAAGAGAGAGAAGAGAGCGGTCCGGTTGATCTGAGACGGGTCAACAGGGACAAGTAAGAAGCGACAACTACGAGCGAATGCAAATTTTATGAAAAACGATGCCGATGCAATGCGAATGATGCGATGATGAAATGCATGACATGAAGAAAATGCAAAACGAAAGACAAAAACCCAACCACGGAGAAAACAAAATATCGCATTTCCGGAAAAGGCAGGAGTTGGAGTTACGAATATGGAAAGTTGTATCCGGGGCGTTACATTGTGGAAGACCGGGTTATAGGATCGATTGCCGTACTATCAAGGGGGGCTCTCGATGAGTTGCTTGATCGTATCGTTCGTAGAGAGCTCAAACCATTGCATCCTTGCACCATGTTTCTTGGTTCTTGTTTGATTCTCTTTGTGAGTCTTAGAGCTTATGGTCATCTTGATGACAAGCTTGAGTTCATCGAAAACGGAGTTTGCATGCGTCTTCTATGATGTTTTCGGTGTTGGGGGTTTTACCGGTCTTCTCCGAGGAAGGGTTCTCACCATTTTCTTTTGGGCCTTTTCTCATTTTCTTATTATTGGTATTTCTATTAAGATTGTGTTAGCCCTTGTCGCTAGCTTTCCAACAAACTTGGTTTCATCGAATTCGGAGTCCGTTTGCAAAAGTTGTGACAGTTTTGGTGTCGTGAAAAGGCTGCAGCGGTACTACCGCGATTTGGAGCGGATGTAATTTTTTACTACCGCTCCAGAGCGGTACTACCGCGGCTCCTACAGCGGTAGTACCGCTCCGGACCAAAAAACTCGTCCCAAGTCCTGCGGAGGTAGGTACGGAAGTATTTGTTTTACCGCAAGTAGTAGTACCGCGATCCCTAGCGGTAGTACCGTGAGGACGAGCGGTAGTACCGCTCTGTGCGGGTTGTGAGCATAATGGTTGCCCACCTATAAAAGGGGGTCTTCTTCCCCATTGAACCTTATCCTTTGAGCTCGTGTTCTTCCCCCATTGTTGACCTTCTTTGATCTTGCTAACTCTCAATCCCTCCATGGATTCTTGCTAGTTTTTGAGGAAAAGAGAGAGGAGATCTAGATCCACATTTCCACCAATCACTTTCTCCTTTTTGTGAGGGGAACCCTTTGGATCTAGATCTTGGAGTTCTTCGTTTTCTTCTTTCGTTCTTCCTCTCATTTTCCTCCCTAGCATTAGTTGCTTTGGTGGGATTTGGGAGAGAAGGAGTTGGGCACTCCGTGTGCCCTTGCCATTGCATTTGGTGCATCGGTTTGAGTTCTCCACAGCGATACGTGGAAGTGAAGTTTGAGAGGCTTATTACTCTTGGGTTCTTGGTGCCCTTGAGCTTGTTCCTCTTGGGTGCTTGGGCGCCCTAGACGGTTGGTGGTGTTTGGAGCTCAATCATTGTGGTGTAAAGCTCCGGGCAAGCATCGGGGTCTCCAATTAGGTTGTGGAGATCGCCCCGAGCATTTTGACGGGTTCCGGTGACCGCCCCCAAGGGTTGCCAAAGTGTACGGGTTCGGTGACCGCCCCCAAGGGTTGCCATTTGTACGGGTTCGGTGACCGCCCTCAAGGGTCCCTTAGTGGAATCACGGCATCTTGCATTGTGCGAGGGCGTGAGGAGAATACGGTGGCCCTAGTGGCTTCTTGGGGAGCATTGTGCCTCCACACCGCTCCAAACAGAGATTAGCATCCGCAAGGGTGTGAATTTCGGGATACATCATCGTCTCCGCGTGCCTCGGTTATCTCTTACCCGAGCCCTTTACTTATGCACTTTACTTTGTGATAGCCATATTGTTCTTTGTCATATATATTGCTATCACATAGTTGCTTATCTTGCTTAGCATAAGTTGTTGGTGCACATATGTGAGCCTAGTTGTTTTAGGTTTTGTGCTTGACAAATTAACCGTTAGGTTTATTCCGCATTTGTTCAAGCCTAGACCGTAATTATTTTAAAGCGCCTATTCACCCCCCTCTAGACGACATCCTCGATCTTTCACACCTCCTATCTCTTCTTTCGTTTGTAAATGGGTGGATTCCTTTTTTCAGTTTTTTACATCTAGCAAGGCAACAATTGCAGGGAGTCCTGGTCGTGGGAATGGAGGAAAGGATCCTTCCCTATTTTTTGCATGGGGAAGAGAGAGGGGGCATTGGGGTGCCGGGGGGAGACTCAGAGAAAAAGCGTGGGAGGTGTAACGAGCACTTAATTAAGAGATGGGGCCAGGTGCTTTTTTCTCTTTGATGGGTCGCCGGAGGACGCGTGAGACGGCGGGCCTTCTGCAGTTCTGCTTTTCATATCTGGACATGGGGACAGAAACATACCTAAAAAGGGGGGCTGCTAGGGGGCGCTAGCGGGCAAACGTTTGCCCGCTATCAGAAAAATGTTTTTGCTATAACAAAACATTTTCCTAAACAATAGCTCATTTTATGAATTATATTTGTAGTCTTCCATAAAGTTACTTCAGTTAGCTGCACAACTTAATTTACCTAAATAGTATATACCTTCTACAATTTTCCTTTTGCACTTACCAAGCAACAGCAAATAGATTCTTGCATGCACTTCACACCTTTAACAATCGATCTGCTTTTGCCATATCGAATACCAAATCCACACTCCCATGAAAAAAGATTATATATAATACTCATACACTTTAGTTAGAGAATCGAAAGTTGACCCAACTGATGTATGAACAATTTTATTTAACACGGGGTCAAAATAGTTCCTAATATGTACTTCCTCCGTCCGGAAATACTTGTCATTGGAATGGATGTATCTAGATGTATTTTATTTCTACATACATTCATTTTCATCCATTTTGATGACAAGTAATTCCAGACGGAGGGACTATAATCTTTTTGTTCACATGCGACAGGCATTAAAAAAATATTGCACTAGTCAAATGTTAGTCCAACTGAAGGTACCAACACAAATTCAGTTTCCTTTGTGCAAGTCTCACGAGAGAGGTCTCCAAAGGTGTGACCCTGTCTGCTCTGCTAGAGTGTTCATCAGGCATAGCTCCTCAACGCTGGCTAAACACACTCCCTCTATCCGGAAATACTTGTCATCAAAATAGATAAAAGAGGATGTATCTAGATTATTTTAGTTCTAAATACATCTTTTTTTTAATCCATTTTGATGACAAGTATTTTTGGACGGAGGAAGTACTGTATTAAAACAACAAATTCAGTCATGCGCACATTACATTACACAAACAAAAAATATATCAGGAAAATCATACAGAGGCCGCAGGCATTAAGATAATAACTCTACTAATCAAACAACATGACCACCAAATGGATGCATTCCATTGAGGACAGCAACACGGTTATCTATCGACCAAAGTTCAAAAAAAATTAAAAATCTATCGACCAGATTTGCGCAGATGTCGGTTCATTTATCCATCCACGCACGTGCTAGATTGGTGCCAGAATGTAACTTTTATGCATTCTGCAAGAAGAAAAGTTATGTACAGAGAAAAACATGGGAAGGAGCTCATAGCAGCATTCAGAGAACGGAATAGCTTCACACACGATGATTTCTGGACGACATGTGCACGATAGTAGGATCTCACGGTCCTTATTTAGAGAGGAATTTAATCAAACGCTGATAAGCTAGTGTCGTGCATGCATCGGCTGCGAAATCGTCGGATGCATAGCACTGCTCTTCAGAGAAAGCATCACAACCAATATTCTCCCAGACCCTACATCGACCAAAGCTACATGGTATCCACCACCATTCATCCGAAAGAAAACAAGCAACATGGCACCTATCGACAAAGCTACAAGGAATCGGCGGCCAGGTCGGCTTCAGCTTCACCAAACCCGTAAGAGCTCAAGTGCTTCACCCTGAACTTGCACTCGCCCTTGGTGCCGTCAAACGAGATAAACTCCACCCCCTGATCCTCAGCCTTCTTCACCGGCATCTCCGTGAACTTGTCCAACCTCGGACATTGCGTGTACTGCTCCCCCGTCTTCCTCTTCAGGCACTTGATGTTCAGGAGAGTCACCAAAGCAGCTTTGTTCAGGCCCTCCATCAAGCGTCCTATTCGACAAATCAGCATACACAATTGTTACGTAGAGTGTGGTTTTCTGTAGCTCAGGCTACACGGTACCCCTTATCTTTGCCATCCATTTATGCATCAAGATCCGTGCAGACACATTTGTCTTTTTTGTTTCTCTCAAACGACACAACATATGAGCATTAACTTTTGCAGAACAACAATACATTCTAACTGCAATCTAGGAAAAAAACTTTCAGATTTTTTCATGCATTTTAAATACTTGAAATAATATTTTTATTCAAAGAAAATCTCATTTTGTATATTTATATCAGACCAAAAAATCTGAAAGTTTTTTCACACATTGATGTTCTAATGTTTGTTCGATCTGCAAAGTTTGAAGTTCATATGTTGTTTCGTAACAAAAAAGAGAAATCTTCTTGTTGTTAGTTAGTTGGAGAGTACGGATCTCAAAGCAAGGTTGGAGGGTTGAGGATAAGAGGTTTCATGTAGCCTGAGCTACAAAGAAACTTTGTGCTGTTACGTACCTCATGCCGTTGCACCCAGCCAACAGGGGGTTCCCCCAACTCTGGAACAGGAGACCTTTCATGGTCGCAGCATTTCTCCGACGAAACATATACTCCATTGCACGATTCATTGATTCAACCAACCCGTCGACATGACGAGGAGGATTTCTCACCTGTACTTCAGAATCCATCTCACGCGCACTGTACTCCGTTGGAAATTTCTCGCTCACTCACTTGAAGTACTCATCTACCGGTGCCGATTGGCGGCTCATCTGCCGCCATGCTCCATTTGTCCGCCTCCAGGATAGGGTACTAATAAATGCTTGCTCCCCATCAATCTGCCCAATCAGAAAGAGACTCCAAAGCATGTGGTTCTGATTACTTCCTCCTGATCAATTCCTTCCACTTGATCAATGAGAGGTGTGGCACAAAGGAGATGTTCAATTTCCACGGGTTTCATGCTCTTACTGGGTGTTTTCTGAGTCTCAACCCGGACGGTGGTGATCCATAGCTGAGTCCTGGGGGGTCTATATCGAATTGGCACACCTGTATATACAAGAACATTAGAGGTTATGACATTTTTCATAAACTGATCAACATGCATAATTGATAGAGAGGGAGAGAGAGATTCACCTTGCACCACCCAAAATAATATGGCACCAGAGTCAACCTCTTTGCCAGCATAATCCAAACACATTCTTTCACTCTCCCACTGTTTACTCTCCCATGAGAATGGCAAAAAGATTGGGTCTTTGAGGTATGCAATATGATTTTCAGAGAGTAGTTCATAAGCAGCAAGCCCACGATTTGAGCATGTGTAGATAAAACCATCCACAAATACACACGCGCCGTTTAAAAGGCGGTTTCTAGGCATAGCCCTTGGCAGGTATTCTCCCCATAGAGTCCAAGGCATGACAACATGCCACTTCATTGCACCGACGTCAAACCGAAGACAAGAACATGTCACACTATCAGAGACTATAAAGGAATCATTACCCAGTGCTACATATCCCGAGAGCTTGACCTTCCTGTCAAGAACATTAGATTGGTCTGTGTGGCAGCGCACCCATGAGGTGGATCCAGGAGGAGAAACACAGTGGGCCTTAGAGTAAACTTGGAGAGTCTCAGTAAGAGCAAAAGTCGCTCGACCAACTTGGATAACCATAACAAAAGGATCAACAGAAACAGGCCGGCGTGCAAGGATATCCATAGTGTGACATGTGGTCTCAAAATTAATCACATGCATGCCATCTTTTAGGAATGAGACAGCACATAGATCTGAGCTACTCCGAAAAAATGCCTGTGACCATGATCATCTCCATGTACAATGTAATGTGGTTCGAGAGGAGGGGCTGTTTCTAACATTGGAATCTCATCCAGACTGGTTTTATAGATAAATGATTGTGAACCACCTTGGCAGATAATAAACAAGAGATCCTTGTCAATATGGATACGTGGTGGCTTCACGTACCTAGGAGGACTTGGTGGGAGAAAATGCCTGCATGCAAGAAGCAAAATATGTCATGCAATAATTAAAAAGCTTGGAAGGCACAAAGAAAGAAACTTGGAACCAAATTAATATCTAGACCTGCAAGGATCATCAAGCACTTCCTCTTCATGGAGTTGAGGCAGCAGTAGCACCTTGTCGTCCATATACTCTCTAAGTGGTTGATTAGTGGACAAAAGATTAATTCGTAAGCAAGATGACCAAAATGAACACATGGATTAGTGGAGAGAAAAGCTTACTGCACAAAGCATAATTGAAAGTCATGGATGTGTTTCATGGGCAACATGTCGAGCCGGCGGAAGGTGGAGTGCAGGACCTTGACATCCCAGGGCAGGGGAGCAATGTGGAAGGTGGTGACAATGGCATGTAGGTGGTCGCACCCGCATGAGAGGTCGAGGCTGATCCAGACAGAGCACATGAGCCTCGAGCCCAGATGGGCGAGGAAGCCATCTCCTTGCATTACAATGAAAGGACAAACGGAGTCAATCCACGCAGGCGGATGCAGCTGTTAGATTGGATTGATGGAAGCGTTTCTACTCCTCCGTAGAGGAGCCGCGTGGATTTATATTGATTGGGGGCAGAAACTTGCCGTGGAGTACAAGAACCCACCAATCGCTAGGATTGCAGCGGGAGGAGATAGAAGTTTACACGGGGAGAGAGGAAGAGATAGAGTTGGGTAGTTGAGATTACATAGCTTAAATATCTCTAAGTCTAACACCCTCCCTTAATCTAAACTACCTATCCTAAATTGAGATTGTTCTTGAATGCTTCAAATGATTTGTATGGTAGAGCTTTAGTGAACCCATCAGCCACTTGATCTCTTGAAGGAATGAAGCGGATCTCCAGCTTCTTCTCTGCAACCCTTTCTCATACAAAATGAAAATCTATCTCAATATGCTTGGTCCTGGCATGAAAGACAGGATTGACACTTAAATAAGTAGCACCCAAATTGTCACACCATAGACATGAAATACGGTACTGTTGGGGAACGTAGTAATTTCAAAAAAATTCCTACGCACACGCAAGATCATGGTGATGCATAGCAACGAGAGGGGAGAGTGTTGTCTACGCCCTCGAGACCAAGCGAAGCGATCACAACGTAGAGGAAGTACTCAGACGTTCTCCTCGCGATCCAACCTATCCCAGCGACGTTACTCCGGCGCCCGAAGTTCTTGACACACGACAGCTCGGTGACGCCCTGGCTCCAATCCAGCAGAGCTTGGGGAGAGAGTTCGTCAAGACGACGGCGTGGGACGATCTTGATGTTCTATCGACGCAGGCTTCGCCTAAGCACCGCCACGATATGACCGAGGTGGAATATGGTGGAGGGGGCACCGCACACGGCTAAGGAACGATCTCAAGGATCAACTTGTGTGTCCTAGGGTGCCCCCTGCCCCCGTATATAAAGGAGCAAGGGGGAGGGCCGACCGGCCTAGGAGGCGCGCCAAGGGAGGGGGGAGTCCTCCTCCTAGTGGGAGTAGGACTCCCCTTTCCTAGTCCAACTAGGAAGGAGGAAGGGGGGGAAGGAAGGAGAGGAGAGGGAGGGGGGCGCGCCCCTCCTTGTCCTATTCGGACTCCCCATGGGGGGCGCGCCACCTCCTGGTGCGGCCCTCTCTCTCCCCTCTTGGCCCAATAAGGCCCATTACTTCCCCGGGGGGTTCCGGTAACCCCTCCGGCACTCCGGTTTTCTCCGGAAACTTCCGGAACCTTTCCGGTGTCCGAATATAGCCGTCCAATATATCAATCTTTATGTCTCGACCATTTCGAGACTCCTCGTCATGTCCGTGATCACATCCGGGATTCCGAACTCCTTCGGTACATCAAAATACACAAACTCATAATATAATTGTCATCGAAACCTTAAGCGTGCGGACCCTACGGTTCGAGAACAATGTAGACATGACCGAGACACGTCTCCAGTCAATAACCAATAGCGGGACCTGGATGCCCATATTGGCTCCTACATATTCTACGAAGATCTTTATCGGTCAGACCGCATAACAACATACGTTGTTCCCTTTGTCATCGGTATGTTACTTGCCCGAGATTCGATCGTCGGTATCCAATACCTAGTTCAATCTCGTTGACGGCAAGTCTCTTTACTCGTTCCGTAATACATCATCTCACAGCTAACTTATTAGTTGTAATGCTTGCAAGGCTTAAGTGATGTGCATTACCGAGAGGGCCCAGAGATACCTCTCCGACAATCGGAGTGACAAAACCTAATCTCAAATACACCAACCCAACATCCGCCTTTGGAGACACTGTAGTACTCCTTTATAATCACCCAGTTACGTTGTGACGTTTGGTAGTACCCAAAGTGTTCCTCCGGTAAACGGGAGTTGCATAATCTCATAGTTATAGGAACATGTATAAGTCATGGATAAAAGCAATAGCAACATACTAAATGATCGGGTGCTAAGCTAATGGAATGGGTCATGTCAATCAGATCATTCAACTAATGATGTGACCTTGTTAATCAAATGACAACTCCTTTGTCTATGATTAGGAAACTTAACCATCTTTGATTAACAAGCTAGTCTAGTAGAGGCATACTAGTGACACTCTGTTTTGTCTATGTATTCACACATGTATTATGTTTCCGGTTAATACAATTCTAGCATGAATAATAAACATTTATCATGAAATAAGGAAATAAATAATAACTTTATTATTGCCTCTAGGGCATATTTCCTTCAGTCTCCCACTTGCACTAGAGTCAATAATCTAGATTACATAGTAATGATTCTAACACCCATGGAGTCTTGGTGCTGATCATGTTTTGCTCGTGGAAGAGGCTTAGTCAACGGTCTCGCTACATTCAGATCCGTATGTATCTTGCAAATCTCTATGTCTCCCACCGACCAAGTCCGGATGGAATTGAAGCGTCTCTTGATGTGTTTGGTTCTCTTGTGAAATCTGGATTCCTTCGCTAAAGCAATTGCTCCAGTATTGTCACAAAAGATTTTCATTGGACCCGATGCACTAGGTATGACACCTAGATCGGATATGAACTCCTTCATCCAGACTCCTTCATTAGCTGCTTCTGAAGCTGCTATGTACTCCGCTTCACATGTAGATCCCTTCACGACGCTTTGTTTAGAACTGCACCAACTGACAGCTCCTCCGTTTAGTGTAAATACGTATCCGGTTTGCGATTTAGAATCGTCCGGATCAGTGTCAAAGCTTGCATCAACGTAACCATTTACGATGAGCTCTTTGTCACCTCCATATCGAGAAACATATCCTTAGTCCTTTTCGTATTTCAGATGTTCTTGACCGCTGTCCGATGATCCACTCTGGATTACTTTGGTACCTCCTGCTAAGCTTATAGCAAGGCACACATCAGGTCTGGTACACAGCATTGCATACATGATAGAGCCTATGGCTGAAGCATAGGAACATCTTTCATTTTCTCTATCTTCTGCAGTGGTCGGGCATTGAGTCTTACTCAACTTCACACCTTGTAACACAGGCAAGAACCCTTTCTTTGCTTGATCCATTTTGAACTTCTTCAAAATTTTGTCAAGGTATGTGCTTTGTGAAAGTCCAATTAAGCGTCTTGATCTATCTCTATAGATTTTGATGCCCAATATGTAAGCAGCTTCACCGAGGTCTTTCATTGAAAAACTCTTATTCAAGTATCCCTTTATGCTATCCAGAAATTCTATATCATTTCCGATTAGTAATATGTCATCTACATATAATATCAGAAATGCTACAGAGCTCCCACTCACTTTCTTGTAAATACAAAGCTTCTCCAAAAGTCTCAGATAAACCCAAATGCTTTGATCACACTATCAAAACGCTTATTCCAACTCCGAGATGCTTGCACCAGTCCATAAATGGATCATGGAGCTTGCACACTTTGTTAGCTTCCTTTGGATCGATAAAACCTTCGTTGCATCATATACAACTCTTCTTTCGAAATTCATTCAGAATGCAGATTTACATCCATTTGCCAAATTTCATAATCATAAAATGCGGCAATTGCTAACATGATTCGGACAGACTTAAGCATCACTACGGGTGAGAAGGTCTCATCGTAGTCAATCCCTTGAACTTGTCGAAAACCCTTTGCGACAAGTCGAGCTTTGTAGACGATAACATTACCGTCGGCGTCGGTCTTCTTCTTGAAGATCCACTTGTTTTCTATTGCTTGCCGACCCTCGGGCAAGTCAACCAAAGTCCACACTTTGTTTTCATACATGGATCCCATCTCAGATTTCATGGCCTCAAGCCATTTTATGGAATATGGGCTCACCATCGCTTCTTCATAGTTCGTAGGTTCATCATGATCTAGTAGCATGACTTCCGAACAGGATTACCGCACCACTCAGTGCGGATCTTACTCTGTTTGATCTACGAGGTTCTGTAGTAACTTGATCTGAAGTTTCATGATCAACATCATCAACTTCATCACTATTTGGTGTAGATGTCGCAGAAACCGGTTTCTGTGATAAACTACTTTCAAATAAGGGAGAAGGTACAGTTACCTCATCAAGTTCTACTTTCCTCCCACTCACTTCTTTCGAGAGAAACTCCTTCTCTAGAAAGGATCCATTCTTAGCAACAAATGTCTTGCCTTCGGATCTGTGATAGAAGGTGTACCCAACTGTCTCCTTTGGGTATCCTATGAAGACACATATCTCCGATTTGGGTTCGAACTTATCAGGTTGAAGCTTTTTCACATAAGCATCGCATCCCCAAACTTTAAGAAACGACAGCTTTGGTTTCTTGCTAAACCATAGTTCATAAGGTGTCGTCTCAACGGATTTCGACGGTGTTCTATTCAGCGTGAATGCGGCCGTCTCAAGAGCATAACCCCAAAACGATAGCGGTAAATCTGTAAGAGACATCATAGATCGCACCATATCTAGTAAAGTGCGACACGACGCTCGACACACCATTACGTTGTGGTGTTCCGGTGGCGTGAGTTGCGAAACTATTCCGCATTGTTTCAAATGTAGACCATACTCGTAACTCAAATATTCGCCTCCACGATCAGATCGTAGAAACTTTATTTTCTTATTACGATGATTTTCAACTTCACTCTAAAATTCTTTGAACTTTTCAAATGTTTCAGACTTATGTTTCATTAAGTAGATATACCCATATCTGCTTAAATCATCTGTGAAGGTGAGAAAATAACGATATCCGCCACGAGCCTCAATATTCATTGGGCCACATACATCTGTATGTATGATTTCCAACAAATCTGTTGCTCTCTCCATAGTACCGGAGAACGGGGTTCTAGTCATCTTGCCCATGAGGCACGGTTCGCAAGTGCCAAGTGATTCATAATCAAGTGACTCCAAAAGTCCATCAGTATGGAGTTTCTTCATGCGCTTTATACCAATATGACCTAAACGGCAGTGCCACAAATAAGTTGCACTATCATTATCAACTCTGCATCTTTTGGCTTCAACATTATGAATATGTGTATCACTACTATCGAGATTCATCAAAAATAGACCACTCTTCAAGGGTGCATGACCATAAAAGATATTACTCATATAAATAGAACAACCATTATTCTCTGATTTAAATGAATAACCGTCTCGCATCAAACAAGATCCAGATATAATGTTCATGCTTAACGCAGCACCAAATAACAATTATTTAGGTCTAATACTAATCCGAAGGTAGATGTAGAGGTAGCGTGTCGACCGCGATCACATCGACTTTGGAACCATTTCCCACGCGCATCGTCACCTCGTCCTTTGCCGTTGTTCGCTAATCCGTAGTCCCTGCTTTGAGTTGCAAATATTAGCAATGTAACCAGTATCAAATACCAGTGCTATGCGAGCTCTAGTAAGGTACACATTAATAACATGTATATCACATATACCTTTGTTCACCTTGCCATCCTTCTTATCCGCCAAATACTTGGGGCAGTTCCGATCCAAAGGACAGTCGCTTGCGGAGAAGCACTCGATTTGTGTTTAGGTCCAGACTTTGGTTTCTTCTCTGAGCAGCAACTTGTTTGCTATTCTTCTTGAAGTTCCCCTTCTTCTTCCCTTTGCCTTTCTTCTTGAAACTAGTGGTCTTATTAACCATCAACACTTGATGCTCCTTCTTGATTTCTACCTCCGCAGCCTTTAGCATTGCGAAGAGCTCAGGCATAGTCTTTACTATCCCTTGCATGTTATAGTTCATCACGAAGCCTTTGTAGCTTGGTGGTAGTGATTGAAGAATTCTGTCAATGACACAATTATCCGGAAGGTTAACTCCCAGTTGAGTCAAGTGATTGTAATACCCAGACATTCTGAGTATGTGCTCACTGACAGACCCATTTTCCTCCATCTTGCAGCTATAGAACTTATTGGAGACTTCATATCTCTCAATCCGGGCATTCTGTTGAAATATCAACTTCAACTCCTGGAACATCTCATATGCTCCATGACGTTCAAAACGTTGTTGAAGACCCGGTTCTAAGCCGTAAAGCATGGCACACTGAACTATAGAGTAGTCATCAGCTTTGCTCTGCCAGACGTTCTTAACGTCGTCGGCCACATCAAGAAGAGGTTCGGCACCTAGCGGTGCTTCCGGGACGTAACTCTTACGTGCAGCAATGAGGATAATCATCGTTACGGACCCAGTCCGTAATTGCTACCATCATCTTTCAACTTTGCTTTCTCAAGGAACGCATTAAAATTCAACGGAACAACAGACGAGCCATCTATCTACAAACAAACATAGACAAGCAAGATACTATCGGTACTAAGTTCATGATAAATTTAAGTTCAGTTAATCATATTACTTAAGAACTCCCACTTAGACAGACATCTCTCTAGTCATCTAAGTGAGCACGTGATCCAAATCAACTAAACCATAACCGATCATCATGTGAGATGGAGTAGTTTTCAATGGTGAACATCTTATGTTGATCATATCTACTATATGATTCACGCTCGACCTTTCGGTCTCCGTGTTCCGAGGCCATATCTGCATATGCTAGGCTCGTCAAGTATAACCTGAGTATTCTGCGTGTGCAAAACTGGCTTGCACCCGTTGTAGATGGACGAGAGCTTATCACACCCGATCATCACGTGGTGTCTCGGCACGATTTAACTTTGGCAACGATGCATACTCGGGAGAACACTACTTGATAATTTTAGTGAGAGATCATCTTAAAATGCTACCGTCAATCAAAGCAAAATAAGATGCATAAAGGATAAACATCACATGCAATCAATATAAGTGATATGATATGGTCATCATCATCTTGTGCTTGTGATCACCATCATCACCGGCGCGACACCTTGATCTCCATCGTAGCATCGTTGTCGTTTACGCCATCTATTGCTTCTACGACTATCGCTACCGCTTAGTGATAAAGTAAAGCAATTACAGTATGCTTGCATTTCATACAATAAAGCGACAACCATATGGCTCCAGCCAGTTGCCGATAACTTCGGTTACAAAACATGATCATATCATACAATAAAATATAGCATCACGTCTGTCACGCCCTCGATGCGGCTATATCTCCCACGTGTCGAAGCACGACTTAGAGGCATAACCGCATTGAAAGCAATGTCGCAAGTGAGGTAATCTTCACACAACCCATGTAATACATAAGGGAAAGAGATACATAGTTGGCTTACAATCGCCACTTCACACAATTACATGAATAAAGCATTACATCATCAAGATACAATCAAGGTCCGACTACGGAACCAAAATAAAAGAAGAACCCCAAATGCGACAAAGGTCCACGATCGACCCCAACTGGGCTCCACTAGTGATCAACTAGAACGAAACAACACAAAGGGCAAGATCTTCATCGAGCTCCTCCTTGAGCTTGATTGCGTCAACTGCTCGGTAATATAGGCACCTGCAAACTGGTTTTGGAAGTATCTGGTGAGCCACGAGGACTCAGCAATCCCATTACCATGGGTATCAAGACTAGCAAAGCTTAAAGGGAAAGGAAGGGGTAAAGTGGTGAGGTGGCGCAGCGGCTAAGCATGATATGGTGGCTAACCAACGCAACTGAGAGCGAGAAGAGAAACAAGCGGAACGGTCGTGAAACTAGCAATGATCAAGAGGTGATCCTGAACACCTACTTACGTCAAACATAACACAGAAACCGTGTTCACTTCCCGGACTCCGCCGAGAAGAGACCATCACGGCTACACACTCGGTTGATGCGTTTTAATTCGGATCAAGTGTCAAGTTATCTACAACCGGACATTAACAAATTCCCATCTGCCACATAACCGCGGGCACGGCTCTCGAAAGTTTATACCCTGCAGGGGTGTCCCAACTTAGCCCATGACAAGCTCTCGCGATCATCGAAGGAATAGACCTTCACCCGAGACTCTCCGATCAGACTCGGAATCCCGGTACATCAAGACATTTCGACAATGGTAAAACAAGACCAGCAAAGCCGCCCGATGCGCCGACAATCCCGATAGGAGCTGCACATATCTCGTTCTCAGGGCAACACCGGATAGGTCAGCCTACGAGTAAAACCAGCCCTCGAGTTGCCCCGAGGTGGCCCCACAGTCTGCCCGGTTCGGACCAACACTTAGACAAGCACTGGCCCGGGGGGGCTGAAATAAAGATGACCCTTGGGTTAATTACTCCCAAGGGAAAAGTAGGTGGTGGTGAGGCAAATGGTAAAAGGCAATGTTGGGCCTTGCTGGACAAGTTTTATTCAAAGCGAACTGTCAAGGGGGTCCCATAAATCACCCGACCGCGTAAGGGACGCAAAATCCGGGAACATAACACCGGTATGACGGAAACTAGGGCGGCAAGAGTGGAACAAAACACCAGGCATAAGGCCGAGCCTTCCACCCTTTACCAAGTATATAGATGCATTAATAATATAAGAAATATTGTGATATCCCAACAAAACCCTGTCCACCAAGGAGAAATCTTCAACTTCACCTGCAACTAGCAACGCTATAAGAGGGGCTGAGCAAAGCGGTCACATAGCCAAACAACGGTTTGCTAGGAATGGTGTCAAAGGTTAGAGGTTCATGGCAATATGGGATGGCTTGACAAACAGGTAATAGGTAGCGCAGCATAGCGAAAGAACGAGGCAACTAGCATAGCAATGATAGTAGTGAGATCCAGGGTAGCGGTCATCTTGCCTGAAATCCCGCTAGGAAGAAGAACGAGTCCATGAAGAAGATGAACGGACGTAGTCGAACGAATCCTCACAACTCCGGAACGAAACCGAAGCTAACGAGAGAAGCAAACCGGAAAGAAGCAAACAACATAGTAAACACACAGGCATGAGCATGTCATGATGCACAAACAAGTATGATGCAAGTCCGGTTTAAATATGCATGGCAAGGCAAAGTGCACAAACAATTCTACAAATTAAGTGGAGTTCAATATGCAACGAGTTGCATATTGACAAAACACCACATGCAATTATTTAGTTCTCTCTCGTTTAGGTACCCAACAATATTAAATGTTGATTAGCATGGCAAGGGGTGAAGCATAATGAAACTACCTAACTAGGCAAGTTTAAATGAGGCCGGAAGAACAAACAACAATTCCGGAAAATCCTCATGTCCATATTTTTGAATTCGGTACTGTTCTGCCCTAAACACAATTTTAGAGTTGTTAAACATGCAAGATGAGTGCACCATGTTAAACTAGGGAAAATTCTACCCCATTTACATATAAAGTTTATTAAATTCCGAGTTACGGTTAAATAGTTATGAAATAAATCATTTTAGCATGGCATAGGAGCAAATTAATGTAAACAACATTTTAAACATTTCAAACATGGATGAAAATGGCATATTATGAAACTAGATGAAAAACTAAGCATTTTACATATAAAGTTTGTTTTAAACCGATGCACCGTTAATTAGTTATTATATGCATGATGCTTAGGGGGGTTTTCTGCAAAACAGTAATTCGCTGGAAAATAGCTAAATCGCAGCCGAGGAAAAAAAACATGCATCGGGCCTAATCTGCTGCACTGCAGGCTGAACAAGGAGGGACTGGGGGTTGCTCACCCATGGGCCAAGGCCCAGGTCGGTGGAGAGGTGAGGCCGGCAGGGGGCTGGGCCTGCTTGCTGGTGGCCCACGCGGCCACTGGAGCTGGGCCAGGGACCACTACAAGAAATATGTCAACTTATGACCTTCTGTCAGTGACCCTCGAAGAATTGGTCATAAATCTATGACCATTTTAGACCAATTGGTCAAAAGCTGTTCAGGGGGCTCCAAACCTCGAACCATTGCGACCATTTTGGTCGAAGGTCGTAATTTCCTTACGAAATGGTCACAAAGCAAATAGTGCTAGTCCGCTGCCTTATTTCTAGTTGTTAACGACCAATATAGATGGTCATAGCCTTGTAAATTGTGGCGGGTTGCTATGACTAGGCGCCACCTCATCAGTTTTGCCTATGTGTCATGTCCATGTGGCAGTTTTTGCCCTAGGTTGTGAAGCAACCTATATTTCTGTCATTCCCAAAATTCCCAAAAAAATCTCATAAATTCTTTGGGTCATATCTTCGTCAAATATGTAAAACCTTCCTTGCCTAGTTCAAAAATAATTCAAAAATATTCATTTTCCTATTTTGTTCAGAGTAACAGTTTGTGAAGGAAGTACCACTTTGGCATGTCCAAATAGTATCCATTTTCTACAGTGCTTTCCTATGCCCAAATAACCATCCTCCACCAAATGCCAGCTCAATCCATTCATTATTTTGAGCCGAGCTTCAACATTCAGATTTATGTCCAGTGTGGTGGTTTGCAAAGCAAGTACCACCTAGGCTCCTCCTTTTGAGCTGAAAATTTCTGAAAAAGGTCTTCTTAGTAACTGATCATCCTCAGCCAAAACTCACGCCCATTATCCATGTACATTTCCGCACCACTAATCAAACACTTGGCTGCTAATTCATGTTTGAGCATCGATTGGTCTCCTCATGAGAATCTTATGTTGTAATTTTCTTCCTAGCACCAACCTGGGAGTGCCCAACCCACTAGACATGCCTAGGCCGCCAGAACACATGGCAACGCCACGGTCACGCTGTGTGACCACTTGGCCAGGCATCATGCGAGTTCACGCGCTCTAGAGTTGGGGCCCTCGCCACCGCCCAAACCTCGACGTATCGCCACCAAACCATGTATTTATGATTAAATAGGTCCTTATGTAACTAGAAATGATTTTTGGAAAAATACATAGCAAACTATGAGGCAGCTGCAGTTCAAATTTGACCCGCTTCAAATTGAATCGGCAGAAATTTGTCTTTTTCACGAGAGGTGGATCAAAATTTTTTACACCAGACCATTTTGTCAATTGTGCATTAAATATGGCCTAGTATTTTATAAAAATGATTTGGTCCAATTTTGCAACAATTATTTGGTAGTTCCTTCACAAAAAAACCTCCTTTCGGGCACTCGAAAAATGGAAAATGGTTTTTTCGTCCAACGAAAATGAAAACTCCCTTAGGAAACATTGTTTGGAATTCCAATATGCACCCTTGTGCACAATATGAGATCATTTGAACAAACTATGCCATGAATGTGGCCATAAGATTGATCATTTGGCTTGAAAGCCATGAATCTTCACGCTTGATCGCTCGTTTCTGAGAACACTTTTTAAAAATAATTACCGTATTACAAGTTTGTTATTTTTCCTGGTAACTTGGTCATATATAATGACACAATGCGAAGGTTTTCCAACTTTTTGAATTTTTTTTGAATTTTTTATGCCCGTTTCAAAATGCGGTCAAAACGGCGGGAATGACCGTTCCTAGCTAGTGGTTGAATCTTGGTATTTTTTTGGTATTTCTCTGATTAAATAGATACTTATGTACCTAGAAATGATTTTTGTAAAAAATAAAGAGCAAACTACAAGGCAGCTACAGTTCAAATTTGAGCCACTTCCAGCTTAATCGGCCGAAATTTGTCTTTTTCACGAGAGGTGGATCAAAACTTTTTTCACACAACCAGTTTATCAATCGTGCATTAAATATGGCCTAGTATTTTAGAAAATTGATTTGGTACAATTTTGCAACAAATATATGGTAGGTCCTTCACAAAAAAACTCATTTTGGGCATTTGGAAAATGATTAAAAATAGCTAGAAAGATCAGAAATGCATACAAATTGGTACTTATCCATAATATGTGGTCTAACTCTAGTGAAAATTTGTATGGTGCCCTTTTGCAAAATATTTTTGGTATAGATATTTTTAGTACTTATATACTTTTTTACATCACTGGTTGTCCGAACCAATCAGGATTCTTCCCCCGGATCGATGACATGGCGCCCATCCATCCATCCATCCATCTCACCATCCCACATCCATCCATCTATCTACAGCAAAAAAAAAGAAAAGAAAAGAAAACCCCCACCGCAGCCCAAACCACTCCTCCCCCCTCTCTCTCTCCCCCGCACACCACTGCTCCCCCCACGACCCGCAGCCCAAACCCTAACCCCTCTCCCCTCTCCCTCCACGACCTCCTCCTCGCCTCCATCGCCGCCGCCACCGCCGCCATCTACGGCGGCCGATCCCGCCGTGACCTCCCACCCACGCCTCTACCGGTGCGGAGCTGCGTGCAGACGGCGCTCAAGGCGGCCAGCAACGGCGGCGCGCTCCCCGTGGTGGATCTGTTGGGGAACGTTGCAGAAAATTAAAATTTTTCCTACGGTTTCACCAAGATCCATCTATGAGTTCATCTAAGCAACGAGTAACGGGAGAGAGTTTGCATCTACATACCACTTGTAGATCGCGTGCGGAAGCTTGCTTGGTGATGATGGAGTCGTACTCGAACGTGATTCAGATCACCGATGCCAAGTGCTGAGCGGACAGCACCTCCGCGTTCAACACACGCACGGACGAGCGACGTCTCCTCCTTCTTGATCCAGCAAGGGGAAGGAGAGGTTGAGGAAGACGGCACCACCGGCAAGACGACGGCGTGGTGATGGTGGTGATGCAAGACTCGGCTGTGGCTTCGCCGAGCTCTACGGAGGAGGAGATGTGTTGGGAGGGAGGGCTGCGCCTGGGAGATGTGTACAGCAGCCCCTCCCCCCTTTATATAGGCCCCTGTGGTGGCGGCCCCTAGAGATCCAATCTCAAGGGGCGGCGGCAAGGGGTGGAGTGCCCCCAAGCCAAGGGGGCCCCACCCCTAGGGTTTCAACCCTAGGCGCGAGGTGGGCCTGGGGCGCACCAGCCCCTGTGGGCTGGTTCCTTCCCTTATGGCCCATGGGGCCCTCCGGATGGTGGCCCCACCGGTGGACCCCAGGACCCTTCGGTGGTCCCAGATTTTGCCAGTAACCCCGAAACTTTCCCGATGGCAAACACCACTTCCTATATATTATTCTTTACCTCCGGACCCTTCCGAACTCCTCGTGACGTCAGGGATCTCATCCGGACTCGAACAACATTCGTATTCACATACTAGTCTTCCTACTAACCCTAGCGCCACCGAACCTTAAGTGTGTAGACCCTACGGGTTCGGGAGACACGCAGACATGACCGAGAGGCGACTCTCGGGCAATAACCAACAGCGGGATCTGGATACCCATGTTGGCTCCCACATGCTCCTCGATGATTTCATCGGTTGAACCACGATGTCGAGGATTCTATCAAACCCCGTATGCAATTCCCTTTGTCAATCGATGCGTTACTTGCCCGAGACTCGATCGTCGGTATCCCAATACCTCGTTCAGTCTCGTTACGCAAGTCACTTTACTCGCATCAGTAATGCATGATCCGTGGCCAACACCTTGGTCACATTGAGCTCATTATGATGATGCATTACCGAGTGGGCCCAGAGATACCTCTCCGTCATACGGAGTGACAAATCCGATCTCGATCCATGTCAACCCAACAGATACTTTCGGAGACACCGTAATGCACCTTTATAGTCACCCGCCACGTTGTGGACGTTTGATACACCCAAGGCACTCCTACGGCAACCGGAGTTACACGATCTCATGGTCGAAGGAATAGATACTTGACATTGGCAAAGCTTCTAGCAAACGAACTATACGATCTTTTATGCTAAGCTTGTGATTGGGTCTTGTCCATCACATCATTCTCCTAATGATGTGATCCCGTTATCAACGACATCCAATGTCCATAGTCGTGAAACCATGACCATCTATTGATCACTGCGGGCTAGTCAACTAGAGGCTCACTAGGGACATATTGGGGTCTAAGTGTTCACACGTGTATTATGATTTCCGGATAACACGCTTATAGCATGAACAAAAGACAATTATCATGAACATTGAAATATAATAATACTTTTATTATTGCCTCTAGGGCATATTTCCAACAGTCTCCCACTTGCACTAGAGTCACTAATCTAGTTACATTGTGATGAATCGAACACCCATAGAGTTCTGGTGTTGATCATGTTTTGCACGCGAGAGAGGTTTAGTAAACGGATCTGCGACATTCAGATCCGTGTGCACTTTGCAAATCTCTATGTCTCCATCTTGAACATTTTCACGGATGGAGTTGAAACGACGCTTGATGTGCCTGGTCTTCTTGTGAAACCTGGGCTCCTTTGCAAGGGCAATAGCTCCAGTGTTGTCACAGAAGAGTTTGATCGGCCCCGACGCATTGGGTATGACTCCTAGGTCGGTGATGAACTCCTTCACCCAAATTGCTTCATGCGCTGCCTCCGAGGCTGCCATGTACTCCGCTTCACACGTAGATCCCGCCACGACGCTCTGCTTGCAGCTGCACCAGCTTACTGCTCCACCATTCAACATATACACGTATCCGGTTTGTGACTTAGAGTCATCCAGATCCGAGTCGAAGCTAGCGTCGACGTAGCCTTTACGACGAGCTCTTCGTCTCCTCCATAAACGAGAAACATGTCCTTTGTCCTTTTCAGGTACTTCAGGATATTCTTGACCGCTGTCCAGTGTTCCTTGCCGGGATTACTTTGGTATCTTGCAACCAAACTTACGGCAAGGTTTACATCGGGTCTGGTACACAGCATGGCATACATAATAGATCCTATGGCTGAAGCATAGGGGATGACACTCATCTCTTCTTTATCTTTTGCCGTGGTCGGTGACTGAGCTGAGCTCAGTTTCACACCTTGTAACATAGGCAAGAACCCCTTCTTGGACTGATCCATTTTGAACCTCTTCAAAATTTTATCAAGGTATGTGCTTTGTGAAAGACCTATGAGGCGTCTCGATCTATCCCTATAGATCTTGATGCCTAATATATAAGCAGCTTCTCCAAGGTCCTTCATTGAAAAACACTTGTTCAAGTAGGCCTTAATGCTGTCCAGAAGTTTTGTATCATTTCCCATCAAGAGTATGTCATCTACATATAATAGGAGAAATGCTACAGAGCTCCCACTCACTTTCTTGTAAACGCAGGCTTCTCCATAAGTCTGCGTAAACCCAAACGCTTTGATCATCTCATTAAAGCGAATGTTCCAACTCCGAGATGCTTGCACCAGTCCATAAATGGATCGCTGGAGCTTGCATACTTTGTTAGCGTTCTGAGGATCGACAAAACCTTCCGGCTGCATCATATACAGCTCTTCCTTAAGATGTCCGTTAAGGAATGCCGTTTTGACGTCCATCTGCCATATCTCATAATCATAGTATGCGGCAATTGCTAACATGATTCGGACGGACTTAAGCTTCGCCACGGAGAGAATGTCTCGTCGTAGTCAATCCCTTGAACTTGTCGATAACCCTTAGCGACAAGTCGAGCTTTATAAATGGTGACATTTCCATCCGCGTCCGTCTTCTTCTTAAAATCCATTTATTTTCTATCGCTCGCCGATCATCGGGCAAGTCTGTCAAAGTCCATACTTTGTTTTCATACATGGATTCTATCTCGGATTTCATGGCCTCAAGCCATTTGTTGGAATCCGGGTCCGCCATCGCTTCTTCATAGTTCAAGGTTCATTGTTGTCTAGCAACATGATTTCCATGACAGGTTGCCGTACCACTCAGTGCGGAACGTGTCCTTGTGGACCTTGAAGTTCAAGAGTAACTTGATCCAAGTATCTTGATCATCATCAATGATTTCCTCTTGATTGGGTGTGGGCATTACAGAACGGTTTCTCGCGGCACCACTTTCCCGCTCGAGAGGTAGTACTTCATCGAGTTCTACTTTCCTCCCACTTACTTCTTTCGAGAGAAACTCTTTCTCTAGAAAGCATCCGTTCTTGGCAACAAAGACTTTGCCTTCGGATCTTAAGTAGAAGGTATACCCGACAGTTTCCTTAGGGTATCCTATGAATACGCATTTTCCGACTTGGGTTCGAGCCAGGTTGAAGTTTCTTGACATAAGCATCGCATCCCCAAACTTTCAGAAACGACAGCTTAGGTTTCTTCCCAAACCATAATTCATACGGTGTCGTCTCAACGGATTTAGACGGAGCCCTATTTAAAGTGAATGTAGCTGTCTCTAGAGCGTATCCCCAAAATGACAGTGGTAAATCGGTAAGAGACATCATAGACCGCACCATATCCAATAGAGTGCGATTACGACGTTCGGACACACCGTTTCGCTGAGGTGTTCCAGGCGGCGTGAGTTGTGAAACGATTCCACATTTTCTTAAGTGTGTGCCAAATTCGTGACTTAAATATTCTCCTCCACGATCTGATCGTAGGAACTTTATCTTTCGGTCACGTTGATTCTCCACCTCACTCTGAAATTCCTTGAACTTTTCAAAGGTCTCAGACTTGTGTTTCATTAAGTAGACATACCCATATCTACTCAAGTCATCGGAGAGTGAGAACATAACGATATCCTCCGCGAGCCTCAACGCTCATTGGACCGCATACATCGGTATGTATGATTTCCAACAAGTTGGTTGCTCGCTCCATTGTTCCGGAGAACGGAGTCTTGGTCATTTTGCCTAAGAGGCATGGTTCGCATGTGTCAAACGATTCATAATCAAGAGACTCTAAAAGTCCATCAGCATGGAGTTTCTTCATGCGCTTGACACCAATGTGACCAAGGCGGCAGTGCCACAAGTATGTGGGACTATCGTTATCAACTTTACATCTTTTGGCATCCACACTATGAACATGTGTAATATTACGCTCGAGATTCATTAAGAATAAACCATTGACCATCGGAGCATGACCATAAAACATATCTCTCATATAAATCGAACAACCATTATTCTCGGACTTAAATGAGTAGCCATCTCGTATCAAACGAGATCCAGATACAATGTTCATGCTCAAACTTGGCACTAAATAACAATTATTGAGGTTTAAAACTAATCCCGTAGGTAAATGTAGAGGCAGCGTGCGACGGCGATCACATCGACTCTGGAACCATTCCCGACGCCAAGATCGTCACCTCGCCCTTCGCCATCTCCGTTTATTCCGCAGCTCCTGCTGTGAGTTACAAATATGAGCAACGGCACCGTATCAAATACCCGGAGTTACTACGAGTAATTGGTAAGGTACACATCAATTACATGTATATCAAATATACCTTTGGTGTTGCCGCCTTCTTATCCGCTAAGTATTTGGGGCAGTTCCGCTTCAATGACCCTTCCCTTGCAATAAAAGCACTCGGTCTCGTGCTTGGGTCCATTCTTTGACTTCTTCCCGCAGCAGACTTACGGGCGCGGCAACATCCTTGCCGTCCTTCTTGAAGTTCTTCTTACCCTTGCCTTTCTTGAACTTAGTGGTCTTATTGACCATCAACACTTGATGTTCCTTTTGATTTCAGCCTTTCTGACCTCAAGATCGAGAACACTTCAGGAATGGTCTTTACCATCCCCGCATGTTGTAGTTCATCACGAAGCTCTTGTAGCTTGGTGGGAGCGATGGAGGATTCTGTCAATGACCGCCTCATCGGGAGGTTTATGTTCACTGGGTCATACGGTTGTGCAACCTGACATCTTGAGGATGTGCTCACTTGTAACTGTTTTCCTCCATCTTACAACTGTAGAACTTGTCGAGACATCATATCTCTCGACCGGGCATGAGCTTGGAAAACTAGTTTCAGCTCTTGAACATCTCATATGCTCCGTGATGCTCAAAACGCTTTTGGAGCCCGGTTCTAAGCTGTAGAGCATGCCGCATCGAACGAGGGAGTAATCATCGAACGAGTCCGCCAGACGCTCAAATCGTCTTGCGTCTTTGGGAGAACAGGTGGGTCACCTAACGGTGCTTCTAGGACATCTTGTTTCTTGGCAGCTATGAGGATGATCCTCGTGTTCGGACCCGATCCGTATAGTTGCTGCCATCATCTTTCAGCTTGGTTTTCTAGGAACGCGTTGAAGTTCATGTTGACATTAGCGTTGGCCATTGATCTACAAGACATATTTGCAAAGGTTTTAGACTAAGTTCATGATAATAAAGTTCTTAATCAAAATTACGAACTCCCACTTAGATTAGACATCCCTCCAGTCATCTAAGTGTTACACGATCCGAGTCGACTAGCCCGTGTCCGATCATCACGTGAGACGGACTAGTCATCATCGGTGAACATCTTCATGTTGATCGTATCTTTCATACGACTCGTGTTCGACCTTTCGGTCTCCGTGTTCGAGGCCATGTCGCACATGCTAGGCTCGTCAAGTTAACCCTAAGTGTTTTATTTGTGTAAATCTGTCTTACACCGTTGTATGTGAACGTAAGGATCCATCACCCGATCATCACGTGGTGCTTAGAAACGATTTAACTGTAGCAACGGTGCACGTTAGGGAGAACACTTCTTGAAATTTTATAAGGGATCATCTTATTTACTACCGTCGTCCTAAGTAAACAAGATGTAAAAACATAATAAACATCACATGCAATTATATATAGTTGTGACATGATATGGCCAATATCATCAAGCTCCATTGATCTCCATCTTCGGGGCTCCATGATCACCTTGTCACCGGCTTGACACCATGATCTCCATCATCATGATCTCCATCATCGTGTCTTCATGAAGTTGTCGCGCTAACGACTACTTCTACTTCTATGACTAACGCGTTTAGTAATGAAGTAAAGTAGTTTACATGGCGTTCTTCAATGACACGCAGGTCATACAAAAATAAAGACAACTCCTATGGCTCCTGCCGTTGTCATACTCATCGACATGCAAGTCGTGAATCCTATTACAAGAACATGATCTCATACATCACAATTCAACATTCATCACAACTTTCGCCATATCACATCACATGATCAATCGCTGCAAAAACAAGTTAGACGTCCTCTAGTTGTTGTTGCATCTTTTACGTGGCTGCGATTGGGTTCTAGCAAGAACGTTTTCTTACCTACGAATCACCACAACGTGATTTTGTCAACTTCTATTTACCCTTCATAAGGGCCCTGTTCATCGAATCCGCTGCAACTAAAGTGGGAGAGACAGACACCCGCCAGCCACCTTATGCAACTAGTGCATGTCAGTCGGTGGAACCGGTCTCACGTAAGCGTACGTGTAAGGTTGGTCCGGGCCGCTTCATCCCACAATACCGTTGAGCAAGAAAAGACTAGTAGGGGCAAGTAAGATGACAAGATCAACGCCCACAACAAATTTGTGTTCTACTCGTGCAATAGAGAACTACGATAGACCTAGCTCATGATGCCTTTGTTGGGGAGCGTTGCAGAAAATTAAAATTTTTCCTACGGTTTCACCAAGATCCATCTATGAGTTCATCTAAGCAACGAGTAACGGAGAGAGTTTGCATCTACATACCACTTGTAGATCGCGTGCGAAGCTTGCTTGGTGATGATGGAGTCGTACTCGAACGTGATTCAGATCACCGATGCCAAGTCTGAACGGACAGCACCTCCGCGCTCAACACACGACGGGACGAGCGACGTCTCCTCCTTCTTGATCCAGCAAGGGGAAGGAGAGGTTGAGGAAGACGGCACCACCGGCAGCACGACGGCGTGGTGATGGTGGTGATGCAAGATACTCGGCTGAGGCCGCACGAGCTCTACGGAGGAGGAGATGTGTTGGGAGGGAGGGCTGCGCCTTGGGAGATGTGTACAGCAGCCCCTCCCCCCTTTATATAGGCCCCCAGTGGTGGCCCCTAGAGATCCAATCTCAAGGGGGCGGCCAAGGGGTGGAGTGCCCCCAAGCCGGTGGGCGCCCACCCCTAGGGTTTCAACCCTAGGCGCGGGGTGGGCCTGGGGCGCACCAGCCCCTGTGGGCTGGTTCCTTCCCTTATGGCCCATGGGGCCCTCCGGATGGGTGGCCCCACCGGTGGACCCCAGGACCCTTCCGTGGTCCGTGATTTTGCCAGAACCCGAAACTTTCCCGATGGTCAAACACCACTTCCTATATATTATTCTTTACCTCCGGACCCTTCCGAACTCCTCGTGACGTCCGGGATCTCATCCGGACTCCGAACAACATTCGGTATTCACATACTAGTCTTCCTACTAACCCTAGCGCCACCGAACCTTAAGTGTGTAGACCCTACGGGTTCGGAGACACGCAGACATGACCGAGACGACTCTCGGGCAATAACCAACAGCGGATCTGGATACCCATGTTGGCTCCCACATGCTCCTCGATGATTTCATCGGTTGAACCACGATGTCGAGGATTCTATCAAACCACGTATGCAATTCCCTTTGTCAATCGATGCGTTACTTGCCCGAGACTCGATCGTCGGTATCCCAATACCTCGTTCGGTCTCGTTATCGCAAGTCACTTTACTCATACCGTAATGCATGATCCGTGGCCAACACCTTGGTCACATTGAGCTCATTATGATGATGCATTACCGAGTGGGCCCAGAGATACCTCTCCGTCATACGGAGTGACAAATCCGATCTCGATCCATGTCAACCCAACAGATACTTTCGGAGACACCTGTAATGCACCTTTATAGTCACCCGAGCCACGTTGTGACGTTTGATACACCCAAGGCACTCCTACGGCAACCGGAGTTACACGATCTCATGGTCGAAGGAATAGATACTTGACATTGGCAAAGCTTCTAGCAAACGAACTATACGATCTTTTATGCTAAGCTTGTGATTGGGTCTTGTCCATCACATCATTCTCCTAATGATGTGATCCCGTTATCAACGACATCCAATGTCCATAGTCGAAACCATGACCATCTATTGATCACAACGGGCTAGTCAACTAGAGGCTCACTAGGGACATATTGGGGTCTAAGTGTTCACACGTGTATTATGATTTCCGGATAACACAGTTATAGCATGAACAAAAGACAATTATCATGAACATTGAAATATAATAATACTTTTATTATTGCCTCTAGGGCATATTTCCAACAGGATCTGGCGCCGTTCTTCGCCGTGGAGGACGCCGACGACGCGGGAGCGCGCGCCCGGGCCACCGAGGCCGTGCGCGCGGCGTGCCAGGCCACCTCGTCTCCGCCATCCCCACCATCCTCTGCCGAGTGACCTTCTTCCTCCTGCCCCCTCTTCCCGCGAGGGCCCGCCCCTCCCCGCATCCCCGCCACGGAGCCGGAGCTCCCCCTGCACCCGCCGCCGGCCATGGAGGCGGTGGTCGTCGACGCGGGGTCCAAGCTGCTGAAGGCCGGTATCGCGCTGCCCGACCAGGCCCCCGGGCTGGTGAGTCGCCAAATCTCCTCTGCTCCCCGTCGATTCGCTCGAGATTTCGCGGGACCCCCCTGTTCGATGCGTGCGCGTGTGTGGTCAGGTGATGCCCTCGAAGATGAAGACGGAGGTGGAGGAGAGCGAGGTGGCGACGCGCCGCCCCGGTGGTGGAGGAGGTGGTGCAGCCGGTGGTCTGCGCGGCCGTCAAGGACTGGGACGCCATGGAGGACCTGCTCACCTACGTCCTCTTCACCGAGCCGCTCTTCACGCCCAAGGTGCCATTGCCCTCCCCAATTTTAAGGAGAAAACAGAGAATTTGTACAAAGGTTTCCTTTGTCGAATCAGTTTAACTAGAAGCCTTGATCTTGGCGGTTGATATATCGTCTTTGCGTCATCCTGATTGCTTATTCAGAGCAGATATTGCAACTGATTGCTTATTTATCAAGTGGAATGCAATTTTACCTGACTTGTTCTTAGTGCGTTGCTTAGCCCAATTTGTGTGCACATTGCTGTAAGATGAGCTGTGTTGTATGATGTTCCTTTACGATGACAGGTTCTGTCTGCCTTGCAGTTGGATGCATTTGTATCTCAATCCTCTGCTGATGTTGAGATTCATTTGCTAATCGCTAGTTTACTCATGTTCTTACTTACTAGTGTGATTCATGAATGCTTGTTAGCGTATTCTGAGCGAAAAATCTTTCTGATTTTCTTAGTTTCTGAGCCAAATTGGTTGCTGAACCCATTATATATCTGTCAACCCTTGCTGAGTGTTAAGTACCTGCTGGTTGTTATTATTGCTCTTTTTTATGAAGGAAGTTAGTGTTTAACATCTATCGCTTTAACGCGTAGTGACTAAACAATGTTTTGTTTCTGGTTAGTAGGATGATTCGTCCGCTTGTATCCATTTTCTGAACTAATTCCGTGTATTACTTCATTTTACGTTAATTTTTCTGATGCGTTTGTGCGCGTGTGTGTTTAACAGTGACCTCGGATCTGGTGAAGGGCGCCAAGGAGAAGCAGCTCAAGGTCAAGGGCCTCGATTTGGGCTGATTTACTAATTTGGTTTCCTCTGCTGGTGATGCTTGTTCCTGAAGGCGCTGGCCAAGGAGCTGGTGCAGTCCAGGAAGGCGGTCAACCACCTCTACGAGAACAAGGCCCAGCTCAACTCCATCTCCATGCACCTTGGCAAGATCGTTGGTAATGGACACCCCCTGCATCGTATCTATCTTTCTAGATAGCATTCAGTATGGTAAAATTTATTAATTTACAGCTGCTGTTCATGATGCTATTACAAACTCTGAAATCTGGTACTTTAGTCAAATGTGCTTCCTTTTTGAACAACTGTGCACCTTGGCGAGCTCGTCGGTAGCAAACAGTTTCTACTGGCCTCGTATCATTCTATACTGGTATGGATAGATAGTATCCAAGTTTGTTGTCTACTGACCTCTGCTGGTGTCTTGAAATGCTTGGGAATGGCCCGTCCGTCTGGACATGCAGTTAGTCTGAATCTGTTTTGGCAGCTAACATGCCTCGTCATTCTGACTACCTGCTTTCTCACTTCATGGCACTTGAGAACATTCATGTCTGTTTTATCCATTCTCACATTCTGGCATATATTACTTCAACGATCTCACAATGGCGGTTTAGGACATGCTTATCCTTGCAAAAAAAACTGAGCTCAGGCAATACTAATGTTTATATCTATCATTCAGTACTACTGTTTATATCTAATCAATCCACAAGTTAGTTGAAGTCACAGGTAAGTCTATTAATAACTTAGCACTGGTCAAGTTAGTTGAAGTCACAAGTGCTAAGTCTATGGACTTAGTTTTCTGCTGGAAGTCAAATCTCCTAAACACTAGAATGCCTAAAATGTCAGGGTAGCAAGTACTAGCCCTGTGCTTCATTCTATGTACCGTTCGTGTGTACGTGCATGTATGGGCTAGCTTTTTGTGTAGAATAGTGAGTTGATGCTTCTTTCTCTGAAATACAACATGTTAGCTCTATGGATGTTTATGTACCTGCAACT
Source organism: Aegilops speltoides (assembly GCA_021437245.1). NCBI lineage: Eukaryota > Viridiplantae > Streptophyta > Magnoliopsida > Poales > Poaceae > Aegilops > Aegilops speltoides. The sequence goes on from CM038141.1 coordinate 449,075,848, forward strand.
TCTGCCAGCTCTAACTTGGTTATATAACAGTTCAATTCAGTCAATCTTTCGGGTGTTGATACACTACTGTGCAAGTTCTATGGTATGTGAGTTCCTTCTATTGCTGCAAGCATTGACACAATATGTCATGTGCAGGGAGCTCCGCATCCGAGTCTCGTCCATCGTCGGCAGCAAGGAGCTGGGCCAAGGGGGCAAGCAGCGCTGCTGGTTCCTTGGGGCACCATGGTGTGTGGCGGCCTATTTTGCTTCCAAGAGCAGTACTGTTTATTTGAAATTGAATGATGTACTCGGCTACTGCCTAGTAAAAAATTGAATGATTGTCATGTACTGTCTATGATGTAGTGAGCTGTAGGAGTGAAATGAAATTTTATGTGCTGTTGTATGTGTTATTTTCCTGTAATGTTGTGTACATTTTGCTTGAACATTAAGTTCTCCAGAAAATGTTCTTACTGGACCTGATAGTGGCCACGACCCAAATATACTTGTACTATTAAGATGCCATGGCCCAAAATAACCTGGGCTGAAAAGCTATTCAAAAGTACTATAAGAAGGCCTCGACTCAAATAGACAATAGAAACAAAAAGGAAACAAACTCTGTGGAAAGGTAAAGGCCCATGATAGAAAAGGCCCAAAAACATCTAGGAAAAAAATCATAAATGGGCTGAATTGTTGGGCTAGGCCCATGTAGAAAATCGAATTGGACCGGGCTGAATCTTGTGCCACATCAGCTTGCCACGCTGGATGCCTACGTGGCCTGGGGAGGTTGCTAGTGACCAAATATTTGGTCAAAGAACCAACGACCTTTTACATATCACAGAGAAGGTCGCTATAGTCAGTTAATGACCCTCAGCTTTTGACCTTCTGTTTTTGGTCACAAAAAGGTCGCAAATGAAAAACTATGACCTTTCAGCGACCAATAGTGAGGGTCACTAGTTGACATATTTCTTGTAGTGGACACTGGCTGCGGCCCAGGCGCGTGCGGGAACGGGTCAACGCTCCAGGGCGAGCGGGCGAGCGTTTTCGGTGCAGAGGAAGCAGGGGCAACGGCGGCGCCGCTGGCAGAGGTGGCCGGCGAAGGCCGAGGCGAGGCGGGGAGGGGCCCAGCCGGATCCGGGCGGAACCGGTGAGGCCGGATCCATTCCCCACGGCGACGAGGCCGGGTGGTGACGGGAGCTTCAGGAGGCGACGCAGGGACTTGGCGCGGACGTCGAGGCGCAGGTGAGGGAGGCGCGCTGGGCTTCGCGGGAACGACCGGATCCAAGGCGGGGAGGGCGGAGGCCGTCGGGAACCGATTCCCGGCGGTGGGAGGCGAATCCGGCGAGGCAAGGGACGGCGGCAGCGGAGCTTCTGTTCGTCCTGTACAGAGAGAGGCAGAGGACTGAGAGGGAGAAAGGGAAGAAGAAGGAGAGGGCTGGGGCGGAACAAGGAGACGAGCAGGGGCACGGCCTGGCCGTGGTCTTGCCGGCAGCGGGCGCGGATCAAGGCAGCTGTGGCGGCCGGACGCGCCCAGGGAATAGGGAGGAGGTGGCGCTCGGGCAGGAGAAGCCCTCCTGCTCGAGGGGCTTGGCCTCGGGCGCGATGGGGAGGCTGCGAGGCCTCTGGTTGCCGGGCGGCTTGGGGACAAGGTGAGGAGGAGCGTCGCGGCTGGCCGGACGAAGGCGGGGAGGAAAGCTGCAGGCTCTGTGATTGGTGGATCGAGAGGAGCGGCTGGTTGGATCGGTGGCCAAATCGAGGAAGGGAAGGTGGTGCTGCTGATTTGGAACGGGGAGATCCCGAGGAAGAGGATTTGGTAGAGAGTGGCGGCGGCGGGCAGGAGGATGGATGGGACAGGGTCCTAAAAACTAGGGTTAGACCAAATATATAGCAAAGATTTTTGACAAGGGTTAATCGGACCCTCCGATTAAAATCAACCGGTCGAGATAAAAAGGTTAGGAAGCCCAAATGACAAAACAGAGATGTTTTGTAGATGTTAGGGGATGATCCGGACCCAACGGTCACGACATATCGGTTCGGGTTCGGGGCAAGTTTGAGACGCTGCGAGGGACACGAGAGAGGTCGGCGAAGACAAGGGGGTTTTGTCGGTCTCAGAGAAAGAGAGAAGAGAGGGGTCCACAAGGACAAGCGGTCTGACAACAGGTTAAAGAAGACAAAGAGAGAAGCGGTCAGACAAGAGGGATTCGAAAGACCCGGAACGGATGCAAGTTTTGAAAACATGATGATGCAATGCGGATGATGACATGGCAAGATGCAACACACAAGCGAATGACAAAGCAACAACAGCGAAACGAAAGACAAAAACCCAACCACGGAGAAAATAATATCTCGCATCTCCGGAAAAGGCAAGAGTCGGAGTTACGAATATGGAAAGTTGTATCCGGGGCGTTACAACACTCCATCACTACGAGAGGATCTCGTCCCGAGATCCAGGATGGCACCGGAGGGAAAACGGAAGAGGAAGAGAAGAGGTAAAACTAAGTTGCTTCTTTGACGAACGAGTGAAACCACGAACCTTGAGAGGTAGAAAACTTGAAGAAAAGCCACAACGGAGACGAAAAGAATTGAAACACTCCGTTAGATAAGAGGAACAAGTAATACGACAAGAACCAAGAAGGTTGCAAAGACATGAACCAAGAGTTTAATGGACTAGATAGAATTCGAAACCACTCCAGTTAAAACAAGATGAGAGGGGAAGAATGATATAATTTGGGCAGCACTCCGGCTGTAAATGGAAGGAGTTGAACATGAACTTGACAAGATGAGATGATACTTGATGAAATCAACAACACAATGCCTCCGGAACTATTGAAAGGATGGCACAATGGGTAAGAAGGATTTCAGACAGCACTGAGGTTGAAAAGAGAGGCAAAACTTGATAAGATGAAAGAACTTGAAAAGAGGACATGACACAACACTCCGGTTAAATGGATAAGCATGAAAAAGAACACGATCCTCACAAAACGAGGTGATGGGTGAAGAGCACAACACCACAATGCTTCCGGAAGAACGAAAAGAAGATAGATCATTGGAATAACAGAATGTAGGAGAAAATGCAAACTTCTGCCACAAATGAGCTTGGAAAGCATCCTTGCAAAGAAGAATCGAACGGAGTTGTTGGAAAATCAACAACGAAACGAATAAGCTAGTAGTGGGCTTATGGAAAACATCTCAAGATTATGAGGTGACAACCGGCCACTAACGGGAACCATTGATTGGATTGATATCAACAAGGAGACGAGAAACTTATTTCACCGGGAGGACAAATGAAGAACTTGGGTCATTTATAAGCAGCATAAATGGCAACAATCTTTAGGGAAAGGCTTTAGGTGAAATCTAACCCAAGATAACTCCAATGAAGAGACCGATGGATTTAAAATACCCCATTTCTGACAACAATATGAATCATGAAACATGAAGGAAATTGTCCAGAGTGACATAACACCACCTCAAAAGCTAAGGTAGAAGAATTGCACTTCGAAATGCAAGAAGAAGAAAACTTGAACGCCTCAAAACAAAACAAGTGTTGGGTACCCTGTTTAATTTTGAGTATAGCTTGGCGGATCATAACTTCGAGAGAAATCTTGATGAACAAATGAAGAATGAAAAGAATCCTTGATGAACCACCATGACGAACTCCGTTAACAAAAGGATGAAAAAGAGAAAGAGAAGTTGAAAACACAAGGTGAAGCCTCGCAATGATTTAGATGGATCTCCGTGATAATGAGAGCTTGGAACTCCGGGAAAAGAAAAGATGAAACAACTGAAACCGAGAATTTATTCATCATGAACAATCTCCGGAAGAAAAGAATTAATCACTTGGATGAACAAGAATAAGAATTATGTTATGCGTATCCCTCACCAATTTAAATTGATGACAAGCTACGGATTTGGCATACTACTTATTCTCGTAGAAAGGATTAAAAAAAAATATCAAAACTTGAGAAGGTCTTCAACAAACCACCGGTAGGATTGGAACAACAAATGAATTGATATGATAACGAAGGAAGTGAAATCTTGAACGAACCACCGTAAGAATTGAAAAAGAGAGTAGCAAGGGCACAATTCACCGGAAAGAGTTTGAAAACGAATGAAGATACTTGAGGGGATTTAGATACAAGAGAACGAAGAGATCATGAACTGATTAGAGGATATTTGAACGAATCACCGGTAAGATTTGGAGAACGATAGCTACACGCTGAGAATGGAGAATTATGACATGATGGCCTTCAGAAGAAAGAAATGGAAACAACTCAAGAAATGCTCCGGATGGGTGGAAAGAATCCCACAATCAAAACCAATTATGAGAGGATGGCATCGAACTTGAAAAACTACGCCTCTTTGGACGAACGGGTAAGGATTTAAGAGGAACTCTTCTTCGGTCTTCAAATGATGAGAATGACAACGAGAAATACCACCAAGAATTATTGAGGCACACCGGAAGAATCAAAAGCGAAGAGGTTGAGCCAACTATGAAAAGAATTTGGAAGAGATCTTGGAGAAGGCAAGTGACTGATGAAATTCATTCTTACGTCAAACTTGGAGAAGAATTTAGGTTAGCTCTGGGAAAATAGAAGAGTCAGGTAAGATCCTGGGAAAAGACCTGTGGGTTAGGGCCCACTCAAAAGAACACCGTTGAAAAGATTTAAAAGAGATGTTGCACCGGTTGAATTAAATGGCTTGAATGAGATAACAATCTCCAAATAGCTTGAACGGATTAAGAATGGAAACACAAATCTTCGAGATATCTTGAGCACTCCGGAATAACAAATAGCGAGAAGTGAATGATTAAGAGGTGCACCGGTATTAAAAAGCATTTGAAACAAGGAAAGGGATATGATGAATATCAAAAGCTTGATATGGATCCACCGGAGAAGAAACAACAATGAAGGATGATGAACTTGAAGCTCGTGAGCATCTTCACGAGACCGGATCAGAACATTGAAAGAAAAGAATGAAGAGACTTCACATGAATAAATGGATACTTGATAAAGAAATCTTAGTCCTTGAGGAAAAAGGGTGGGAGGGCGGGAAAAACAAAGGCAACTTGGAGACGGATGAAACAAACACCGTTGGGAAGAAATGATAATTGGTCTTGCTGATGGGGAGAATGATGGGATCCACTTGAAGAGAAGCACACCGGTTGGAAAAGGATTAACATGACAATCTCGATGATCAAGAAGGATTAGTACTCACATAGCAATATGAGAACACCGTTTAGAAAAGGTATGGATTCAACATTTGACTTCGAAGCAACTCGAATACCACAAATAACACAAAACAAAGGATTTGGCTTGCAGAATAAGCTGGAACAAACATATGATAGAGATTTCGTCCGAAGTTTTCGTGGTGGGGCCTACACGGGCTCAATCGTACAGCACCATCATGTACAAGGCAAGTGCACATGACATCTGAAGTGTCCCAGTCGGCATAGCCAAGGACTCTTTAAGACACAACGAGACCATCTGTAAAACCAACCGTGAATAGGCGGACCACTAGACGTCGAACCCCAATTTCATAACATACATCCGTCGGAAAGATATCCTAAGAGCTACTTGAATTCCCACCTATGAAACTCCGAAACTTTCGGTTATGCAATCGGTGTTGGGGATACAGGGAGCAATATATCTCACACAAACTAACAATCCCTACATCCAATTGTATCCATCCGTCAACACATAACCAAGAAACCTTCGAAATCGTCTACCTCAACCTTGAAAAGCATCCGTTATACGAGTCATGGCAATACTCCGTACTCACCTCGATCTTTGGGTTAGCGGGTTATCTCACCAACAACCGCATAAAAGAGATTTTCGATGTCGGTACTAAACTCGGTATTCCGAATTGCAACGATAAAATTATGGCGACAACACCTCGGAGCTCAACTCCCGGGACACCGCCACAACCCCTAAATGTCGGGAGGCAACCAAGACAATGTTGTCATCATAAAACCATCGAACGATTCCAAGATACCCGCGTGATCCTAAAATTTTTTTTAGTGAAATTTGAGAAGAGAAGAGTCAAAACTCTACGTCAAGATACCTCACCAGAAGGTCGAAGGGACTGGGGAGTAAAAAGAATCCTACTCTCCGATATATAATTCCTAAATGACTCAAAACATTATTCCAGACACAACTCGGCCACTAAAAACGATCAAGCAGTGGGGGCTCCTAAGGTCGGGGATGGCTCTGATACCAACTTGTCACGCCCTCGATGCGGCTATATCTCCCACGTGTCGAAGCACGACTTAGAGGCATAACCGCATTGAAAGCAATGTCGCAAGTGAGGTAATCTTCACACAACCCATGTAATACATAAGGGAAAGAGATACATAGTTGGCTTACAATCGCCACTTCACACAATTACATGAATAAAGCATTACATCATCAAGATACAATCAAGGTCCGACACGGAACCAAAATAAAAGAAGAACCCCAAATGCGATAAAGGTCCACGATCGACCCCAACTGGGCTCCACTCTTGATCAACTAGAACGAAACAACACAAAGGGCAAGATCTTCATCGAGCTCCTCCTTGAGCTTGATTGCGTCACTGCTTTCGGTAATATAGGCACCGCAAACTGGTTTTGGAAGTATCCGGTGAGCCACGAGGACTCGGCAATCCCATTACCATGGGTATCAAGACTAGCAAAGCTTAAAGGGAAAGGAAGGGGTAAAGTGGTGAGGTGCGCAGCTGACTAAGCATGATATGGTGGCTAACCAACGAATGGCGAGAGCGAGAAGAGAAACAAGCGGGCGGTCGTGAAACTAGCAATGATCAAGAGGTGATCTGAACACCTACTTACGTCAAACATAACACGAAACCGTGTTCACTTCCGGACTCCGCCGAGAAGAGACCATCACGGCTACACACTCGGTTGATGCGTTTTAATTCGGATCATGTGTCAAGTTATCTACAACGGACATTAACAAATTCCCATCTGCCACATAACCGCGGGCACGGCTCTCGAAAGTTTATACCCTGCAGGGGTGTCCCAACTTAGCCCATGACAAGCTCTCGCGATCATCGAAGGAATAGACCTTCACCCGAGACTCTCCGATCAGACTCGGAATCCCGGTACATCAAGACATTTCGACAATGGTAAAACAAGACCAGCAAAGCCGCCCGATGCGCCGACAATCCCGATAGGAGCTGCACATATCTCGTTCTCAGGGCAACACCGGATAGGTCAGCCTACGAGTAAAACCAGCCCTCGAGTTGCCCGAGGTGGCCCCTGATCTGCCGGTTCGGACCAACACTTAGACAAGCACGGCCGGGGGCTGAAATAAAGATGACCCTTGGGTTAATTACTCCCAAGGGAAAAGTAGGTGGTGGTGAGGCAAATGGTAAAAGGCAATGTTGGGCCTTCTTTGGACAAGTTTTATTCAAAGCGAACTGTCAAGGGGTCCCATAAATCACCCGACCGCGTAAGGGACGCAAAATCCGGGAACATAACACCGGTATGACGGAAACTAGGGCGGCAAGAGTGGAACAAAACACGGGCATAAGGCCGAGCCTTCCACCCTTTACCAAGTATATAGATGCATTAATAATATAAGAAATATTGTGATATCCCAACAAAACCCTGTCCACCAAGGAGAAATCTTCAACTTCACCGCAACTAGCAACGCTATAAGAGGGCTGAGCAAAGCGGTCACATAGCCAAACAACGGTTTGCTAGGAATGGTGTCAAAGGTTAGAGGTTCATGGCAATATGGGATGGCTTGACAAGCAGGTAATAGGTAGCGCAGCATAGCGAAAAGAACGAGGCAACTAGCATAGCAATGATAGTAGTGAGATCCGAGGTAGCGGTCATCTTGCACGAAATCCCGCTAGGAAGAAGAACGAGTCCATGAAGAAGATGAGCGGACGAGTCGAACGAATCCTCACAACTCCGGAACGAAACCGAAGCTAACGAGAGAAGCAAACCGGAAAGAAGCAAACAACATAGTAAACACACAGGCATGAGCATGTCATGATGCACAAACAAGTATGATGCAAGTCCGGTTTAAATATGCATGGCAAGGCAAAGTGCACAAACAATTCTACAAATTAAGTGGAGTTCAATATGCAACGAGTTGCATATTGACAAAACACCACATGCAATTATTTAGTTCTCTCTCGTTTAGGTACCCAACAATATTAAATGTTGATTAGCATGGCAAGGGGTGAAGCATAATGAAACTACCTAACTAGGCAAGTTTAAATGAGGCGGAAGAACAAACAACAATTCGGAAAATCCTCATGTCCATATTTTGAATTCGGTACTGTTCTGCCCTAAACACAATTTTAGAGTTGTTAAACATGCAAGATGAGTGCACCATGTTAAACTAGGCAAAATTCTACCCCATTTACATATAAAGTTTATTAAATTCCGAGTTACGGTTAAATAGTTATGAAATAAATCATTTTAGCATGGCATAGGAGCAAATTAATGTAAACAACATTTTAAACATTTCAAACATGGATGAAAATGGCATATTATGAAACTAGATGAAAAACTAAGCATTTTACATATAAAGTTTGTTTTAAACCGATGCACCGTTAATTAGTTATTATATGCATGATGCTTAGGGGGGTTTTCTGCAAAACAGTAATTCGCTGGAAAATAGCTAAATCGCAGCCGAGGAAAAAAACATGCATCGGGCCTAATCTGGTGCACTGCAGGCTGAACAAGGAGGGACTGGGGGTTGCTCACCCATGGGCCAAGGCCCAGGTCGGTGGAGAGGTGAGGCCGGCAGGGGGCTGGGCCTGCTTGCTGGTGGCCCACGCGGCCACTGGAGCTGGGCAGTGGACGGCTGGGCTGCGCCCAGCGCGTCAGGGAGCAGGTCAACACCTCAGGCGGAAGGCGGCGTTTGCTCTTGAGAAGAAGCAAGGGCAGCGCGGGCCGCTGGCAGAGGTGTGGCGGGCGAAGGCCGAGGCGAGGCGGGAGGGGCCCAGCGGATCCGGCGGAACCGGTGAGGCGGATCCATTCCCCACGGCGACGAGGCCGGGTGGTGACGGGAGCCAGGAGGCGACGCAGGACTTGGCGCGACGCCGAGGCGCAGTGAGGGAGGCGCGCTGGCCAAGGGAACGACCGGATCCAAGGCGGGGAGGCGGAGGCCGTCGGGAACCGATTCCAGCGGTGGGAGGTGAATCCGGCGAGGCAAGGGACGGCGGCAAGGAGCTTCTGTTAAATCTGTCTGAGAGGCAGAGGACTGAGAGGGAGAAAGGGAAGAAGAAGGAGAGGGCTGGGGCGGAACAAGGAGACGAGCAGGGGCACGGCCTGGCCGTGGTCTTGCCGGCAGCGGGCGCGGATCAAGGCAGCTGTGGCGGCCGGACGCGCCCAGGGAATAGGGAGGAGGTGGCGCTCGGGCAGGAGAAGCCCTCCTGCTCGAGGGGCTTGGCCTCGGGCGCGATGGGAGGCTGCGAGGCCTCTGGTTGCCGGTGGCGCGAGGGGACAAGGTGAGGAGGAGCGGCGCGGCTGGCCGGACGAAGGCGGGGAGGAAAGCTGCAGGCTCTGTGATTGGTGGATCGAGAGGAGCGGCTGGTTGGATCGGTGGCCAAATCGAGGAAGGGAAGGTGGTGCTGCTGATTTGGAACGGGGAGATCCCGAGGAAGAGGATTTGGTAGAGAGTGGCGGCGGCGGGCAGGAGGATGGATGGGACAGGGTCCTAAAAACTAGGGTTAGACCAAATATATAGCAAGGATTTTTGACAAGGGTTAATCGGACCCTCCGATTAAAATCAACCGGTCGAGATAAAAAGGTTAGGAAGCCCAAATGACAAAACGGAGATGTTTTGTAGATGTTAGGGGATGATCCGGACCCAACGGTCACGACATATCGGTTCGGGTTCGGGCAAGTTTGGACGCTGCGAGGACTGAGAGAGGTCGGCGAAGACAAGGGGGGTTTTGTCGGTCTCGAGAGAAAGAGAGAAGAGAGGGTCCACAAGGACAAGCGGTCGACAACAAGTTAAAGAAGACAAAGAGAGAAGCGGTCGGACAAGAGGATTGAAAGACCGGAGCGGATGCAAGTTTTGAAAACATGATGATGCAATGCGGATGATGACATGGCAAGATGCAACACACAAGCGAATGACAAAGCAACAACAGCGAAACGAAAGACAAAAACCCAACCACGGAGAAAATAATATCTCGCATCTCCGGAAAAGGCAAGAGTCGGAGTTACGAATATGGAAAGTTGTATCCGGGGCGTTACAACGTCTTGACCATATCACATCACAACATGCCCTGCAAAAACAAGTTAGACGTCCTCTACTTTGTTGTTGCAAATTTTACGTGGCTGCTACGGGCTTAAGCAAGAACCAATCTCACCTCGCATCAAAACCACAGCGATATTCGTCAAATAGACTCCGTTTTAACCTTCTCAAGGACCGGGCGTAGCCACACTCAGTTCAACTAAAGTGAGAGAGACAGACACCCGCTTGATCACCTTTAAGCACGAGTGCTCGTAGCAGTGAAACCAGTCTCGCGTAAGCGTCTGGCGTAATGTCGGTCCGGCCGCTTCATCTCACAATACCGCTGAACCAAAATATGACATGCTGGTAGGCGGTATGACTTGTATAAATCCACAACTCACTTGTGTTCTACTCGTTCAAAACATCAAACCATAAAAACCTAGGCTCGGATGCCACTGTTGGGGAGCGTAGTAATTTCAAAAATTTCCCACGCACACGCAAGATCATGGTGATGCATAGCAGCGAGAGGGGAGAGTGTTGTCTCGTACCCTCGTGAGACCGAAGCGGAAGCGATCTGGCGTAGAGGAAGTAGTCGTCGTTCTCCTCGCGATCAACCGATCCCAGCGCCGTTACTCCGGCGCCTCCGAGTTCTTGACACACGTACAGCTCGGTGACGCTCCTCGGGCTCCAATCCAGCAGAGCTTCAGGGAGAGAGAGTTCCGTCAGCACGACGGCGTGGTGACGATCTTGATGTTCTACCGATGCAGGGCTTCGCCTAAGCACCGCTACGATATGACCGAGGTGGAATATGGTGGAGGGGGGCACCGCACATGGCTAAGGAACGATCTCAAGGATCAACTTGTGTGTCCTAGGGTGCCCCCTGCCCCTGTATATAAAGGAGCAAGGGGGAGGGCCGACCGGCCTAGGAGGCGTGCCAAGGGAGGGGGGAGTCCTCCTCCTAGTGGGAGTAGGACTCCCCTTTCCTAGTCCAACTAGGAAGGAGGAAGGGGAAGGAAGGAGAGGAGAGGGAGAGGAAAGGGGGCGCCCCCTCCTTGTCCTATTCGGACTCCCCATGGGGGGGGGGGCGCGCGCCACCTCCTGGTGCGGCCCTCTCTCTCCCCTCTTGGCCCAATAAGGCCCATTACTTCCCGGGGGTTCCGGTAACCCTCCGGCACTCCGTTTTCTCCGAAACTTCCGGAACCTTTCCGGTGTCCGAATATAGCCGTCAATATATCAATCTTTATGTCTCGACCATTTGAGACTCCTCGTCATGTCACGTTATCACATCCGGATTCGAACTCCTTGGTACATCAAAATACACAAACTCATAATATAATTGTCATCGAAACCTTAAGCGTGCGGACCCTACGGTTCGAGAACAATGTAGACATGACCGAGACACGTCTCCGGTCAATAACCAATAGCGGGACCTGGATGCCCATATTGGCTCCTACATATTCTACGAAGATCTTTATCGGTCGGACCGCATAACAACATCGTTGTTCCTTTGTCATCGGTATGTTACTTGCGAGATTCGATCGTCGGTATCAATACCTAGTTCAATCTCGTTGCGGCAAGTCTCTTTACTCGTCCGTAATACATCATCTCACAGCTAACTTATTAGTTGTAATGCTTGCAAGGCTTAAGTGATGTGCATTACCGAGAGGGCCCAGAGATACCTCTCCGACAATCGGAGTGGCAAAACCTAATCTCGAAATACGCCAACCCAACATCTGCCTTTGGAGACACCTGTAGTACTCCTTTATAATCACCCAGTTACGTTGTGACGTTTGGTAGTACCCAAAGTGTTCCTCCGGTAAATGGGAGTTGCATAATCTCATAGTTATAGGAACATGTATAAGTCATGGATAAAAGCAATAGCAACATACTAAACGATCGGGTGCTAAGCTAATGGAATGGGTCATGTCAATCAGATCATTCAACTAATGATGTGACCTTGTTAATCAAATGACAACTCCTTTGTCTATGATTAGGAAACTTAACCATCTTTGATTAACAAGCTAGTCTAGTAGAGGCATACTAGTGACACTCTGTTTTGTCTATGTATTCACACATGTATTATGTTTCCGGTTAATACAATTCTAGCATGAATAATAAACATTTATCATGAAATAAGGAAATAAATAATAACTTTATTATTGCCTCTAGGGCATATTTCCTTCAGGTACTGCTTTACTCCCAATTCTTCAAGCAGAGATTCAAGCCAAATAATTTCAGCAGTAGCATTTGCCAAAGATTTATACTCAGATTCAGTACTTGACCTTGACACTGTTGCTTGTTTCCTGGCACTCCATGAAATAAAATTAGAACCAAAGAAAACAGCAAAACCACCTGTTGATTTTCTATCATCACTGCAACCTGCCCAGTCTGCATCAGAGAAAGCACTAACAAGTGTAGAGTTGGACCGTTTGAAATGAAGTCCCAAACCTACAGTGTGCTTTACATACCGTATGATCCTCTTGACAGTTGTCCAATGAGCAGAAGTGGGAGAATGTAAGTATTGACATACTTTGTTAACAGCAAAAGAAATATCTGGCTGTGTCAAGGTTAAGTATTGCAAGGCACCAACAACACTTCTGTATTTGGTGCTTTCTTCTTCCTTAAGTGGCTCCCCTTCATATGCTGACAGTTGTTCTGATGAAGATAATGGTGTAGGTGATACCTTACAATCCTTCATTCCCATCCGAGCCAAGAGTTCATTTGCATATTTTTCTTGTTTCAATACTATACCGTCCTAAACCTTTTTAACTTCAATGCCCAAGAAGAAACTTAGATCACCAAGATCCTTTAAAGCAAATTCTGAGCTTAGGTCATGCAGAAGAGCATCAATAGCATTCTGAGAAGAACTTGCAACTATAATGTCGTCTACATATATGAGAAAAAAGATAACAATGTTTGCCTTGTTATATATGAAGAGAGACGTGTCAGCCTTTGATGCAATAAAGCCAAGACGTTTTAACTACATACTTAACCTAGAGTACCATGCTCTAGGTGCTTGTTTCAAACCATAAAGAGCTTTGTCAAGCTTGCATACATAATGAGGTTTTTGTTTGTTTTCATAACCTGGTGGTTGCCTCATATAGACCTCCTCTTCCAGAACATCATGCAAAAACGCGTTCTGAACGTCTAGCTGCCTTAGACTCCATCCCCTAGACACGGCAATAGCAAGCACAAGTCTGATTGTCGCAGCTTTAACCACAGGGCTAAAAGTATCCTCATAATCAATACCATAACCCTGCTTAAAGCCTTTAGCAACTAGACGTGCTTTATACCTGTCAATGGAGCCATCTGCCTTTTCTTGATCCTATACACCCATTTGCAATCAATAATATTTTTACCTTTCCTGTTTGGCACCAGATGCCATGTTTTGTTTCTCATCAAAGCTGTGTATTCCTCATCCATAGCCTGTTTCCACCTTTGATCTCCAAGTGCATCATCCAATTTTGTTGGCTTGCCTGAAATACACAACATGTCGTACCGAACAGTGCCATCAGTTCTGATTTTTGGATTCTTAATACCTTTTTGTAGCCGAGTTACAACTGTTGATGTGACTGGTGGAGGCTGTTGTACACGCTGGCGCACTGTATTGCTGGTCGCAGAAGATCCTGGAGAGGAATCAGAAGATGCCGCACCGGATCCAGTGGCCACGGGTGTGGTTCCTTCAGTCTGCGCTGCACCATCCGTTGCCGCAGAGGATCCCGCACTAGCTGGGTCTGCGGACGTGCGCGCAAGTCGCGTCTCGCGATTGGCTGCATGCGCGCGCCAGCCGAGGAAGATTCCCCGCGTGGGGACGTCGCCCGCGCGTGGTCCTGTAGGCTGACCAACTCGCGATCCGAGATGGATATCCGCGCCTGATCCGAGGAGGATCGGCGCGCAGGGGTGGCAGGCGCCGCCAGATCTTCCTCGTTCGCTGCGCCAGCTTCGTCCTCTTCTTCCACATGAAATATAGCATCGTTTTGAATGGGATTTTGATCATTTTGGTTGTTTTGGACGCCATTTTCTTCAGGAACCTGCACACAAGGAAAACAAGGACTAGTTCCAGTAGGGGTATTAGCATCATCATGTTGGTTATTGCAATTGTTTCCCCCGTGATCAAAATCTCGAAGTGTAGATGGAAGAAGTAGAATCTCTTGACGAAGGAGGGCACCGGCATTAGGATGAAGAGTTTCAAACGGAAAAATTGATTCATCAAACACAACATCGCGAGATATATAGACTCGGCCTGTGGAAACATCTAGACATTTTACTCCTTTGTGCATGGGACTATATCCCAAAAATACACACTTTTTGGAACGAAACGCAAGTTTGTGTGTGTTGTATGGTCTTAGGTTAGGCCAACATGCACAACTAAATACTCGAAGAGATTTGAAGTCTGGTTTAATACCAAAAAGACGTGTGATGGGACTTTCAAGTTTGATGACTTTGCTTGGTCGAATATTTATGAGATATGTGGCAGTGAGAAAGGCTTCATCCAAGAATTTCAGGGGCATGGAAGCATTGGCTAGCAGTGCTAGTCCTACCTCAACAACATGACGGTGTTTCCGTTCAGCCGACCCATTCTGTTGGTGAGGATCGGGACAAGAAACATGGTGAGAAATTCCAATCTTTTGAAAGAAAGAATTTAATTTTTCATACTCACCACCCCAGTCTGTTTGCATGGCAAGAATTTTTTAGTCTAGTTGGCGTTCAACAAGGTTTTGGAAATTGAGAAACACTTGAAAAACATCAGATCGTTTCTTTAGCAAATATATCCAAGTGAACTTGCTATAATCATCAATGAAACTAACATAATAGGAAAATCTGCCAACTGATGTGGGAGCTGGTCCCCAAACATCTGAAAAAACTAACTGCAATGGAGCAGTGGATACACTTGTAGATATGGGATAAGGTAGCTGATGACTCTTAGCTTGCTGGCAAGCATCACAAATTGACTCAACACTAGACTCATAGGGAAGATTATTCTTGCTAAGGACATGCTTAACTATGACTGAAGAGGGATGACCAAGGCGACTATGCCACTTTGCCGAAGAGGGTTTGGTGACACTCCACGCTTGTTTATTCGACCATGATGAAGATGAAGATGATATGAGTGGATATGGGCCTCCCTCACACTTTCCTCTAAGTATGACCTTCCTCGTTGCCAAGTCCTTGATCACAAAAGAGTAGGGATAAAATATTATAAGAACGTTGTTGTCAAGAGCAAAGCGATGAACTGAAACGAGATTTTTTGAAGCATGTGGAACATGTAGGACATTATTAAGATGCAAATCTTTTATGGGGGTTTTAACAATTGATTTACCAACATGAGTGATGTCCATACCGGTTCCACTTGCCGTGTGTATCTGATCACCACCATGGTACCTTTCCCACATCGTCAGCTTGTCAAGTTCCCCGGTGATGTGCTCGGTAGCACCGGAGTCGGCATACCAGTTGGTGTCAATGCCGTAGTTGTTGGTGACGAGGTTGGCTGCCTTCTTCTCTTCATGATCATCATCATAGCGATGCCAACACGCTCTTGCGCCACCAGCATGGAACTTATAGCAGATTTGGCACTCTGAATAGTCACCTTGTTGCTGCTGCTGTTGTTGTGGTTGGGGACGAGGCCGTTGCTGCTGGTAGCCGCCGCGACCAGGAGATGAAGCAGAGCGGTTCCCTCGACCGCGACCTCCTCTGGTGCTTCGGCCGCGACCTCCCCTGCCACGGGACTGCCCGCGCCCCCTGTAGGCGGCATTGGCAGAGGAGCGGAAGCCTGCTGGTCCGTCCCCAAGCATCTCCATGCACTGGTCAAACGCAGAGATTTGCGCGAACAGATCATTAACGCTGATGGAGTTCTTGATTGCGCCGATTGCTGCCACAACGGGATCATAGTCCCGATCAAGGCCAGCCAATATGTAGTCCACCATCTCCGGATCGGTGACCGGACGCCCAGCTGCAGCTAGCTCGTCCCCGAGGTTCTTCATCTTGGCGATGAAGGCGTTGCTCGACATGTTGCCCTTCTTGGTGTTGGAGATGGCCATCCGGAGATTGGTTATGCGGGATTGCGATTGCGCAGTGAATATTGTGGTAAGAGCAGTCCACAAATCGAAGGTGCTATCCTTACCGATGACTTGTGCAAGGATCTCCTGGGTGAGAGAGTTTAGCAGATAGCTCAGAACCTGCTGATCCTTCGACAACCACGGGCCATACAGGGGGTTGGGTTCAATGGCCGTGGTTTTGTCCGCCTTGGTGATTTCTGTTGTCTTGGGCGGTGCGGCGTCGCTGCCATCGAGAAGGCCGGTCAATTGCGCTCCTCGCAGTGCCGGCATGACCTGCGCCTTCCACAGGAGGTAGTTCCCCCTTGCGAGCTTCTCTGTTGGTGGAGCTCCTAAGTTGAGGCCGACGACGCTTGAGCTCGTGGCCATGGCTATGGAAGGGTGTTTAGGGTTTCGGTTTTGCTAGACGATAGGAAGAGACTTGGCTCTCTATACCATGTTAGATTGGATTGATGGAAGCGTTTCTACTCCTCCGTAGAGGAGCCGCGTTGATTTATATTGATTGGGGGCAGAAACTTGCCGTGGAGTACAAGAACCCACCGATCGCAAGGATTGCAGCGGGAGGAGATAGAAGTTTACACGGGGAGAGAGGAAGAGATAGAGTTGGGTAGTTGAGATTACATAGCTTAAATATCTCTAAGTCTAACAGCAGCTTGAGCCTTGGCTCTTCATCTGCCGGTGCGAGCTTGTATTCGTAGACCACGTTGTTCCACAGCATGTAGATGGCATTGCTTTCTTGTGCGTACAGGCCACGGCCATTGATAGGGATGTAGTGCTCGTCTGAGGCGTGGAGGATTACCTTGGTCCAGCCGGAGTCCGGGGCATAGCAATCGAAGGTGAAGAAGAGGCCATTCTGGAGGGAGATCAGAATCATGGTGCCCACGTCCTGGCCGTGGCCGGGGAGCACCGCGTATCCCTGGAGGAAGCTGCCACCCCAGATGGGGAAGGAGCGGTCGAATTTGCAATGGTGGATGAAGGGGCTGCCGACCTGCTCCCAGCGTCCTCCGGCTACGCCCTCTTCCTCCTATGGGACGACGAGGCGTTGCACCACCAGGTGGAAACTGGAGATAGAGCAGCGGCCCGCGGACACGGCCCATATGTGGCCGTCCGCGGAGATGGGGATGCACCGGCCATGCGTGCTCCAAGCCAGCGGAGGGAGGAGCGCTTCTCCCGCAGCTCCTCCTCGGTGGCTTCCAGCTGCAGCTGTAGGGCGTGGGTGGGCTCGTTCTCCTGCTGCTGCACGACGCAGAGGGAGCGGCCGTCCGGAGCCAGGGCGGAGTCAGTTAGATTGAGGGAATCACTTGTATATTCCATCTGAAGGACTCATGGGTTTAAATACAACGGAGGCACACTCCCTACGCTAGTATCGTTACAACAAACTGTACAGGATAAGCGGCGATCACGCCGAGCGTGGAGTCGTGGGAGCATGCGCGGGCGTGGGCGCCGTGGTCTCCGCAGGAACCGGTCCAGGTTGTTGCGCTCCTGTGTGTGGGTTGCGGTCGGGTTTCCAACACCCCCCGCAGCTGAAACGTGGTGCTCGCCGACGTTGAGGCTGGCACGAAAGTCAACGAACACACTTGGCGGGAGCCCTTTTGTGAAGATGTCAGCGTACTGCGACGCCGTCGGCACGTGGAGAACGCGGATTTGCCTGAGAGAGACGCGTTCCCGGACGAAATGGAGGTCGATCTCCACGTGCTTGGTACGCTGATGCTGGACGGGGTTGCTCGACATGTACATGGCGGAGATGTCGTCACAGTAGACGACGGTGGCGCGGGACGGCGGGCGACGAAGCTCGGCGAGGAGTTGCCGGAGCCAGCTGACCTCGGCGACGGCATTGGCGAGGCCCCTGTACTCGGCTTCGGCGCTCGAGCGGGACACCGTGCTCTGCCGTTTCGACGACCAACTCACCAAGTTGGGGCCGAGGTAGACCGCGAAGCCGGAGGTGG
This sequence comes from Aegilops speltoides, assembly GCA_021437245.1. Taxonomy (NCBI): domain Eukaryota; kingdom Viridiplantae; phylum Streptophyta; class Magnoliopsida; order Poales; family Poaceae; genus Aegilops; species Aegilops speltoides. The sequence continues at coordinate 449,094,019 of CM038141.1, forward strand.
ACTTGCGGGTGTCCGGGCAACCTGCCCAGTCCGCGTCGGAGTACGCCGTGAGGTCGCTGCTGGAGTTGCGGTAGAACTGCAGACCGAGGTGAGTTGTGCCTCGGACATAGCGGAGTACCCGCTTCACCATCTGGTAGTGAACCTCCCTGGGATCATGCATAAATAGACAACACTGTTGAACAGCATATGAGAGATCCGGACGTGTCAGTGTAAGGTATTGGAGCGCGCCCGCCAAGCTGCGGTAGAGCGAGGGATCATGAAAAGGGTGTCCGGCGGCGGCGGAGAGCTTGGCGGTGGTGTCAACTGGCGTGGACACGGGTTTGCAATTGAGCATACCCGCGCAATCAAGAATCTCGAGCGCATACTGTTCTTGCGAGAGGTGGAGGCCAGTGGAGGTGTGATGCACGTTAATGCCCAGAAAGTGGTGAAGGGGTCCCATGTCCGTCATGGAGAACTCACGGTGGAGGGAGGTGATGATGGACTGTAGGAAGGACGGTGTGGTGGCGGTGAGAATGATGTCATCGACGTATAGTAGTAGATACGCAGTGTTGGTGCCGTGATGAAGTGAGAACAAGGAAGAGTCTGCTTTGGAGGCCCGAAATCCCAAGGAGAGCAAGTACGAGGTGAAGCGAGCAAACCAAGCCCGTGGTGCATGTTTGAGCCCGTAGAGCGACCTGTTGAGACGACACACGTCCGTAGGCCGAGTGGAGTCGATGAAGCCGGCAGGTTGGGCACTGTAGACGGTCTCGGCGAGATGCCCATGGAGGAAGGCATTTTTGACGTCGAGCTGGTGGATGGGCCACGAGCTGCCGGCGGCGAGGCTGAGGACGACACGAATCGTGGCCGGCTTGACGACGGGGCTGAAAGTCTCCCCGTAGTCCACGCCGGCTTGCTGGGTGAAGCCACGGAGGACCCAGCGAGCCTTGTACCGCGCCAAAGAGCCGTCGGGGTTCAACTTGTGGCGAAAGATCCATTTGCCACTCACCACATTAGCACCTGCAGGACGAGAAACCAACGACCAAGTGTCATTCCGCAACAGCGCATTGTACTCTTCTAACATAGCGTTGGCCCAGTTCGGATCCTTGAGAGCTACACGGTAAGAGGAGGGGATGGGACTGATCGTGGCGACAGAGAGGCTGATGGGAGGTTTGGGTTGGGCAAAGCCAGATTTCCCTCGAGTGCGCATGGTGTGAAGATTGTGCGGTGGTGGAACGGCAACGGCACGCGGTGGCAGGCGAGACGGAGCAGTACAGGCTGGGGAGGACGGTGCATGGCGCGCGGGCTCGTGTGCATGGGGCGGAGCCACGTGATTGGGTGCATGGGAGCGGGGGGTGGTAGTGGTAGGCCCGGGGCTTAGCTAGCGCGGAGTAGGCGTGGGTGGAGCACGGGAGCGCGGGGTGTCGCGACGCGAGGGAGTGGGAGTGCGTGGGGAGGCTGGTGGGGTCGCGGGGCCAGCTGGCAGCGTGGGACGGGCGGCAGGCGCATGCGGCGAGTCTGGACAAAGATCGCGCACGGCAGCCAAGGGCGGCAGGTGCGGTCCTGCATGTGCAGATCCCGGAGGGGATGCGGGGGCCCGGTACGAGGTAGGTAAGATCTGTGGATGCGCTAGCAGGGGCGGCGGATTTTCTGTGGCTCGGGCGGGTGCGGGAGGATCTGCGGTGAGGTTGGCAAAGGGGAAGGTGCGCTCATCAAATACCACATGTCGAGAGATGTGTACGCGGCGGCTGTTTAAGTCGAGACAGCGGTAGCCTTTGTGCTCTAAGGGGTAACCTAGGAGGACGCAGGGCGTGGAGCGAGGGGCGAGCTTGTGTGGTGTTTGATGGGTGAGATTAGGGAAGCAGAGGCATCCGAAAACATGCAAATGGTCGTAAGAGGGATGCTGTCCATGAAGGAGAAAATATGGGGTGAGCTGGGTGACGGCGGACGACGGACGCCGGTTGAGGAGATGGTTGGCAGTGTGGAGAGCCTCAACCCAATATTCGGGTGGCATGTGTGTGTGGATGAGGAGGGTGCGAAGGACGTCGTTAGTGGTGCGTAAAAGACGTTCAGCCTTCCCATTTTGGGGTGAAGTGTGGGGGCAGGAGAGCCTGAAGACCACACCAAGGCGCGAGAGGTAATCCCGGAGTGAGAAGGAGAGAAATTCGCCACCGTTGTCACACTGCACACATTTGATAGAGGAGTTAAATTGGGTGGAGACATAAGCAAAGAAACGTTGGAGAGTGGCGCTCGTATCGGATTTGGTGCGTAAAGGAAAAACCCAGGAGTAGTGAGTGTAATCATCTAAGACAACAAGATAGTATTGGTAACCAGAAAAAGAGCATATTGGGGACGTCCACAAATCACAGTGTATAAGCTGGAAAGGAGCAGTAGTAAAAGGAGTTGATTGTGAAAATGGTAAACGCGTGTGCTTTCCAAGCTTACAAGAACCACACATGGGGGAGTCTGGCACATCTTTATTACATGAACTAAACAAAATTATTTGCTAAGGCAGAAAGGGAGGCACGACTAGGATGGCCGAGCCACAAGTGCCATAGATCGCCGGTGCTGGAAACAGAAAACGCCAGAGGACCGCCATGTTGTGGGAGAAACGGGTACAGATCGCCGGAGCTATTGGACCTCATGAGAAGTTTCCCCGTTGCCATGTCCTTCACAGAGAAGCCAAACGGGTCAAAAGACACAATACACCAATTATCTCTAGTAAAGCGACGAACAGAAATTAGGTTTTTGATGATTTGAGGAGAAATTAAGATGTTGTGAAGGTGGAAGGGGTGGGGAGACAGAGTGGTGGAACCAGTAGCAACAACAGGGATCGTCGAACCGTCGCCAACAGTAATAGGAAGAGTACGATGCGATGAAGATGAGATGAGTTTGGTGAGGTTACCCGAGGAGCCGACGATGTGGCTGGTGGCCCCCGTGTCCATGAGCTACTCCGAGCTGCTGGGTGGCTGCTGCATCTGGAGGTTGGCGAAGGCATGGGCCATCATGCCCTGCTGATCCCAGTGCGGCGCGGAAGGCGACGGCCCGGCCACTTGGTACGCCTGCTGAGGCGCGGGCGGGCGGGGGCCGAGAACGCCCGCGGCATTGGGCGGCACCCAGGGGGAGCGCCACTGCTGCGGAGACGGGGCCGGAGATCCCCAGGGGACGAAGTACCCCATCCATGGCTGCTGGGTCGGCTGGCCGCGCCCTGGGTTGGAGCTGGACGAAGCGCCGGGGGAGCCACGGCCACGGCCGCGTCCAAGACCACGCCCACGGCCGCGATCAGCGGAGGGACTCCCGGAGGCAGGTGCCTTCCCCTTGTCGGACGGTGAGGGCGGCGGAGGGCGGTCGCCGGAGGATGCCCCGCCGTGGTTGACGGCGAGTGCCGTAGCGCCAGCGGTGCGTTCGCGCTCGGTGATGTTGATCTCCTCCAGGAGCATCCGCGACCTTGCCTGGACGAAGGTGGGGAAAGGCTGCTGCATGGGCAGCAGGGTGGCCATCGTCTGGAAACGCCGGCTCAGCCCGCGCACCAGCTGCAGCGTGAGCGAGCGGTCGGTGACCGGCTCGCCAACGTCGGCTAGCGCGGAGGCGAGTTGCTGGAGGTGGCAGCAGTACTGCGCGATGGTCATGTCACCCTGGACGGTGGCACGAAAGTCGGCGCCGATGTGCACAGCGCGGCCAGCGGCGTTGTCGCGGAAGAAGATCTCCAGCTGCTGCCAGAGGTGGTACGCCGTGGACTCAGGCGACTGGATGACGTCGTACAACTCGTCGGAGATCGTGGCGTAGATCCACAGCACCAGCGTGATGTCGTCGTTCCGCCACACAGCGTCCTCGTGCAGCGGTTCGGCCTCCTCGAGGACATGCTCCTCGACGTGGTACTTGCACATGACGAATCAGAAGAGCTGGCGCCACTTCGAGTAGTTGTCCCCGTCGATGCTGAGCTTGAAGGGGATGAACGAAGAGATGTTGATGTGGTGCATGGAGGAAGGAGGGGCTGCAGGAACCTGGAAGGATGGGGGCGCGATGGCAAGGGCGTCGGCGGTAGGGCGCACGACGCGGAGGGGCGCCATGGGAGGGTCGCCAGGGCGACGAACAACGCGCGCGTTCAGAGACGCGGGTGCATGGGCGGAGCCTGCTGTGGCGCAGGCGGTGCGGCGATCGGGCCAGTGCAGTGAGTGCAGCCGGCGCAGGTCCGGGGGTGACGCAGGGGAGGATGAACTCAGCGTCGGCATCCCCGAAGGAGCGAGTGCGACGGAGAGGACGTCGGATGCTCATGGCGGAAGCGATAGGTAGGAACGAAAACGTCTGATACCAAGTTAGATTGAGGGAATCACTTGTATATTCCATCTGAAGGACTCATGGGTTTAAATACAACGGAGGCACACTCCCTACGCTAGTATCGTTACAACAAACTGTACAGGATAAGCGGCGATCACGCCGAGCGTGGAGTCGTGGGAGCGTGCGCAAGCGTGGGCGCCGTGGTCTCCGCAGGAACCTGTCTAGGTGGTTGCGCTCCTGTGTGTGGGTTGCGGTCGGGTTTCCAACTGCGTCGGCCCTCAGGCTGCACCCAGGCGGCCTTTTGAGGTCGTGAAAGATCTCCAGCACCTCGTTGCTCCGGCCGGAGACCGCCCCGATCTCGCCACGCGGAGACGGTGGAAGCGCGCCCCTCATGACGCCGACGAGCAGCGACCAGGCAGGGCCCCCGTCGGCGTTCAAGGGAATGTCGACGAAATCCTTGCGGGGAAGACCAGAGGGATCGGGGCCGCCATCTTTGGGTTAGGGTTAGCCTCCGCTGCCGCCATCTTCGGGTTAGGGTTAGGGGTTTGGGGACAAGTCTGGGTGACGAGTAATTAAATTGGCGGGATGCTTGTTCTTTTTTTTTTTTTTTAGGATTTGATGCTTCGTGCTGGGGTGCTGGCAATACGCCCATGCCACGAACCCACGAGCCACACGCTAGCGCCAGTTGGGCTGGCCCAACTTTATCTATTTGATTTTCTTATTAAGTAAATATTTAAAAGTGTTCATCTAAAAAATATATTTAAAAGTGTTCAGATGTTGTAATAAATCTGTTTACATAATTTTTATAAAAGTGTTCAACTATTTATGTTTTTACCGATCCTACAGAAAAAATAAGGTTTTCTATACAATTCTAAAAAAACAATGAAACTTAAAAAATGTTCAATTAGTTAATTTTGTAAGGTTTTCACGCTTTAAAAAAGTGTTTGCATACTTTTTTTAAATAGCATGCATTTTTCTTATGATATTCAAAAAATATCACATATTTCACAAAAAAATGTTTGAATAATTCGCAAAAAATAAGTTCCTGACATTAAATTTTCAAAATATTGCTCGTGGAATCAAAAGATTATTCACGCATTTTTTTAAAGAAAAATGCTTATGTGGGTTCAGAAAATTGTTTATATGATTTTAAAAAACATCAAACTTAGAAATGAGGGTCAAAATTTAAGTGATCAAAAGATGATTGCAGCATAAAGCTAATAGTCTTGTAAACTTAGAAATTAGGGTCAACATTTAAGAGAAGATGATTGGAGCGTCAAGCTAATAGTCTTATAAACTTAGAAATTAGGGTCAAGATTTAAGTGCTCAAAAGACCTGAAGGATCGGGGTCGAGCAGCCCCCCCTCCCCTTTGCTCTCCTCGGGCGCCGGCATCTTTGGGTTAGGGTTAGCCTTCGCGGCCACCATCTCCCGCTCCAACTCGCTCTCCGCCGTCGTCACCTTCAGGTTAGGGATTTGCGGGTGACTAAATCAGCAGGGTGTTTATTTTACCTGCAATTGCAATTATAAGTAAGCTACATAGCCTGCCTTGTCTTAATTTTCGGGTCCGCCTGATATGAACTTGGTTTGTAGTGTTCTACATATACATAGCAGTAGTATTTTATAGATGATGAAAATGGATTTTTCAATCCTACTCCAATATACCCCCTCTGTAAATAAATAGAAGACGTTTTAGGTCACTAAAGTAGTGCGAGAGTCTAGCTTAATAGGAATGATATGGTACTCATATCAACAAGGAATTCCTTCTTTTCCGGAAGCCCATTTGAAAAACTTCAATGTTAAGCGTGCTTGGCTTGGAGCAATTCTAGGATGGCTGACCGACCGAAAAAATTGTCCCGATTGCACACGAGTGAGGACAAAGTGTGTAGGAAAGATTAGTGTTGGTCTGTGGGGCCAGTCTAGATAGCTCAAGGCGTAACTACCGGGAGCCGGTGGGAACGTTCCTGTGGGCCGACCAGCACGTCGATTCCTTTGAGTGGGCGCGTATGTGAGAGCCTGGCTTAATATGAATGATAGCCTACTCATATCAACAAAGAATTCCTTTTTTCCCGAGAGCCCATTCAAAAAGAAATTCAAAGTTAAGCATGTTTAGCTTGGAGCAATTCTAGTGTGAGTGACCAAACACAAAGTTGGTCCCAGATGCACACAACTGAGGACAAAGTATGTAGGAAAGACTAGTGTTGATCTGTGGGGCCAGTCTAGATCCCTATAGATGTAACAGGCTGGAACCAGTGACCGTGGATGCGGCGTTACAAGTAGTGACCTAATAAAACGTCTCATGTTATTTGTTTATAGAGGTAGTAGCTCGCTAAACCGTAAATTTCACTCCTATTACTTAGTACTAATTATTTGTTTGAAAGTATGGATTAAATTTGTAGTGCTAATTTTAAAATTTGAGGGGAAAGATGAATCCCAAATGTTTCGAAAATATCAAGTGGAAATGAATGCATGACATGACTGGCTGGCTGAGTAGCAAAATTGCAAGAGTGGTAGTATCTGTCTCTCTCTGCCACTACTAGCTTAATGCCCACAGTAATTCTGATAGTACAGTTTAGTTATTACAAGTGGAGGAACAGCAGCAGCCAAGGCAAAGGATCACCCTACACCGGCAAGAATGCATGACTCATTGTTTGTGCAGTAGTCCCTCCATTCACTATTATTATAAGATGTTTTAACACATTACAGTCCGTGTGTAGTTTATATTAATAAAATAGCTAAAACATTTTAGTGAACAGAGGAAGTACAAGAGTAGGAGTTGTAGTAGTATATGTCTCTGCTAGCTTAATAATTCTGTTGGGACAGAGTTCTATTACTCCATCCACTAGATTAGATTCTGATGCAGAGGCCCGGGATGTCCCCCTTTTTCTAAAAATCCACTAGATTAGAGGAGGAATAGCAGCAGGGGAAGAAGCGGAGCCAAGGCAGAGGATCCGGCGGTGACTCGTCTGGTTACGGCGGCGGAGGCGGAGGCGGAGGCGTTGCAGGAGAGGGTGTCGGGGTCGCTGAAGCAGCCGTGTGTCTGCGCGATGCCCCTGCCGGCGTCTTCCAGCAGGAAGCTGGAGTTGGGGCTGCCGCTGCTGAGGAGGAGGCACCAGAATCCTCCGTCCACGCCGACGCCCACCAGCGTCTGCTCCTTGCCGCGGAACACCGTGGCGTTGGTTATCTCGAAGTCGTAAACGCCCGCGTGCAAGCCGCATCCGAGGATGCGGCCTGAGATGATGCCGACGTTGGGGAGCTCGACCCCGCAGTTGGCGGCGTAGACCTCGGTGATGTCGGTCTCCGGTGGACGGCAGGGCGGGGCGAGCGTGCCGCCGTCAGCGCACCCGCTCTTGTCGCTGCATCGGGAGATGTACTGCAGCGCCATGCAGCCGAGGCCCTTGCTGTTGCGGAGGGTGGGCAGCTTGGCCGATGCCCGGTCGGCGTTCACCATCGCCACCAGGTCGTTGGCTGGGTTCCCTCCTCCTCCTCCTCCTCCACCTCCTCCTCCTTGGGCACATAAGAAGAAGAAAACGAGAAAATAAAAAATAATTGAGATGTATGTACACGTACAGGAATCTACAGTAAGTCGGAAGAAGAAGAAGAAGATGCAGATGATAGAATAAAGTACCGTGATGGATGATGGGTGCAGCCAGGGGCAGCATCCCAATCGTGCAAACGCAAACCATGGCGAGGTTGAAGATTCCCCACCACATATTCACTGACTCAATCAGTTGGATTTGTACAAGAAGAAGAGAAGAAGAAGACGAAGGAGTCGAAGGAGTTGATAGATAGATAGATAGATCACAAGAAAGAAAACAATATATGAAAAGCGAGCGAGGAAACAAGAAAGGGAAGAATGGATGGGGAAAGTGGAGGCCGAGCTGCTGGTCTTTGTTCCATGGAAGTGAAGAAATAAAGTCACAGGCTCATCAATTATTCCCTATGCAACGGAAACGCAACGCAGTAGGCTGGCACTCCTAAGTGAAATGACGGGGCCCAGCACAACACGTACGTGCTGTCACTCACACGCACTCCTACCCCTTTTCACTCACATTGCTACTCAAATGCATTGTCTTGTTTTTTTTAGTAATTTGATTTTTAGGCATTCCTGTCATTTGTTATTCATTTTTATTGTAATTGTTTGTGTATCATAGAAATTCATATTGTATTTCATGAAAGAATTGTTGTTTAGTTGTTATTTTTAGGTGCGGAAAAAAATAAATAAAAAGTAGTATGGGTCCACCGCTAAAATATCTCATTGGTCACTGTTGAGTTGGCTGAGGCAAAACCCCGTACAAGTTTTTCTAGGCAATGAGGTGTGGTGGGCGGTGATGACGACGAATTTCGAAATGATGATGTAGGGGGCCGGTGATAAGAAAATAGGCAGTTTTTCGATTAAATTAATCCATGAATAAATCATGAGTATGACATGGACAACACTGATAACACACTGATTACAATCTAACAGAGCATGTACTACGCACATAGTAGAAACATCTACGCATATCACTAGTACTGCTACAAGCGATGTATACCCTTCAATCGGCCACGCGGCGGCGGTGGCGGTGGCAGCAGCCGTGGCATCCTCGGCGGCCTTCTTGTCGGCCTCGGCCTTCTCAACGGCGGCACGGTCGGCGTCGGTCGACATGATGATGACGAAGGTGGTGCAGACGTAGATGAACAGAAGCGTGCAGTTGCGTAGTCGCTACCTAAAAACCTAATCGCCCCTCTCCCGTACAGGATCCAGAGAGGTGGGGTTTCGGAGGCTCGACTCAATCCCGCAACCCACGGCGCTTCGTGACGAGGCGAGCGGAGGAGGAGGAGTGCGCGAGGGCTTCTTTTCTTCTCAAGCTCCAATAGCACGAGGGAGAGAATCTCTTATAAACCACTCCAACTCTCCTTCCACTAGCGGTATGAGACTAAACTTCCCACCACCTTGTCATGCCACCTACATGGGCCCTTAGAGATTAAATCTGAAATTGTCATATGGGCTCTAGGCCCATCTCATATTTCAACAATCCCCCACCAGATCTCAGGGGCACACTTGTCCTTTGTTCCAAACGCTGTTTTGATATACCAGCATCTCAGTGGAGACCGATTAAGGTTGAGCTTCACCTAGACCAAGTACTTACACTCCTTCACAACTGAACAATGGACTATGCCTTGAATTGTCAGTTTGGCGTCAAAAAGTTTCACCACAAGTCTCACTGATACGAGGCTGCCGAAGGCCGACCCCTCGGGTGGAGCATATTAGTCACACTCCTGGCCTGTTCATGAGCTTGCTAGAGATCACCCCAATCTCATAGACTGTGACCAGCAGTCGGGCTCATTAGGTGTGTTCCTCCAAAGATCGCTCTGTAGGATAGCATCTTGCTTGTACATATAAGCCTTGGAAAACATTAAGACAGTAGTCATCCTTCCATACAGTTTCCGAGAGTATTGCATCTCCAACGGAGTGAGTTAGTAAATTTACTATCCTCAGTCCACCATTGGCTTGTTTTCCCAGGTCCTACTTCACGGGATCTCCGATCACATAGGTTGGGTTACTACCATGGCAACTCATCTGGGTCTCATACCCATCTCCCTTGATGCGCTATCTATCACAACACGTGATAGCCCTTTAGTAAAGGGATCTGCCAGATTCTTAGCCATTTGAATATAATCCAATGCTATCACTCCGGAGTTCCTCAATTTTCTGACAGCTTTCGATCTCATTCTTATGTGTTTGTTGGACTTCATGTTGTCCTTTGAACTCTTCACCTTGACGATAACTGTTTGATTGTCGCAGTTCATAAGGATGGCCGGAACCGGCTTCTCAACCACTGGCAAGTCCATCAACAGATCTTGAAGCCATTCCGCTTCGCCACCCGATGTGTCTAATGCTGTTAATTCTGCTTCCATTGTCGATCTTGTTAAGATCGTTTGCTTGCAAGACTTCCGGGAAACATCACCACCTCCAAGAGTAAACATATACCCAGTTGTGGCCTTCATCTCATCAGCATCAGAGATCCAATTCACATCACTATACCCTTCAAGTCCCGATGGGTATCTGGTATAGTGAAGTCCATAGTTCATAGTACCTTCCAGATAGCGCATAACTCTCTCAAGAGCACGCCAATGTACATCGCCCGGTTTGGAGACAAATCGGCTCAGTTTGCTAATAGAAAATGCGATGTCAGGCCTCGTTGCGCTTGCTAGATACTAGAGTGAACCAACAATCTGAGAGAATCTCAATTGATCTATAGTTGTGCCTTTAGACTTTCGAATCAGCACACTAGAATCATATGGTGTTTGAGATGGTTTGCAGTTCGAATATCCAAAGCGACTCAACAGCTTCTCAACATAATGGGATTGCAGAAGTGTAATCCCACCCTCATCATTTCTCAATAGCTTGATGTTCAAGATAACATCAGCCACTCCAAGGTCCTTCATCTCAAAGTTCTGAGATAGGAAAGAGTTAACCTCCTCGATCAACTTGAGATTAGTTCCGAATATCAGTATGTCATCAACATACAAACACAGTATAACTCCTTCGCCCCCACCATAGCGATAGTATACACATTTGTTGGCCTCATTAACAACAAAGCCAACAGATGTCAACGTTTCATTAAACTTGTCATGCCATTGCTTAGGCGCTTGTCTCAGGCCATACAAAGATTTCACCAACTTACACACCTTTCCTTCCTGATCATCTATCACAAAGCCATCAGGCTGTTGCATATAGATTTCCACCTTTAGCTCTCCGTTCAGGAAAGCTGTCTTAACATCCATCTGATGAATGAGAAGAGCATGCCAGGCCGCCAATGAGAGTAATACTCGAATGGTGGTCAGTCTGGCCACAGGTGAATAAGTGTCGAAGAAATCTTCTTCTTCTTTCTGGGCGTAGCCCTTGGCCACAAGCCTAGCCTTGTACTTTTCTATCGTACCGTTGGGCCTAAGATTCTTCTTGAACACCCACTTGCATCCCAATGGTTTGCAACCATAAGGGCGTTCAGTAAGCTCCCAAGTCCCGTTAGCCATGATGGAATCCATCTCTTCACGGACCGCATCCTTCCGATGAGTCGACACGGAGATGCATACGCTTCTGAAATAGAAGTGGGATTATCCTCCACGAGGTATATGAAGAAATCATCACCAAAGGTCTTTACAGTCCTTTGTCTCTTGCCCCTACTAAGGGTTCCTCATTATCCTCCTCAGGATTTTCATCATGTGTTTGTTTATAATATTCCATCGAAATGGCAGGTTCAGGAGTCTCCTCAGATTCCTGTCTAGAAGTGCTTTGTACATCTCTCATGGGGAAAGTGTCCTCAAAGAATGTAGCATCCTTAGACTCCATAATTGTACCGACCTTCATGTCAGGTACCTTAGATTTCACTACTAGAAATCTATAGCCAACACTGTTGAAGGAGAGAATTGCAATACAATAAACGTTGTATTGATGGGGTGCTGGTGCACGTATATATAATACAAGGGAAGGCCTCTACCTCAACTATACAAGACTAGGAGGTGGGCCACAACTCCAATACACGTGCAATACAAAACACATACTCAACACCCCCCCCCCCCGCAGTCGAAGCGTCGCCGGAGACACAGAGACTGGACCGAAACTCCTTGAAGACAGGAGTAGGCAATCCCTTAGTCATCACATCAGCAGACTGTTGCGACGTCGGCACGTGGAGAACTCGAATACGACCAAGGGCAACCTGCTCGCGCACGAAGTGAATGTCGAGCTCAATATGCTTCGTTTCTCGATGGTGCACCAGGTTGGCGGAGAGGTAGACCGCTCTGACGTTATCGCAATAGACAAGAGTGGCCTTGTGAACATCACAAAGCAACTCTTGGAGCAGCTGACGTATCCAAGAGCACTCGGCCACGGCGTTGGCCACGGCGCGATACTCTGCCTCGGCGCTAGAGCGGGAGACCGTGGGCTATCGCTTCGATGACCAAGAGATCAATGAGGGCCCAAGGTAGACGCAGTAGCCTGACGAAGAGCGTTGCGTGTCGGGGCAACCAGCCCAGTCAGCATCCGAGTAGGCCACAAGGTCGGTGGAGGCGGAGGCCGTCAGGGTGAGTCCCAAGGACATGGTGCCGCGTATGTAATGGAGAATACACTTCACCAGAGTCTAGTGAGAGTCACGCGGGGCGTGCATATGGAGGCACACCTGCTGAACAGCGTACTGCGGGTCGGGGCGAGTCAGCGTCAAGTACTGTAAAGCACCGACAATAGAGCGATAAAATGCTCCATCGGACGCGAGAGACCCCTCCAGAGCAGAGACCTTCGCATTCGTGTCAACGGGAGTGGACGCCGGCTTGCAGTTAAGCATACCAGCGCGCTCAAGGAGCTCGTCGGCATACTTCTGCTGATGCAGAAAGAAACCGTCAGCCCGGCGGATCACCTCAATGCCGAGAAAGTAGTGCAGGGGCCCCAAGTCCTTGAGGGCGAACTCATCACGAAGACGAGCAGTTAGCCGCTGAAGGAGATCGGGGGTGGACACTGTGATGATGATGTCGTCGACGTAGAGTAGCAGATATGCAGTGTCAGCTCCCTGATGATACACAAAAAGTGAGGCATCGGAGCGAGTGGACCGAAAGCCCAGAGACTGCAGGAAGGCAGCGATACGCTGGTACCAAGCCCGAGGCGCCTGCTTCAACCCGTACAGAGAGCGGGAGAGCAAGCACACGAAATATGGGTGCTCGGTGTCGATGAAACCAGTAGGCTGCTCACAGAACACCTGCTCGGCGAGATGACCGTGCAAGAAGGCGTTGAAACGCCCAAGCGATGCACGAGCCGGTAGCGTGAGACGGCCAGCTGAAGGACGGCACGGATCGTGCCCGGTTTCACAACCGGGGCGAAAGTGTCGGTGAAGTCCACGCCCGCGCGCTGCCGAAAACCACGAACCACCCATCGAGCCTTATAGCGCTCGAGAGAACCGTCTGGGCGAGTCTTGTGGCGAAACACCCACTTGCCAGAGATGATGTTGGCACGAGGGGGGCGCGGCACAAGCTGCCACATGCGGTTGCGCTGTAAGGCGTCGAACTCCTCCTGCATCGCTGCTAGCCAGTGGGGATCCCGAAGGGCAGCACGAGCGGAGGTGGGGACGGGTGATGGCGTCGACGTCGAGGCGGTGCACACATACTCGTCGGCGGAGTAGCGCGTACTGGGCTGGAGCACTCCTGCTCGGGCACGGGTAGTCACGACAAGTGGCGGGGCAGCAGGGCCGGCGGGTGCCGCGACGGCAGGGGACACGACGGCGGTGGCACCCGGTGCGGCAACACCCGGTGTGGCGGCAGGGGCCGGGGCTCCTGGTGTGGCGGCGGAGGCAGCGCCGGCCGCGGCGGGCCTCGACAGCGAGGGCCGCGGCGGCAGAAGGGTCGATCCAGGCGGGCGGCGGGCGAGGTCGAGGTGGAGCCCGTCGCAGGGGTGGCGGCGCCAGCCGGGGTGGCGGGCGGTGTGCCCACCGACTCGACCTCGTAAGAGGGAGTCGAGAACCCGGGAGGTGGCGGCAGAAGGCGCCGGGCCGGGGGGACCGCCGGGGGGTGCCGTGGCGCATCGCTCCAGTTAGGGGCGCGGGGGCCGGCGCCGAAGAATCCGCAGCCGGAGGGACCTGAAAAAAAGGAAACACCGTCTCGACAAAATACACGTGCCTCAAGGTGTACACGCGATGAGTGACAGGATCATAGCACCGGTTGTTGGGGAACGTAGTAATTTCAAAAAAAAAAAAAAAATTCCTACGCACACGCAAGATCATGGTGATGTATAGCAACGAGAGGGGAGAGTGTTGTCTACATACCCTTGTAGACCCAAGCGAAGCGATCTGGCGTAGAGGAAGTAGTCGACGCGTTCTCCTCGCGATCCGACCGATCCGGCGCCGTTACTCCGGCGCCCGAGTTCTTGACACACGACAGCTCGATGGCGTCCCTCGTACTCGATCCAGCCGAGTGTCGAGGAGAGTTCCGTCGACCGACGGCGTGGTGGCGATCTTGATGTTTCACCGGCGAGGGCTTCGCCTAAGCTTCGCGACAGTATGACCGAGGTGGAATATGGTGGGAGGGGCACCGCACACGGCTAAGGAGCGATCCGTAGATCAACTTGTGTGTTCTAGGTGCCCCCTGCCCCGTATATAAAGGAGCCAAGGGGAGGGGCGGCGGCCAAGGGAGGCATACAGGAGTCCTACTCCTCTGGGAGTAGGATTCCCCCAATCCTAGTTGGACTAGGATTCCGGAGGGGAAAGAGAGAGAGAGGGGCGGCCCCCTTCTCCTAGTCCTAGTAGGACTAGGGAAGGGGGGCGCGCCCACTAGGGCTGGCCCTTTCTCCTTTCCACTAGGGCCCATCGAGGCCCATTTACCTCCCGGGGGGTTTCGGTAACCTCCCGGTACTCCGGTAAATTCCCGTTTTCGCCCGGAACCATTCCGAACTCCAAACATAGGCTTCCAATATATCAATCTTTATGTCTCAACCATTCCGAGACTCCTCGTCATGTCCGTGATCACATCCGGGACTCGAACTCCTTGGTACATCAAAATACATAAACTCATAATAAGCATCATCGTAACCTTAAGCGTGCGGACCCTACGGTTCGAGAACAATGTAGACATGACCGAGACACGTCTCGGTCAATAACCAACAGCGGGACCTGGATGCCCATATTGGCTCCTACATATTCTCGAAGATCTTTATCGGTCGGACCGCATAACAACATCGTTGTTCCCTTTGTCATCGGTATGTTACTTGCCCGAGTTTCGATCGTCGGTATCAATACCTAGTTCAATCTCGTTACGGCAAGTCTCTTTACTCGTTCCGTAATACATCATCTCACAGCTAACTCATTAGTTGTAATGCTTGCAAGGCTTAAGTGATGTGTATTACCGAGAGGGCCCAGAGATACCTCTCCGACAATCGGAGTGACAAATCCTAATCTCGAAATCGCCAACCCAACATCGCCTTTGGAGACACACTGTAGTACTCCTTTATAATCACCCGATTCGTTGTGACGTTTGGTAGTACCAAAGTGTTCCTCCGCAAAGCGGAGTTGCATAATCTCATAGTCATAGGAACATGTATAAGTCATGAAGGAAGCAATAGCAACATACTAAACGATCGTGTGCTAAGCTAATGGAATGGGTCATGTCAATCAGATCATTCAACTAATGATGTGACCTTGTTAATCAAATAACAACTCCTTGTTCATGGTTAGGAAACATAACCATCTTTGATTAACAAGCTAGTCAAGTAGAGGCATACTAGTGACACTCTGTTTGTCTATGTATTCACACATGTATTATGTTTCCGATTAATACAATTCTAGCATGAATAATAAACATTTATCATGATATAAGGAAATAATAATAACTTTATTATTGCCTCTAGGGCATATTTCCTTCAGTCTCCCACTTGCACTAGAGTCAATAATCTAGATCACATCACCATGTGATCAACATTGATAGTTCACATCATCATGTGATTAACACCTATAGTTCACATCGCCATGTGACCAACACACAAAGGGTTTACTAGATTCAATAATCTAGTTCACATCGCTATGTGATTAACACCCAAAGAGTACTAAGGTGTGATCATGTTTTGCTTGTGAGAGAATCTTAGTCAACGGGTCTATCATATTCAGAGCCGTATGTATTTTGCAAATATTCTATGTCTACAATGCTCTGCACGGAGCTACTCTAGCTAATTGCTCCCACTTTCAATATGTATCTAGAGCGAGACTTAGAGTCATCCGGATCGGTGTCAAAACTTGCATCGGCGTAACCCTTTCTGACGAACCTTTTGTCACTTCCATAATCGAGAAACATATCCTTATTCCACTAAGGATAATTTTGACCATTGTCAAGTGATCTACTCCTAGATCACTATTGTACTCCTTGCCAAACTTCGATGTAGGGTATACAATAGATCTGGTACACAGCATGGCATACTTTATAGAACCTATGGCCAAGGCATAGGGAATGACTTTCATTCTCTTTCTATCTTCTGCCGTGGTCGGGTTTTGAGTCTTACTCAATTTCACACCTTGTAACACAGGCAAGAACTCTTTCTTTGACTGTTCCATTTTGAACTACTTCAAAATCTTGTCAAGGTATGTACTCATTGAAAAAACTTATCAAGCGTCTTGATCTATCTCTATAGATCTTGATGCTCAATATGTAAGCAGCTTTACCGAGGTCTTTCTTTGAAAAACTCCTCTTAAACACTCCTTTATGCTTTGCAAGAATAATTCTACATTATTTCCGATCTACAATATGTCATTCACATATACTTATCAGAAATGTTGTAGTGCTCCCACTCACTTTCTAGTAAATACAGGCTTCACCGTAAGTCTGTATAAAACTATATGCTTTGATCAACTCATCAAAGCGTATATTCCAACTCCGAGATGCTTGCACCAGTCCATAGATGGATCATTTGGAGCTTGCACACTTTGTTAGCTCCTTTAGGATCGACAAAACCTCTTGGTTGCATCACATACAACTCTTCTTCAATAACTCCATTAAGGAATGCAGTTTTGTTTATCCATTTGCCAGATTTCATAAAATGTGGCAATTGCTAACATGATTCGGACAGACTTTTAAGCATCGTCTGAGTGAGAAAATCTCATTGTATTCAACATCTTGAACTTTGTCAAAACCTTTTCGACAAGTCTAGCTTTGTAGATAGTAATACTACTATCAATGTCCGTCTTCCTCTTGAAGATCCATTTATTTTCTATGGTTTGCCGATCATCGGGCAAATCCATCAAAGTCCATACTTTGTTTTCATACATGGATCATATCTCAGATTTCATGGCCTCAAACCATTTTGCGGAATCTGGGCTCATCATCGCTTCCTCATAGTTCGTAGGTTTGTCATGTTCAAGTAACACGACCTCCAGAACAGGATTACCGTACCACTCTGGTGCGGATCTCACTCTATTTTACCTACGAGGTTCGGTAGTAACTTGATCTGAAGTTACATGATCATCATCATTAGCTTCCTCACTAATTGGTATAGTAGTCACAAGAACAGATTTACGTGATGAACTACTTTCAATAAGGGAACAGTACGATTACCTCATCAAGTTCTACTTTCCTCCCACTCACTTCTTTCGAGAGAAACTCCTTCTCTAGAAAGGATCCATCTTAAGCAACAAATATCTTGCCTTCGGATCTGTGATAGAAGGTGTACCCAACAATTTCCTTTGGGTATTCTATGAAGACGCACTTCTCGATTTGGGTTCGAGCTTATCGGGATGAAACTTTTCACATAAGCATCGCAACTCCAAACTTTAAGAAACGACAACTTGGGTTTCTTGCTAAACCACAGTTCATATAGTGTCGTCTCAACGAATTTAGATGGTGCCCAATTTAATGTGAATGCAGCTGTCTCTAATGCATGATCCCAAAAGCGATATTGGTAAATCGGTAAGAAACATCATAGATTGCACTATATCCAATAAAGTGTGGTTACGATGTTTGGACACACCATAACATTGTGGTGTTCGGTGGCGTGAGCTGTGAAACTATTCCACATTGTTTTAATTGAAGACCAAACTCGTAACTCAAATATTCGTCTCCATGATCAGATCGCAGAAACTTTATTTTCTTGTTATGATGATTTTCCACTTCACTCTGAAATTCTTTGAACCTTTCAACTATTTCAGACTTATGTTTCATCAAGTAGATATACCCATATCTGCTCAAATCATCTTGTGAAGGTCAGAAAATAACGATACTTGCCACGAGCATCAACACTCATTGGATCGCATACATCGGTATGTATTATTTCCAATAAGCCAGTAGCTTGTTCCATTGTTCCGGAGAACGGAGTTTTAGTCATCTTGCCCAAAAGGCACGGTTCGCAAGTATCAAGTGATTCATAATCAAGTGATTCCAAAATTCCATCAGCATGGAGTTTCTTCATGCGCTTTACACCAATATGACCTAAACGGCTGTGCCACAAATAAGTTGCAATATCATTATTAACTTTGCATCTTTTGGTTTCAATATTATGAATATGTGTATCACTACGATCGAGATCCAATGAACCATTTTCATTGGGTGTGTAACCATATAAGGTTTTATTCATGTAAGCAGAACAACAGTTTATTCTCTTACTTAAATGAATAACCGTATTGCAATAAACACGATCAAATCATATTCATGCTCAGCATAAACACCAAATAACATTTATTTAGGTTCAACACTAATCCCGAAAGTATAGGGAGTGTGCGATGATGATCATATCAATCTTGAAACTACTTTCAACACACATCGTCACTTCACCCTTAACTAGTTTACATTTTATTCGCAACTCCGTTTGAGTTACTACTCTTAGCAACGAACCAGTACCAAATACCGAGGGGTTGCTATAAACACTAGTAAAGTACACATGTATATCAAATATACCTTTGTTTACTTTGCCATCCTTCTTATCCGCCAAATACTTGGGGTAGTTACGCTTCGAAGAACCAGTCCCTTTGCGGTAGAAGCACTTAGTCTCAAGCTTAGGTCCAGACTTGGGCTTCTTCACTTGAGCAACAACTTGCTTGCCGTTCTTCTTGAAGTTCCTTCTATCCCTTTGCCCTTTTCTTGAAACTAGTGGTCTTGTTAACCATCAACACTTGATGTTTTTCTTGATTTCTACTTTCGTCGATTTTAGCATCACGAAGAGCTTGGGAATCGTTTCATTATCCTTACATATTATAGTTCATCACGAAGTTCTACTAACTTGGTGATGGTGACTAGAGAATTCTGTCAATCACTATCTTATCGGAAGATTAACTCCCACTTGATTCAAGCGATTGTAGTACCTGACAATCGAGCACATGCTCACTAGTTGAGCGATTCTCCTCCATCTTTTAGCTATAGAACTTGTTGGAGACTTCATATCTCTCAACTCGGGTATTTGCTTGAAATATTAACTTCAACTCCTGGAACATCTCATATGGTCCATGACGTTCAAAACGTCTTTGAAGTCCCGATTCTAAGCCGTTAAGCATGGTGCACTAAACTATCAAGTAGTCATCATATTGAGCTAGCCAAACGTTCATAACGTCTGCATCTGCTCCTGCAATAGGTCTGTCACCTAGCGGTGCATTAAGGACATAATTCTTCTATGCAGCAATGAGGATAAACCTCAGATCACGGATCCAATCCGCATCATTGCTACTAACATTTTTCAACACAGTTTTCTCTAGGAACATATCAAAATAAACATATGAAAGCAACAACGCGAGCTATTGATCTACAACATGGTTTGCAAAATACTACCAGGACTAAGTTCATGATAAATTTAAGTTCAATTAATCATATTACTTAAGAACTCCCACTTAGACAGACATCTCTCTAGTCATCTAAGTGATCACGTGATCCAAATCAACTAAACCATAACCGATCATCACGTGAGATGGAGTAGTTTTCAATGGTGAACATCTTATGTTGATCATATCTACTATATGATTCACGCTCGACCTTTCGGTCTCCGTGTTCGAGGCCATATCTGCATATGCTAGGCTCGTCAAGTATAACCCGAGTATTCTGCGTGTGCAAAACTGGCTTGCACCGTTGTAGATGGACGAGAGCTTATCACACCCGATCATCACGTGGTGTGCAGGCACGACGAACTTTGGCAACGGTGCATACTCGGGGAGAACACTTCTTGATAATTTAGTGAGAGATCATCTTATAATGCTACCGTCAATCAAAGCAAGATAAGATGCATAAAGGATAAACATCACATGCAAATCAATATAAGTGATATGATATGGTCATCATCATCTTGTGCTTCGTGATCTCCATCTCTGCAGCACCACCATGATCACCATCGTCACCGGCGCGACACCTTGATCTCCATCGTAGCATCGTTTGTCGTCTCGCCAAACTTATGCTTCTAGGACTATCGCTACCGCTTAGTGATAAAGTAAAGCATTACAGGGCGATTGCATTGCATACAATAAAGCGACAACCATATGGCTCCTGCCGGTTGCCGATAACTTCGGTTACAAAACATGATCATCTCATACAATAAAATATAGCATCACGTCTTGACCATATCACATCACAACATGCCCTGCAAAAACAAGTTAGGCGTCCTCTACTTTGTTGTTGCAAATTTTACGTGGCTGCTACGGGCTTAAGCAAGAACCAGTCTCACCACGCATCAAAACCACAGCGATACTTCGTCAAATAGACTCGTTTAACCTTCTCAAGGACGGGCGTAGCCACACTCAGTTCAACTAAAGTGAGAGAGACAGACACCGCTTGATCACCTTTAAGCAACGAGTGCTCGTGGCGGTGAAACCAGTCTCGCGTAAGCGTCACGCTGTAATGTCGGTCCGGGCCGCTTCATCTCACAATACCGCTGAACCAAAGTATGACATGCTGGTAGGTAGTATGACTTGTATCGCCCACAACTCACTTGTGTTCTACTCGTGCAAAACATCAAACCATAAAAACCTAGGCTCGGATGCCTTTGTTGGGGAGCGTAGTAATTTCAAAAAAAAAAATTTCCTACGCACACGCAAGATCATGGTGATGTATAGCAACGAGAGGGAGAGTGTTGTCTACATACCCTTGTAGACCCGGCGGAAGCGATCTGGCGTAGAGGAAGTAGTCGACGTTCTCCTCGCGATCCGACCGATCCGGCGCCGTTACTCCGACGCCCCGAGTTCTTGACACACGTACAGCTCGATGGCGTCCCTCGTACTCCGATCCAGCCGAGTGTCGAGGGAGAGTTCGTCAACCGACGGCGTGGTGACGATCTTGATGTTTCACCGGCGCAGGGCTTCGCCTAAGCTTCGCGACGGTATGACCGAGGTGGAATATGGTGGAAGGGGGCACCGCACACGGCTAAGGAACGATCCGTAGATCAACTTGTGTGTTCCTAGGTGCCCCCCTGCCCCCGTATATAAAGGAGCCAAGGGGGAGGGGGCCGGCGGCCAAGGGAGGCGCGCCCTGGGAGTCCTACTCCCTCTGGGAGTAGGATTCCCCCAATCCTAGTTGGACTAGGATTCCCGGAGGGGGAAAGAGAGAGAGAGGGGGCCGGCCCCCTTCTCCTAGTCCTAGTAGGACTAGGGAAGGGGGGGAGGCGCGCGCCCACTAGGGCTGGCCCCTTTCTCCTTTCCACTAGGGCCCATCGAGGCCCATTTACCTCCCGGGGGGTTCCGGTAACCTCCCGGTACTCCGGTAAATTCCCGTTTTCGCCCGGAACCATTCCGAACTCCAAACATAGGCTTCCAATATATCAATCTTTATGTCTCAACCATTCCGAGACTCCTCGTCATGTCCGTGATCACATCCGGGACTCCGAACTCCTTCGGTACATCAAAATACATAAACTCATAATAACTGTCATCGTAACCTTAAGCGTGCGGACCCTACGGTTCGAGAACAATGTAGACATGACCGAGACACGTCTCCGGTCAATAACCAACAGCGGGACCTGGATGCCCATATTGGCTCCTACATATTCTGCGAAGATCTTTATCGGTCAGACCGCATAACAACATACGTTGTTCCCTTTGTCATCGGTATGTTACTTGCCCGAGTTTCGATCGTCGGTATCCAATACCTAGTTCAATCTCGTTACCGGCAAGTCTCTTTACTCGTTCCGTAATACATCATCTCACAGCTAACTCATTAGTTGTAATGCTTGCAAGGCTTAAGTGATGTGTATTACCGAGAGGGCCCAGAGATACCTCTCCGACAATCGGAGTGACAAATCCTAATCTCGAAATCGCCAACCCAACATCCGCCTTTGGAGACACTGTAGTACTCCTTTATAATCACCCGATTACGTTGTGACGTTTGGTAGTACCCAAAGTGTTCCTCCGGTAAACGGGAGTTGCATAATCTCATAGTCATAGGAACATGTATAAGTCATGAAGGAAGCAATAGCAACATACTAAACGATCGTGTGCTAAGCTAATGGAATGGGTCATGTCAATCAGATCATTCAACTAATGATGTGACCTTGTTAATCAAATAACAACTCCTTGTTCATGGTTAGGAAACATAACCATCTTTGATTAACAAGCTAGTCAAGTAGAGGCATACTAGTGACACTCTGTTTGTCTATGTATTCACACATGTATTATGTTTCCGATTAATACAATTCTAGCATGAATAATAAACATTTATCATGATATAAGGAAATAATAATAACTTTATTATTGCCTCTAGGGCATATTTCCTTCACCGGTAACCTTTGGTGTTGGGAGGGTAGCCAAGGAAGATGCATGGGACGGATCGGGGTGCGAGCTTGTGTGGCGTGGTGGACGCGGTGCTAGGATAACAAAGACACCCAAAGATGCGGAGACCATCATAGGACGGTGGTGTACCGAAGAGAAGGTGGTGAGGAGCGTAGTTCCACCGAGGACGACACGGACGAATGTTAACTAAGAGGGTGGCGGTGGCGAGGGCATCAGGCCAAAACCGAGCGGGCACGTTTGAGTGAAAGAGTAACGTGCGAACGCAGTCATTAAGAGTGCGGAGAATGCGCTCGGCGCGGCCGTTCTGTTGTGAAGTGTAGGGGCAAGTCAGACGGAAGATGGTGCCATGAGAGGCGAGAAGTGTGCGAAGACCAATGTTGTCAAACTCTTTTCCGTTATCAGTTTGGAGTGCAAGTATGGGACGACCGAACTGGGTGGTGACATAGGAATAAAAGGCGGTGAGTGTGGCTAAGGCATCGGATTTACGACGAAGAGGAAAAGTCCACACATAATGAGAATAATCATCTAAAATCACCAAGTAGTAGAGATAGCCCATTTTACTCGCAACGGGAGATGTCCAAATATCACTATGAAGTAGTTGAAATGGAAAAGTGGAAACTGAGGAGGACGCACTAAAGGGAAGACGAACATGCTTGCCTAAGCGGCATGCCTCACAAGAGTGCTCGTCGAGCTTATTACATGAGAAATAGAAACTCCTGAGAATTTGACGTAACACGGTGTGGTTGGGTTGACCCAAGCGAGCGTGCCAAAGGTCGACACCGGCGGCAAAGACGATAGGTGTGGAAGAGGAGGCGCCGGCGTGCACGGGGTAGAGCTCATCGGGACTGTCACAACGGTGAAGAACCATGCGGGTACGGGCGTCTTTCACAGAAAAGCCAACGCCGTCAAATTCAACAGTAAGTGGGTTCTCACGAGTAAGACGAAGAACGTAAACTAGGTTTGTGACTAAGTCTGGTGAAACAACAAAATTAGACATATTGATGGGTGTGGAAGTGGAGGGAAAACTAGCGCTACCAATATGAGTAATAGGTAAGGAGTGAAGGAAATATGCCCTAGAGGCAATAATAAAGTTATTATTTATTTCCTTATTTCATGATAAATGTTTATCATTCATGCTAGAATTGTATTAACCGGAAACATGATACATGTGTGAATGCATAGACAAACAAACATGTCACTAGTATGCCTCTACTAGACTAGCTTGTTAATCAAAGATGGTTATGTTTCCTAACCATGAACAAGGAGTTGTTATTTGATTAATGAGGTCACATCATTAGTAGAATGATCTGATTGACATGACCCATTCCCTTAGCTTAGCACACGATCGCTTAGTATGTTGCTACTGCTTTTATCCATGACTTATACATGTTCCTATAACTATGAGATTATGCAACTCCTGTTTACGGAGGAACACTTTGGTGCTACCAAACGTCCACAACGAATCGGGTGATTATAAAGGAGTACTACAGGTGTCTCCAAAGGCGATGTTGGGTTGGCGATTTCGAGATTAGGTTTTGTCACTCCGATTGTCGGAGAGGTATCTCTGGGCCCTCTCGGTAATGCACATCATGAAGCCTTGCAAGCACTACAACTAATGAGTTAGTTGTGAGATGATGTATTACGGAACGAGTAAAGATACTTGCCGGTAACGAGATTGAACTAGGTATTGATACCGACGATCGAATCTCGGGCAAGTAACATACCGATGACAAAGGAACAACGTATGTTGTTATGCGGTCCGACCGATAAAGATCTTCAGAGAATATGTAGGAGCCAATATGGGCATCCAGGTCCCGCTGTTGGTTATTGATCGTGAATAGTTCTAGGTCATGTCTACATTGTTCTCGAACCGTAGGGTCCGCACGCTTAAGGTTACGGCGATGCTTATTATGAGTTTATGTATTTTGATGTACCGAAGGAGTTCGAGTCCCGGATGTGATCACGGACATGACGAGGAGTCTCGGAATGGTTGAGACATAAAGATTGATATATTGAAGCCTATGTTTGGAGTTCGAATGGTTCCGGCGAAAACGGAATTTCTAGAGTACCGGAGGTTACGGAACCCCCGGAGGTAAATGGGCCTCGATGGGCCCTAGTGGAAAGGAGAAAGGGCCAGCCCTAGTGGGCGCTGCGCTCCCCCTTCCCTAGTCCTACTAGGACTAGGAGAAGGGGCCGCCCTCTCTCTCTTTCCCCCTCCAGGAATCCTAGTCCAACTAGGATTGGGGGAATCCTACTCCCGTGAGGGAGTAGGACTCCTGTGGCGCCTCCCTTGGCCGCCGCCCTCCCCCTGGCTCCTTTATATACGGGGCAGGGGGCACCTAGGAACACACAAGTTGATCGTGAGATCGTTCCTTAGCCGTGTGCGGTGCCCCTCCACCATATTCCACCTCGGTTATACCGTGAAGCTTAGGCGAAGCCTCGCGCCGGTGAAACATCAAGATCGCCACCACGCCGTCGTCTTGTGGAACTCTCCCTCGACACTCGGCTGGATCGGAGTACGAGGGACGCCATCGAGCTGTACGTGTGTCAAGAACTCGGGGCCGGAGTAATGGCGCCGGATCGGTCGGATCGCGAGGAGAACGTGACGACTACTTCCTCTACGTTGTGATCGCTTCGCCGGGTCTACAAGGGTATGTAGACAACACTCTCCCCTCTCGTTGCTATACATCACCATGATCTTGCGTGTGCGTAGGAAAATTTTTGAAATTACTACGTTCCCCATCAGTGGCATCCGAGCCTAGGTTTTTATGGTTTGATGTTTTGCACGAGTAGAACACAAGTGAGTTGTGGGCGATACAAGTCATACTACCTACCAGCATGTCATACTTTGGTTCAGCGGTATTGTGAGATGAAGCGGCCCAGACCGACATTACGCCAGACGCTTACGCGAGACTGGTTTCACCGCTGTGAGCACTCGTTGCTTAAAGGTGACTGGTGGGTGCTGTCTCTCTCATTTTAGTTGAACCGAGTGTGGCTACGCCCGTCCTTGAGAAGGTTAAACGGAGTCTATTTGACGAAGTATCGCTGTGGTTTTGATGCGTAGGTGAGACTGGTTCTTGCTTAAGCCCGTAGCAGCCACGTAAAATTTGTAACAACAAAGTAGAGGACGCCTAACTTGTTTTTGCAGGCATGTTGTGATGTGATATGGTCAAGACGTGATGCTATATTTTATTGTATGAGATGATCATGTTTTGTAACCGGTTATCGGCAATCGGCAGGAGCCATATGGTTGTCGCTTATTGTATGCAATGCAATCGCTCGTAATGCTTTACTTTATCACTAAGCGGTAGCGATAGTCGAGAAGCATAAGTTTGGCGAGACGACAACGATGCTACGATGGAGATCAAGGTGTCGCGCCGGTAACAATGGTGATCATGGTGGTGCTGCAAGATGGAGATCATGAAGCACAAGATGATGATGACCATATCATATCACTTATATTGATTTGCATGTGATGTTTATCCTTTATGCATCTTATCTTGCTTTGATTGACGGTAGCATTATAAGATGATCTCTCACTAAATTATCAAGAAGTGTTCTCCCGAGTATGCACCGCTGCCAAAGTTCGTCGTGCCTGCACACCACGTGATGATCGGGTGTGATAAGCTCTCACGTCCATCTACAACGGGTGCAAGCCAGTTTTGCACACGCAGAATACTCGGGTTATACTTGACGAGCCTAGCATATGCAGATATGGCCTCGAACACGGAGACCGAAAGATCGAGCGTGAATCATATAGTAGATATGATCAACATAAGATGTTCACCATTGAAAACTACTCCATTTCACGTGATGATCGGTTATGGTTTAGTTGATTTGGATCACGTGATCACTTAGATGACTAGAGGATGTCTTTCTAAGTGGGAGTTCTTTAGTAATATGATTAATTGAACTTAAATTTATCATGAACTTAGTACCGATAGTATCTTGCTTGTTTATGTTTGATTGTAGATAGATGGCTCGTCTTTGTTGTTCCGTTGAATTTTAATGCGTTCCTTGAGAAAGCAAAGTTGAAAGATGATGGTAGCAATTACACGGATCGGGTCCGTAATTTGAGGATCATCCTCATTGCTGCACGTAAGAGCTACGCCCTGGATGCACCGCTAGGTGACGAACTCGCTTCTTTGAGCAACACCAGATGTTATGAACGTCTGGCGAGCAAAGCTGATGACTACTCTATAGTTCGATGTGCCATGCTTTACGGCTTAGAACCGGGACTTCAACGACGTTTTGAACGTCATGGAGCATATGAGATGTTCCAGAGTTGAAGTTAATATTCAACAGTAATGCCCGGATTGAGAGATATGAAGTCTCCAATAAGTTCTATAGCTGCAAGATGGAGGAGAATAGTTCATTAGTGAGCATATACTCGTAATGTCCGGGTACTACAATCACTTGACACAATTGGGAGTTAATCTTCCGGATGATTGTGTCATTGATGAATTCTCCAATCACGCCACCAAGCTACAAAGGCTTCGTGATGAACTATAATATGCAAGGGTTAGTAAAGACTATACGAGCTCTTCGCAATGCTAAAGGGCATGGAGGTAGAAATCAAGAAGGAGCATCAAGTGTTGATGGTCAATAAGACCACTAGTTTCAAGAAGAAAGGCAAAGGGAAGAAGAAGGGAATCTCAAGAAGAACAGCAAGCAAGTTGCTGCTCAGAGAAGAAACCCAAGTCTGGTCCTAAACCTGAAACGAAAGTGCTTCTACCGCAAGCGATCGGTCTTTGAAGCGGAACTGCCCCAAGTATTTGGCGGATAAGAAGGATGGCAAGGTGAACAAAGGTATATGTGATATACATGTTATTGATGTGTACCTTACTAGAGCTCGTAGTAGCACTGGTATTTGATACTGGTTCATTGCTAATATTTGCAACTCAAACAGGACTACTGGATTGCTTAACTCGCAAAGGACGAGGTGACGATGCGCGTGGGAAATGGTTCCAAAGTCGATGTGATCGCGGTCGGCACGCTACCTCTACATCTACCTTGGGATTAGTTTTAGACCTAAATAATTGTTATTTGGTGCCTGCGTTGAGCATGAACATTATATCTGGATCTTGTTTGATGCGAGACGGTTATTCATTTAAATCGAGAATAATGGTTGTTCTATTTATATGAGTAATATCTTTTATGGTCATGCACCCTTGAGGAGTGGTCTATTTTTATGAATCTCGATAGTAGTGATACACATATTCATAATGTTGAAACCAAAAGATGCAGAGTTGATAATGATAGTGCAACTTATTTGTGGCACCGCCGCTTAGGTCATATCGAGTAAAGCGCATGAAGAAACTCCATCTTGATGGACTTTTGGAGTCACTTGATTATGAATCACTTGGCACTTGCGAACCATGCCTCATGGGCAAGATGACTAGAACACCGTTCTCGGTACTATGGAGAGAGCAACAGATTTGTTGGAAATCATACATACAGATGTATGTGGTCCGATGAATGTTGAGGCTCGTGGCGGATATCGTTATTTTCTCACCTTCACAGATGACTTAAGCAGATATGGGTATATCTACTTAATGAAACATAAGTCTGAAACGTTTGAAAAGTTCAAAGAATTTCAGAGTGAAGTTGAAAATCATCGTAACAAGAAAATTAAGTTTCTACGATCGATCGTGGAGGTGAATATTTGAGTTACGAGTTTGGTCTACATTTGAAACAATGCGGAATAGTTTGCAACTCACGCCACCGGAACACCACAACAGTAATGGTGTGTCCGAACGTCGAATCGTACTTTACTAGATATGGTGCGATCTATGATGTCTCTTACAGATTTACCGCTATCGCTTTGGGGTTATGCTCTAGAGACGGCCGCATTCACACTGAATAGAACACCGTCGAAATCCGCTGAGACGACACCTTATGAACTGTGGTTTAGCAAGAAACCAAAGTTGTCGTTTCTTAAAGTTTGGGGATGCGATGCTTATGTGAAAAAGCTTCAACCCGATAAGCTCGAACCCAAATCGGAGAAATGTGTCTTCATAGGATACCCAAAGGAAACAGTTGGGTACACCTTCTATCACAGATCCGAAGGCAAGACATTTGTTGCTAAGAATGGATCCTTTCTAGAGAAGGAGTTTCTCTCGAAAGAAGTGAGTGGGAGGAAAGTGGAACTTGATGAGGTAATAGTACCTTCTCCCTTACTTGAAAGTAGTTAAATCGCAGTAAACCGGTTTCGAGACACCTACACCAAGTAGTGAGGAAGTTGATGATGTTGATCATGAAACTTGAGATCAAGTTACCGCAGAACCTCGTAGATCAACCGAGTAAGATCCGCACTGAGTGGTATGGTAATCCTGTTCGGAAGTCATGCTACTAGATCATGATGAACCTACGAACTATGAAGAAGCGATGGTGAGCCCAGATTCGCAAAATGGCTTGAGGCCATGAAATCGAGATGGGATCCATGTATGAAAACAAAGTGTGGACTTTGGTTGACTTGCCCGAGGGTAGGCAAGCAATAGAAAACAAGTGGATCTTCAAGAAGAAGACCGACGACGGTAATGTTATCGTCTATAAAGCTCGACTTGTCGCAAAAGGTTTTCGACAAGTTCAAGGGATTGACTACGATGAGACCTTCTCACCCGTAGCGATGCTTAAGTCCGTCCGAATCATGTTAGCAATTGCGATTTTATGATTATGAAATTTGGCAAATGGATGTAAAGACTGCATTCTGAATGGATTTACGGAAGAAGAGTTGTATATGATGCAACCGAAGGTTTTATCGATCCAAAGGAGCTAACAAAGTATGCAAGCTCCAGCGATCCATCTATGGACTGGTGCAAGCATCTCGGAGTTGGAATAAACGCTTTGATAGTGTGATCAAAGCATTTGGGTTTGTACAGACTTTTGGAGAAGCCAGATTTACAAGAAAGTGAGTGGGAGCTCAGAGCATTTCGATATTATATGTGGATGACATATTGCTGATCGGAAATGATATAGAATTCTGGATAGCATAAAGGGATACTTGAATAAGAGTTTTTCAATGAAAGACCTCGGTGAAGCTGCTTACATATTGGGCATTAAGATCTATAGAGATAGATCAAGACGCTTAATTGACTTTCACAAAGCACATACCTTGACAAAGTTTTGAAGAAGTTCAAAATGGATCAAGCAAAGAAAGGGTTCTTGCTGTGTTACAAGGTGTGAAGTTGAGTCGACTCAATGCCCACCAACGCAGAAGATAGAGAGAAAATGAAAGATGTTCCTATGCTTCAGCCATAGGCTCTATCATGTATGCAATCTTGTGTACCAGACTGATGTGTGCCTTGCTATAAGCCTAGCAGGAGGTACCAAAGTAATCCAGAGTGGATCATGGACAGCGGTCAAGAACATCCTGAAATACCGAAAAGGACTAAGGATATGTTTCTCGATATGGAGGTGACAAAGAGCTCATCGTAAACAGTTACGTTGATGCAAGCTTTGACACCGATCCGGACGATTCTAAATCGCAGACCGGATCGATTTACACTAAACGGAGGAGCTGTCGGTTGGTGCAGTTCTAAACAAAGCGTCGTGGCGGGATCTACATGTGAAGCGGAATACATAGCAGCTTCGAAGCAGCTAATGAAGGAGTCGGATGAAGGAGTTCATATCCGATCTAGGTGTCATACCTAGTGCATCGGGTCCAATGAAAATCTTCGTGACAATATCGAGCAATTGCCTTAGCAAAGGAATCCAGATTTCACAAGAGGACCAAGCACATCAAGAGACGCTTCAATTCCATCCGGGACTTAGTCCGGATGGAGACATAGAGATTTGCAAGATACATACGGATCTGAATATTTGCAGACCGTTGACTAAGCCTCTTCCACGAGCAAAACATGATCAGCACCAAGACTCCATGGGTGTTAGAATCATTCTTATGTAATCTAGATTATTGACTCTAGTGCAAGTGGGAGACTGAAGGAAATATGCCCTAGAGGCAATAATAAAGTTATTATTTATTTCCTTATTTCATGATAAATGTTTATCATTCATGCTAGAATTGTATTAACCGGAAACATGATACATGTGTGAATGCATAGACAAACAAACATGTCACTAGTATGCCTCTACTAGACTAGCTTGTTAATCAAAGATGGTTATGTTTCCTAACCATGAACAAGGAGTTGTTATTTGATTAATGAGGTCACATCATTAGTAGAATGATCGATTGACATGACCCATTCCCTTAGCTTAGCACACGATCGCTTAGTATGTTGCTACCGCTTTTATCCATGACTTATACATGTTCCTATAACTATGAGATTATGCAACTCCGTTTACGGAGGAACACTTTGGTGCTACCAAACGTCACAACGAATCGGGTGATTATAAAGGAGTACTACAGGTGTCTCCAAAGGCGATGTTGGGTTGGCGTATTTCGAGATTAGGTTTTGTCACTCCGATTGTCGGAGAGGTATCTCTGGGCCCTCTCGGTAATGCACATCATCAAGCCTTGCAAGCACTACAACTAATGAGTTAGTTGTGAGATGATGTATTACGGAACGAGTAAAGAGACTTGCGTAACGAGATTGAACTAGGTATTGGATACCGACGATCGAATCTCGCAAGTAACATACCGATGACAAAGGAACAACGTATGTTGTTATGCGGTCCGACCGATAAAGATCTTCGTAGAATATGTAGGAACCAATATGGGCATCCAGGTCCCGCTGTTGGTTATTGATCGTGAATAGTTCTAGGTCATGTCTACATTGTTCTCGAACCGTAGGGTCCGCACGCTTAAGGTTACGATGATGGTTATTATGAGTTTATGTATTTTGATGTACCAAGGAGTTCGAGTCCCGGATGTGATCACGGACATGACGAGGAGTCTCGGAATGGTTGAGACATAAAGATTGATATATTGGAAGCCTATGTTTGGAGTTCGAATGGTTCCGGTAAAACGGAATTTACCGAGTACCGGAGGTTCTGGAACCCCGGGAGGTAAATGGGCCTCGATGGGCCCTAGTGGAAAGGAGAAAGGGCCAGCCCTAGTGGTGCGCGCCTCCCCCTTCCCTAGTCCTACTAGGACTAGGAGAAGGGGCCGCCCCTCTCTCTCTCTTCCCCTCCGGAATCCTAGTCCAACTAGGATTGGGGGAATCCTACTCCCAGAGGGAGTAGGACTCCCTGCATGCGCCTCCTTGGCCGCCCCCCCCCTTGGCTCCTTTATATACGGGGCAGGGGGCACCTAGGAACACACAAGTTGATCGTGAGATCGTTCCTTAGCCGTGTGCGGTGCCCCTCCACCATATTCCACCTCGGTTATACCGTCATGAAGCTTAAGCGAAGCCTCGCGCCGTGAAACATCAAGATCGTCCACCACGCCGTCGTCTTGACGGAACTCTCCCTCGACACTCGGCTGGATCGAGTACGAGGGACGCCATCGAGCTGTACGTGTGTCAAGAACTCGGGGCGCCGGAGTAACGGCGCCGGATCGGTCGGATCGCGAGGAGAACGTCGACTACTTCCTCTACGTTGTGATCGCTTCCGCCGGGTCTACAAGGGTATGTAGACAACACTCTCCCCTCTCGTTGCTATACATCACCATGATCTTGCGTGTGCGTAGGAAATTTTTTGAAATTACTACGTTCCCCATCAAGGAGGAGCCGTTACCGACGGTGATACGAGTGGGTGTGTGAACAGGAGTGGAAGAGGTTAGGTTACCGGGATGAGCTGTCATGTGCGCGGTAGCACCTGAGTCCATGTACCAGTCGCCTCCGCCGATGGAGCTACTCGGCGACGGCGCGGAGTGCTGGGCGGCGAGGAGGGCGGGGTCCCATGGCGCAGGTACCGGCGGCGGTGAGAGGCCCCCGTAGGGCGGCGCCGAAGTGGGCGGGCCATAACCACCGAGGGGCGGCGGCACAAGGAGGGTGCCATAGCCGGTGCCGGTCGACTGGTAAGGCGCGCCGATGAACCCCCGATGGCCCGCGGGGAGAGCCTGCGGGTGGTGCGGGACCCAGCCGGGGCCCTGGGCCGGCGGCGGCACAGGGAGGGTGCCGTAGCCGGTGCCGGTCGACGGGTAAGACTAGCCTGAAGAGGCCATCGTCGGGGCGGGCGGAGCAGGGCCGCCGGCCACTGGCGGGGACGGCTGCATGTGGGTGACGCCGGATGCGCCGTAGGCGGCGACCGCGCCGTATAGCGCCGGGGCCGCACTGTAGGGCGCTGGTGGCGGGATGGCAGAGGCGGCGGTGGACAGGCCGGTGAACGCCATCGACGGCGGCGCTGGAGGAGCGCATGGGCGGCAGTGTAGCGGCAGCGCTGGAGGAGTCGTGAATGGTGGCGGCGCGGGCGCTGGGTGCTGGGTTTAGGCGGCGGCGGGAGGAGCGCTTGTGTGGCGGGCGGTGGGAAGAGAGCAGCAGCGCGCGCATGAAGAGCGGCAGCTGGCGATTAGGAGACGCGTGGCGGCGGCTTGAGCGGCGGCGGCGCTACAAGAACGGATGCGCGGGCGGCGGCGGCTTGGAGCAGCGGCGGCGGCGCGAGGAGAGATGCGCGGCGGCGCGGCGGCAGAGCGGAAGCGAGGAAAATAACCTAAAAAACTGATACCATGTTGAAGGAGAGAATTGCAATACAATAAACGTTGTATTGATGGGGTGCTGATGCACGTATATATAATACAAGGGAAGGCCTCTACCTCAACTATACAAGACTAGGAGGTGGGCCACAACTCCAATACACGTGCAATACAAAACACATACTCAACAAACACTATTCATAGCGTAGCCCAAATTAACACAGTCCACAGCCTTTGGTCCAAACTTACGCTTTTTGGGGATTGACACATTAACTTCCGCCATGTAGCCCCAAGCACGTAAGTACGAGAGTGTTGTCCTTCTCTTGGTCCACTTCTCATAAGGACTGATCTCATTATCCTTTGTCAAAACTTTATTCAGGACATGACATGATGTCATTATAGCCTCCCCCACCATGCATGCCTTGGATAAACCCGACGTATCTAACATGGCGTTAACCAAATCAGTTAGAGTACGGTTTTTCCGCTCGGCAACCTCGTTTGACTGGGGTGAGTAGGGAGGCGTCCTCTCGTGAATAATACCGTGTTCCGCACAAAAGCATCAAACTCTTTCGAGAAGTACTCTCCACCACGATCTGACCGGACTCGTTTAATTTTCTTTTCAAGTTGATTCTCAACTTCTGCATTATAGATTCTAAAGTAGTGTAGAGCCTCATCTTTAGTATTTAACAGATACATAGCAATATCTAGTGGAATCATCTATCAAAGTCATGAAATATTTTTTCCACCTTTAGTCAACACACCATTCATCTCACAAAGATCAGAATGTATGAGTTCCAGTGGCGCCAAGTGTCTCTCCTCTGCTGCCTTGTGAGGCTTGCGAGGTTGCTTAGACTGTACACACGAATGGCACTTAGAACCTTTGGCTAAAGTGAAACTCGGTATTAAATTCGATTTTGCTATCCTCGTCATAACACCGGAACTAATGTGACAAAGACGTGAATGCCAGACTTCAGATTCATTAACACTCAAATGAATATTGTTCACGATTTTATTACATAGATCTGCAAGATAAAGGCGGAACATGCCTTCGCATTCATAACCCTTTCCAACAAATAGTCCATATTTTGTAAAAAGTAATTTATTAGACTCAAATACCAACTTAAACCCTTCTCTACATAGAAGGGAACCACTAACGAGGTTCTTCTTGATGGCGGGGACATGTTGCACGTTCTTCAGCTGCACGATCCTTCCTGAAGTAAACTTCAGATCGACCGTGCCAACACCAAGAACAGAAGCACTCGCGCCATTCCCCATCAGTACGGACCCGTGACCTGTGGCCTGGTAAGAAGAAAATAATGAAATGTCAGCACACACATGAACACCTGCACCTGTGTCGACCCACCAATCGGTGGACGGCCAAACCGAAAATACAACAAATAAATTAGCGTACCCAGATGCACCACTTTCATTGTTGCTCACAATCATATTGACAGACTTGGAGTCCTGCCCTGGCTTCTTGTACTTGTTTGGGCACTTTTTGGCCCAATATTCAACCGAACCACAAGTAAAGCAGCCCTCATCCTTCTTGTTCTTCTTGAAGGTCTTCTTACCCTTCTTCATAAAGTCGGCATTCTGTTGGACACCGTTCTTTCCCTTGGGCTGGTGGGAATTGGAGTTCTTCTGATGCACCATATTGGCCACAGAAGTTCCTTCGACCCCTTTTCCGTGCGAGTCCTTTGCCCTTGAATTTTGCTCAACACTCAGATGGCCAATGACATCCTCCAGAATCTCTTCCTCCTCTCGCCACAAGTTCCTAAGCTCTGAGCTGCTGCAGTCTTCCTCATCCCGGCTTGCGGCGTGCACCGCGAGTCGGGATAGTAGGCCTCCGAAACCGCACCTCTTTGAGTCATGTACGGGAGAAGGGTGATAAGGTTTTTGGGGAGCGTTTTTGCGCGACTACTGACTGGTTCCTTCGTCACGGACGCCCCGGACTCCGACGACTACTTCCCCGACGACGACTTCTTCCCCGACGTCGACAACCTCATCGACGACATGGCCGGCGAGGACATCGACCCCAAGTCCAGTGCTACCGCTGCTGCTGTCCAGTAAGTGTTCTCCTTTCTGTTAGATGTCCTGCCACAGTTTCTCAAGATATGTTTTGCTCTACTTCATATATGCAACTAGTTCTACTGTCTGCTATAGATATGCTAGGCTACGATTCATATATGCAGAAGCTATTTACCTTCTCTCTGTCTGAACGCACGACTTGTTTTATCTCTATTATATTAGTCATGCTTTATCTAGTATTTTTGTTAATAAAATCATTTGGTAAATTGCTCATATTTCCAACAATCCAAAAACCTTATTATAGGCAATTTACCCCAAGTGGTTTTGCTGCTTCCATGAGACCTCCTATGTTTGAGGGTATCCACTATAAGAGGTGGCGCGTGAGAGCAGTCTTATGGTTTCAAACCATGAGTTGCTATGACGCCACTCTTGGCAAACCTGAAGGGGAGCTTGATTCTCAACAGGCACAAGCCTTTTAGAAAATGGATACTCTGTTTAAGGCTGCTCTCTTGAGTGTTCTTGGTGAGAACATAGTTGATGCTTATGCGTCAATTGATAATGGAAAAGATATGTGGGATGCACTCGAGGCCAAGTTTGGGGTCTCGGATGCTGGCACTGAGCTGTATATCATGGAGCATTTCTATGATTATAGGATGACTGAAGAGCGCTCCGTGGTTGAGCAAGCTCATGAGATACAATCATTTGCTAGAGAACTTGAGCACTTCAATTGTACGCTACCGGACAAGTTTGTTGCCGGAGGTATCATCACTAAGCTTCCTCCTTCGTGGAGGAACTTTGCTACCTAACTGAAGCATAAGAGGCAGGAGTTTTCCGTTCCGGATCTCATTGGCACTGTTGATGTGGAAGAAAAGGCGAGAGCAAAGGACACACGTGCTCGAGGAATTGAGGGAGGATCTAGTGCCAATGTGGTACAGAAGCAGAACTTCCAGCCCCACAAGTTCAAGAACAAGGGCAAGTTTGATGGTAAAGCAAAGTTTGATGGGAAGAACAAGGTTGTGCAACACACGAACTTCAAGAAGAAGAATGGCAAGAAGAAAGGTGCTTTTCATGTGTGTGGGGATCCTGATCATTGGGCTCCTAGTTGCCCTAATCTCTTTGACAAGCGTCATCCTGGGAAAGGCGGCAAGACAGCTAATGTTGTCATTGGAGACACTGACATGAAGGATGCTGGGTATGGTATATTTCCCACTATTCTTTCAGTATGTCATTCTCCTGACTGGTTGATTGACACGGGTGCTAATGTGCATGTATCCGGTGATATTTCCATGTTTTGGTCTTATCAGACCGCAGGGACTTCAACCGTGCTGATGGGCAACGGTTCAAGTGCTTCTGTTCATGGTGTTGGCACGGTCGATCTGAAGTTTACTTCGGGGAAGATCGTGCGGCTGAAGAACGTGCATTATGTCCCCTCCGTCAATAAAAATCTTGTTAGCGGATCTCTTCTGTGTAGAGATGGCTACAAGCTTCTCTTTGAATCGAATAAATTTGTAATATCCAAGTATGGAACCTTTGTTGGTAAAGGCTATGAGTCAGGAGGCCTGATTCGTTTGTCCTTATCAGACGTTTGCAATAAAGTTGTTAATCATATTTGCAACAATAGTAAATCAAATGTGTGGCATTCACGTCTTTGTCATGTTAACTTTGGTTGCATGTCGCGACTAGCGAAGTTGAACTTAATCCCTAGTTTCACCACTGTCAAGGGATCTAAGTGTCAAGTGTGTGTGCAAGCTAAGCAACCTCGCAAGTCTCACACGACTGCGGAAACGAGAAATCTTGCACCACTAGAGCTCATACATTCAGATCTATGTGAAATGAATGGTGTTTTGACAAAAGGTGGAAAGAAATATTTCATGACGTTAATTGATGACTCCACTAGATACTGCCGTGTGTATCTTCTGAAATCTAAGGATGAGGCTTTGAACTTTTTCAAGATCTACAAAGCTGAAGTGGAAAACCAACTTGATCGAAAAATATAGAGGCTTAGGTCCGACCATGGTGGAGAGTATTTTTCCAATGAATTTGATGCTTTTTGTGCGGAACATGGTATAATCCATGAGAGGATGCCTCCCTATTCACCTCAGTCAAATGGGGTCGCCGAAAGAAAGAACCGTACTCTAACAGATTTGGTTAACGCCATGTTAGATACTTCGGGTCTCTCCAAGGCATGGTGGGGGAGGCGATATTGACTGCATGTCATGTCCTAAACCGAGTTCCCACAAAGAACAAAGAGATAACTCCATTCGAGGAATGGGAGAAGAAAAGGTTAAAACTCTCTTATCTACGAACATGGGGTTGTTTGGCGAAAGTCAATGTTCCAATTCCAAAGAAGCGGAAACTTGGACCAAAGACTGTGGATTGTGTTTTCCTGGGGTATGCTTTTCATAGCATTGGCTATAGATTCTTGGTTGTAAAATCGGAGGTACCTGACATACATGTCGGTGCGATCATGGAGTCGAATGACGCGACTTTCTTTGAAGATATCATTCCCATGAAGGATATGGCTACCTCATCTAATCAGGAGATGCCTAGTTCATCGAATCAGGAACCAGCTATAATTACCGAACCTGCCATTTCGATGGAACACTTTGAAAGTCCTGTGGAGGAGAACAATGAAGGAAATATGCCCTAGAGGCAATAATAAAGTTATTATTTATTTCCTTATTTCATGATAAATGTTTATCATTCATGCTAGAATTGTATTAACCGGAAACATGATACATGTGTGAATGCATAGACAAAACAACATGTCACTAGTATGCCTCTACTAGACTAGCTTGTTAATCAAAGATGGTTATGTTTCCGACCATGAACAAAGAGTTGTTATTTGATTAACAAGGTCACATCATTAGTAGAATGATCGATTGACATGACCCATTCCCTTAGCTTAGCACACGATCATTTAGTATGTTGCTACTTGCTTTTATCCATGACTTATACATGTTCCTATAACTATGAGATTATGCAACTCCGTTTACGGAGGAACACTTTGGTGCTACCAAACGTCACAACGAATCGGGTGATTATAAAGGAGTACTACAGGTGTCTCCAAAGGCGATGTTGGGTTGGCGTATTTGAGATTAGGTTTTGTCACTCCGATTGTCGGAGAGGTATCTCTGGGCCCTCTCGGTAATGCACATCATTGAAGCCTTGCAAGCACTACAACTAATGAGTTAGTTGTGAGATGATGTATTATGGAGCGAGTAAAGAGACTTGCCGTAACGAGATTGAACTAGGTATTGGATACCGACGATCGAATCTCGGGCAAGTAACATACCGATGACAAAGGGAACAACGTATGTTGTTATGCGGTCGACCGATAAAGATCTTCGTAGAATATGTAGGAACCAATATGGGCATCCAGGTCCCGCTATTGGTTATTGACCGTGAATAGTACTAGGTCATGTCTACATTGTTCTCGAACCGTAGGGTCCGCACGCTTAAGGTTTCGATGGCGGTTATTATGAGTTTATGTATTTTGATGTACCAAGGAGTTCGAGTCCGGATGTGATCACGGACATGACGAGGAGTCTCGAAATGGTCGAGACATAAAGATTGATATATTGGAAGCCTATGTTTGGAGTTGGAATGGTTCCGAAAACGGAATTCTCTGAGTACCGGAGGTTACTGGAACCCCCGGAGGTAAATGGGCCTCGATGGGCCTTAGTGGAAAGGAGAAGGGCCAGCCCTAGATGGTGCGCCGCCCCCCTTCCCTAGTCCTACTAGGACTAGGAGAAGGGCCGCCCCCTCTCTCTCTTTCCCTCAGGAATCCTAGTCCAACTAGGATTGGGGGAATCCTACTCCCAGAGGGAGTAGGACTCCCTAGCGCGCCTCCCCTTGGCCGCCGGCCCCCTCTCCCCTTGCTCCTTTATATACGGGGGCAGGGGGGCACCTTGGAACACACAAGTTGATCTTTAGATCGTTCCTTAGCCGCAGCGGTGCCCCCTCCACCATATTCCACCTCGGTTATACCGTTGCGAAGCTTAAGCGAAGCCCTGCGCAGTGAAACATCAAGATCGTCACCACGTCGTCTTGTGGAACTCTCCCTCGACACTCGGCTGGATCGGAGTCGAGGGACGTCATCGAGCTGTCGTGTGTCAAGAACTCGGGGCGTCGAGTGCTTGGCGCCGGGATCGGTCGGATCGCGAGGAGAACGTCGACTACTTCCTCTACGTTGTGATCGCTTCGCCGGGTCACGAGGGTACGAGACAACACTCTCCCCTCTCGTTGCTATACATCACCATGATCTTGCGTGTGCGAGGAAAATTTTTGAAATTACTCGTTCCCCAACAGTGGCATCCGAGCCTAGGTTTTTTCTATGGTTTGATGTTTTGCACGAGTAGAACACAAGTGAGTTGTGGGCGATACAAGTCATACTACCTACCAGCATGTCATACTTTGGTTCAGCGGTATTGTGAGATGAAGCGGCCTGACCGACATTACGCCAGACGCTTACGCGAGACTGGTTTCACCGCCACGAGCACTCGTTGCTTAAAGGTGATTTGGTGGGTGCTGT
Source organism: Aegilops speltoides (assembly GCA_021437245.1). Taxonomy (NCBI): domain Eukaryota; kingdom Viridiplantae; phylum Streptophyta; class Magnoliopsida; order Poales; family Poaceae; genus Aegilops; species Aegilops speltoides. Next base: position 449,133,567 of record CM038141.1, read on the forward strand.
CTCTCTCACTTTAGTTGAACCGAGTGTGGCTACGCCCGGTCCTTGAGAAGGTTAAAACGGAGTCTATTTGACGAAATATCGTTGTGGTTTTGATGCGTAGGTGAGACTGGTTCTTGCTTAAGCCCGTAGCAGCCACGTAAAATTTGCAACAACAAAGTAGAGGACGTCTAACTTGTTTTTGCGGGGCATGTTGTGATGTGATATGGTCAAGGCGTGATGCTATATTTTATTGTATGAGATGATCATGTTTTGTAACGAAGTTATCGGCAATCGGCTGGAGCCATATGGTTGTCGCTTATTGTATGCAATGCATCGCATACTGTAATGCTTTACTTTATCACTAAGCGGTAGCGATAGTCGAGAAGCATAAGTTTGGCGAGGCGACAACGATGCTACGATGGAGATCAAGGTGTCGCGCGGTGGCGATGGTGATCATGGTGGTGCTTTGCAAGATGGGGATCGTGAAGCACAAGATGATGATGACCATATCATATCACTTATATTGATTTGCATGTGATGTTTATCCTTTATGCATCTTATCTTGCTTTGATTGACGGTAGCATTATAAGATGATCTCTCACTAAATTATCAAGAAGTGTTCTCCCAGTATGCACCGTTGCCAAAGTTAAATCGTGCCCGGACACCACGTGATGATCGGGTGTGATAAGCTCTCGTCCATCTACAACGGGTGCAAGCCAGTTTTGCACACGCAGAATACTTGGGTTATACTTGACGAGCCTAGCATATGCAGATATGGCCTCGGAACACGGAGACCGAAAGGTCGGCGTGAATCATATAGTAGATATGATCAACATAAGATGTTCACCATTGAAAACTACTCCATTTCACGTGATGATCGGTTATGGTTTAGTTGATTTGGATCACGTGATCACTTGGATGACTAGAGATGTCTTTCTAAGTGGGAGTTCTTAAGTAATATGATTAATTGAACTTAAATTTATCATGAACTTAGTACTGATAGTATCTTGCTTGTTTATGTTTGATTGTAGATAGATGGCTCGTCTTTGTTGTTCCGTTGAATTTTAATGCGTTCCTTGAGAAAGCAAAGTTGAAAGATGATGGTAGCAATTACACGGATCGGGTCCGTAATTTGAGGATTATCCTCATTGCTTTGCACGTAAGAGCTACGTCTGGATGCACCGCTAGGTGACAGCTCTTCTTTGGAGCAACGCCGGATGTTGTGAGCGTCTGGCGAGCAAAGTCGATGACTACTCTATAGTTCGATGTGCCATGCTTTACGGCTTAGAACCGGGACTTCAACGGCGTTTTGAGCGTCATGGAGCATATGAGATGTTCCAGAGTTGAAGTTAATATTCCAACAGAATGCCCGGATTGAGAGATATGAAGTCTCCAATAAGTTCTATAGCTGCAAGATGGAGGAGAATAGTTACATTAGTGAGCATATACTCGGAATGTCCGGGTACTATAATCACTTGACACAATTGGGAGTTAATCTTCCGGATGATTGTGTCATTGATGAATTCTCAATCACCGCCACCAAGCTACAAAGGCTTCGTGATGAACTATAATATGCAAGGGTTAGTAAAGACTATACCGAGCTCTTCGCAATGCTAAAGGCTGCGGAGGTAGAAATCAAGAAGGAGCATCAAGTGTTGATGGTCAATAAGACCACTAGTTTCAAGAAGAAAGGCAAAGGGAAGAAGAAGGAATCTCAAGAAGAACAGCAAGCAAGTTGTTGCTCGGGAGAAGAAACCCAAGTCTGGCCCTAAACCTGAAATCGAGTGTTTTCTACCGCAAGCGATCGTCCTTTGAAGCGGAACTGCCCCAAGTATTTGGCGGATAAGAAGGATGGCAAGGTGAACAAAGGTATATGTGATATACATGTTATTGATGTGTACCTTACTAGAGCTCGCAGATAGTACACTGGTATTTGATATTGGTTACATTGCTAATATTTGCAACTCGAAGCAGGACTACGGATTAGCGAACACCGCAAAGGGCGAGGTGACGGCGCGCGTGGGAAATGGTTCCAAAGTCGATGTGATCGCGGTCGGCACGCTACCTCTACATCTACCTTGGGATTAGTTTTAGACCTAAATAATTGTTATTTGGTGCTGCGTTGAGCATGAACATTATATCTGGATCTTGTTTGATGCGAGACGGTTATTCATTTAAATCGAGAGAATAATGGTTGTTCTATTTATATGAGTAATATCTTTTATGGTCATGCACCCTTGAGGAGTGGTCTATTTTGATGAATCTCGATAGTAGTGATACACATATTCATAATGTTGAAACCAAAAGATGCAGAGTTGATAATGAAAGTGCAACTTATTTGTGGCTTGCCGTTTAGGTCATATCGGTGTAAAGCGCATGAAGAAACTCCATCTTGATGGACTTTTGGAGTCACTTGATTATGAATCACTTGGCACTTGCGAACCGTGCCTCATGGGCAAGATGACTAGAACACCGTTCTCGGTACTATGGAGAGAGCAACAGATTTGTTGGAAATCATACATACGGATGTATGTGGTCCGATGAATGTTGAGGCTCGTGGCGGATATCGTTATTTTCTCACCTTCACAGATGACTTAAGCAGATATGGGTATATCTACTTAATGAAACATAAGTCTGAAACGTTTGAAAAGTTCAAAGAATTTCAGTGAAGTTGAAAATCATCGTAACAAGAAAATTAAATTTCTACGATCGATCGTGGAGGTGAATATTTGAGTTCGAGTTTGGTCTACATTTGAAACAATGCGGAATAGTTTAGCAACTCACGCCACCGGAACACCACAGCGTAATGGTGTGTCCGAGCGTCGTGTCGTACTTTACTAGATATGGTGCGATCTATGATGTCTCTTACAGATTTACCGCTATCGTTTTGGGGTTATGCTCTAGAGACGGCCGCATTCACCTGAATAGAACACCGTCGAAATCCGTTGAGGCGACACCTTATGAACTATGGTTTAGCAAGAAACCAAAGTTGTCGTTTCTTAAAGTTTGGGGATGCGATGCTTATGTGAAAAAGCTTCAACCTGATAAGCTCGAACCCAAATCGAGAAATGTGTCTTCATAGGATACCCAAAGGAAACAGTTGGGTACACCTTCTATCACAGATCCGAAGGCAAGACATTCGTTGCTAAGAATGGATCCTTTCTAGAGAAGGAGTTTCTCTCGAAAGAAGTGAGTGGGAGGAAGGTGGAACTTGATGAGGTAATAGTACCTTCTCCCTTACTTGAAAGTAGTTAAATCACGAAACCGGTTTACGAGACAACCACACCAAGTAGTGAGGAAGTTAATGATGTTGATCATGAAACTTGAGATCAAGTTACTCTGAGAACCTCGTAGATCAACGAGTAAGATCCGCACTGAGTGGTGCGGTAATCCTGTTCGGAAATCATGCTACTAGATCATGATGAACCTACGAACTATGAAGAAGCGATGGTGAGCCCAGATTCATAAAATGGCTTGAGGCCATGAAATCGAGATGGGATCCATGTATGAAAACAAAGTATGGACTTTGGTTGACTTGCCCGAGGGTAGGCAAGCAATAGAAAACAAGTGGATCTTCAAGAAGAAGACCGACGACGACGGTAATATTATCGTCTATAAAGCTCGACTTATGCAAAAGGTTTTCGACAAGTTCAAGGGATTGACTACGATGAGACCTTCTCACCGTAGCGATGCTTAAGTCCGTCCGAATCATGTTAGCAATTGCCGCATTTTATGATTATGAAATTTGGCAAATGGATGTAAAGCGCATTCTGAATGGATTTACGGAAGAAGAGTTGTATATGATGCAACGAAGGTTTTATCGATCCAAAGGAGCTAACAAAGTGTGCAAGCTCCAGCGATCCATCTATGGACTGGTGCAAGCATCTCGGAGTTGGAATAAGCGCTTTGATAGTGTGATCAAAGCATTTGGGTTTGTCTGAGACTTTTGGAGAAGCTTGTATTTACAAGAAAGTGAGTGGGAGCTCTGTAGCATTTCGATATTATATGTGGATGACATATTACTGATCGGAAATGATATGAAATTCTGATAGCATAAAGGGATACTTGAATAAGAGTTTTTCAATGAAAGACCTCGGTGAAGCTGCTTACATATTAGGCATAAAGATCTATAGAGATAGATCAAGGCGCTTAATTGGACTTTCACAAAGCACATACCTTGACAAAATTTTGAAGAAGTTCAAAATGGATCAAGCAAAGAAAGGGTTCTTGCACGTGTTACAAGGTGTGAAGTTGAGTCGACTCAATGCCCGACCACTGCAGAAGATAGAGAGAAAATGAAAGATGTTCCTATGCTTCGCCATAGGCTCTATCATGTATGCAATGCTGTGTACCGGACTGATGTGTGCCTTGCTATAAGCCTAGCAGGAGGTACCAAAGTAATCCAGAGTGGATCATGGACAGCGGTCAAGAACATCTGAAATACCGAAAAGGACTAAGGATATGTTTCTCGTATATGGAGGTGACAAAGAGCTCATAAATGGCAGTTACGTTGATGCAAGCTTTGACACCGATCCGGACGATTCTAAATCGCAGACGGATACGTATTTACACTAAGCGGAGGAGCTGTCGGTTGGTGCAGTTCTAAACAAAGCGTCGTGGCTGGATCTACATGTGAAGCGGAGTACATAGCAGCCGGAAGCAGCTAATGAAGGAGTGCGGATGAAGGAGTTCATATCCGATCTAGGTGTCATACCTAGTGCATCGGGTCCAATGAAAATCTTCGTGACAATCTTCGAGCAATTGCCTTAGCGAAGGAATCCAGATTTCACAAGAGGACCAAGCACATCAAGAGACGCTTCAATTCCATCCGGGACTTAGTCGGTGGGAGACATAGAGATTTGCAAGATACATACGGATCTGAATGTTGCGAGACCGTTGACTAAGCCTCTTCCACGAGCAAAACATGATCAGCACCAAGACTCCATGGGTGTTAGAATCATTACTATGTAATCTAGATTATTGACTCTAGTGCAAGTGGGAGGCTGAAGGAAATATGCCCTAGAGGCAATAATAAAGTTATTATTTATTTCCTTATTTCATGATAAATGTTTATCATTCATGCTAGAATTGTATTAACCGGAAACATGATACATGTGTGAATGCATAGACAAAACAACATGTCACTAGTATGCCTCTACTAGACTAGCTTGTTAATCAAAGATGGTTATGTTTCGACCATGAACAAAGAGTTGTTATTTGATTAACAAGGTCACATCATTAGTAGAATGATCGATTGACATGACCCATTCCCTTAGCTTAGCACACGATCGTTTAGTATGTTGCTCTGCTTTTATCCATGACTTATACATGTTCCTATAACTATGAGATTATGCAACTCCGTTTACGGAGGAACACTTTGGTGCTACCAAGCGTCACAACGAATCGGGTGATTATAAAGGAGTACTACAGGTGTATCCAAAGGCGATGTTGGGTTGGCGTATTTCGAGATTAGGTTTTGTCACTCCGATTGTCGGAGAGGTATCTCTGGCCCTCTCGGTAATGCACATCATGAAGCCTTGCAAGCACTACAACTAATGAGTTAGTTGTGAGATGATGTATTACGGAACGAGTAAAGAGACTTGCCGTAACGAGATTGAACTAGGTATTGGATACCGACGATCGAATCTCGGGCAAGTAACATACCGATGACAAAGGAACAACGATGTTGTTATGCGGTCCGACCGATAAAGATCTTCGTAGAATATGTAGGAACCAATATGGGCATCCAGGTCCCGCTATTGGTTATTGACCGTGAATAGTTCTAGGTCATGTCTACATTGTTCTCGAACCGTAGGGTCCGCACGCTTAAGGTTTCGATGGCGGTTATTATGAGTTTATGTATTTTGATGTACGAAGGAGTTCGAGTCCGGATGTGATCACGGACATGACGAGGAGTCTCGAAATGGTCGAGACATAAAGATTGATATATTGGAAGCCTATGTTTGGAGTTGGAATGGTTCCGGGTAAAGCGGAATTTCTCGGAGTACCGGAGGTTCGGAACCCCGGGAGGTAAATGGGCCTCGATGGGCCTTAGTGGAAAGGAGAAGGGCCAGCCCTAGATGGGCGCGCCTCCCCCTTCCCTAGTCCTACTAGGACTAGGAGAAGGGCCGCCCCCTCTCTCTCTTTCCCCTCCGGAATCCTAGTCCAACTAGGATTGGGGGAATCCTACTCCCAGAGGAGTAGGACTCCTGGCAGCGCCTCCCCTTGGCCATGGCCCCCCCCCTTGCTCCTTTATATACGAGGCAGGGGGCACCTTGAACACACAAGTTGATCTTTAGATCGTTCCTTAGCCGTGTCGGTGCCCCCTCCACCATATTCCACCTCGGTTATACCGTCGCGAAGCTTAAGCGAAGCCCGCCGGTGAAACATCAAGATCGCCACCACGCCGTCGTCTTGTGGAACTCTCCCTCGACACTCGGCTGGATCGGTGCGAGGGACGTCATCGAGCTGTACGTGTGTCAAGAACTCGGGGCGTCGGAGTAACGGCGCCGGGATCGGTCGGATCGCGAGGAGAACGTCGACTACTTCCTCTACGTTGTGATCGCTTCGCTTGGTCTCACGAGGGTGCGTAGACAACACTCTCCCTCTCGTTGCTATACATCACCATGATCTTGCGTGTGCGTAGGAAATTTTTGAAATTACTCGTTCCCCAACAAACAATGAAGTTCCTACTAGGAGCAGAGAGATGAGGACCGCAAAGTCCTTTGGTGATGATTTTCTTGTGTATCTCATAGATGACACTCCGGTTCTATTTCAGAGGCCTATGCATCCGATGATCTTGACTCTTTGGAAGGAAGCGATTCGTAGCGAGATGGATTCCATCTTGGCAAATGAAACCTGGGAGATAACTGATCGTCCTTATGGGTGCAAACCTATAGGATGCAAATGGGTATTCAAGAAGAAGCTTAGGCCTAATGGTACTATTGAAAAGTACAAAGCTCGGCTCGTGGCTAAGGGTTATACCCAAAAGGAAGGTGAAGACTTCTTTGATACTTACTCACCTGTGGCTCGACTGACCATATTCGAGTTCTACTTTCACTAGCTGCCTCGCATGTTCTTCTCGTTCATCAAATGGATGTTAAGACTGCCTTCCTAAATGGAGAGTTGGACGAGGAAATTTATATGGAACAACCAGATGGGTTTGTACTAGATGGTCAGGAAGGGAAAGTGTGCAAGTTGCTGAAGTCTTTGTATGGACTTAAGCAAGCACCCAAACAGTGGCATGAGAAGTTTGAAAGAACTTTAACAGCTGCAGGCTTTGTTGTGAACGAAGCTGACAAATGTGTGTACTATCGCCATGGTGGGGGCGAGGGAGTTATCCTGTGCTTGTATGTTGATGACATACTGATTTTCGGAACAAATCTGAATGTTATTAAGGAGGTCAAGGATTTCCTATCTTGTTGTTTTGAGATGAAGGATTTAGGAGTGGTTGATGTCATTCTGAACATCAAGTTATTGAGAGACGATGATGGTGGAATTACATTGCTTCAATCTCACTATGTGGAAAAGATCTTGAGTCGATTTGGTGAAGGAAATATGCCCTAGAGGCAATAATAAAGTTATTATTTATTTCCTCATATCATGATAAATGTTTATTAGTCATGCTAGAATTGTATTAACCGGAAACATGATACATGTGTGAATACATAGACAAACATAGAGTCACTAGTATGCCTCTACTTGACTAGCTCATTAATCAAAGATGGTTATGTTTCCTAACCATAGACATGTGTTGTCATTTGTTTAATGAGATCACATCATTAGGAGAATGATGTGATTGACATGACCCATCCCGTTAGCTTAGCACTTGATCGTTTAGTATTCTCGCTATTGCTTCCTTCATGACTTATACATGTTCCTGTAACTATGAGGATTGTGTAACTCCGTTTACGGAAGAACACTTTGGGTACTACCAAATGTCACAACGTAATCGGGTGATTATAAAGGAGTACTACGGTGATTCGAAGGTACATGTTGAGTTAGCATAATTGAGATAGGTTTTGTCACTCCGATTGTCGGAGAGGTATCTCTGGGCCCTCTCGGTAATACTCATCATCCAAGCCTTGCAAGCATGTAACTAATGAGTTAGTTATGAGATGACGTACATGAGCGAGTAAAGAGACTTGCGGTAACGAGATTGAACTAGGTATTGGATACCGACGATCAAATCTCGGGCAAGTATATACCGATGACAAAGGGAATAACGTATGTTGTTATGCGGTTTGACCGATAAAGATCTTCGTAGAATATGTAGGAACCAATATGGGCATCCAGGTCCGCTATTGGTTATTGACCGAGACGTGTCTCGATCATGTCTACATTGTTCTCGAACCGTAGGGTCCGTGCACGCTTAAGGTTTGATGACAGTTATATTATGAGTTTATATATTTTGATGTACCAAAGTTTGTTCGGAGTTCCGGATGTGATCACGGACATGACGAGGAGTCTCGGAATGGTCGAGACATAAAGATTAATATATTGGACGGATATATTTGGACACCGGAAAGGTTCAGGAGAAGTTTGGAGCTACCGGAGGTTCTGGAACCCCGGGAGGTATATGGGCCTTATTGGGCCCATATAGGAAGAAGGAGAAGGAACAAGGGAGGGCGCGCCCGGCCAAAGACAATCCGATTGGAGAGGGGGCCGCCCCTTTCCTTTCTCCTTCCCCTCTTCCTATTACTACTACTAGTACTTATTCCTAATACTAGTACTCTTTCCTTCCCCTCCAAATAAGATAAGAAAAGGGGAAAACTACTTGGAGTAGGTTTCCCCTCCTCTATGGTGCGCCCCTTGGGCGGCCTCCTCCTCCTCCCTCCTTTATATACGGGGTAGGGGCACCCTAGGACACACAAGTTGATCATTGAGATCGTTCCTTAGCCGTGTGCGGTGCCCCCCTCCACGATATTACACCTCGGTCATATTATAGTGGTGCTTAGGCGAAGCCCTGCGACAGGAGAACATCAAGATCATCACCACGCCGTCGTGCTGATGGAACTCCCCCTCGGCGCCTCTGCTGGATCGGAGATCGAGGGTGCGTCATCGAGCTGTACGCGTGTCAAGAACTCGGAGGTGCCGGAGTAACGGTGCCTGGATCGGTTGAACCGGGAAGGCGTCGACTACTTCCACTCGCTGTGTCAGCGCTTCGCGCCGGTCTACAAGGGTGCGAGACAGCACTCTCCCTCGTTGCTATGTCATCACCATGATCTTGCGTGTGCGTAGGAATTTTTTGAAATTACTACGTTTCCCAATGATGGCATCCGAGCCTAGGTTTTATGGTTTGATGTTATATGCACGAGTAGAACACAAGTGAGTTGTGGGCGATATAAGTCATACTGCCTACCAGCATGTCATACTTTGGTTGGCGGTATTGTTGGATGAAGCGGCCGGACCGACATTACGCCAGACGCTTACGCGAGACTGGTTTTACCGCCGTGCTTTGCACACGGTGACTAGCGGTGTCTGTTTCTCCAACTTTAGTTGAACCGAGTGTGGCTACGCCCGGTCCTTGTGAAGGTTAAAACGGAGTCTATTTGACAAACTATCGTTGTGGTTTTGATGCGAGGTGAGATTGGTTCTTGCTTAAGCCCGTAGCAGCCACGTAAAATTTGCAACAACAAAGTAGAGGGCGTCTAACTTGTTTTTGCAGGGCATGTTGTGATGTGATATGGCCAAGATGTGATGCTATGTTTTATTGTATGAGATGATCATGTTTTGTAACGAAGTTATCGGCAATCGGCAGGAGCCATATGGTTGTCGCTTTATTGTATGAAATGCAAGCATACTGTAATTGCTTTACTTTATCACTAAGCGGTAGCGATAGTCGAGAAGCAATAGATGGCGAAACGACAACGATGCTACGATGGAGATCAAGGTGTCGCGCCGGTGGCGATGGTGATCACGACGGTGCTTCAAAGATGGAATCACAAGCACAAGATGATGATGGCCATATCATATCACTTATATTGATTACATGTGATGTTTATCCTTTATGCATCTTATCTTGCTTTGATTGACGGTAGCATTTTAAGATGATCTCTCACTAATTATCAAGAAGTGTTCTCCTGAGTATGCACCGTTCGAAAGTTCTTCGTCTTTGAGACACCACGTGATGATCGGGTGTGATAGGCTCTACGTTCAAATACAGCGGGTGCAAAACAGTTGCACACGCGAATACTCAAGTTATACTTGACGAGCCTAGCATATCTGAGATATGGCCTCGGGACACGGAGACCGAAAGGTTGGCGTGAATCATATAGTAGATATGATCAACATAGAGATGTTCACCATTGAAACTACTCCATCTCACGTGATGATCGGACATGGTTTAGTTGATTTGGATCACGTGATCACTTAGATGACTAGAGAGATGTACGTCTAAGTGGGAGTTCTTAAGTAATATGATTAATTGAACTTAAATTTATCATGAACTTAGTACCGATAGTATTTTGCTTGTCTATGTTTGTTTGTAGATAGATGGCTCGTGCTATTGTTACGTTGAATTTTAATGCGTTCCTTGAGAAAGCAAAGTTGAAAGATGATGGTAGCAATTACACGAATCGGGTCCGTAACTCGAGGATTATCCTCATTGCTGCACGTAAAAGTTAAATCTGGAAGCACCGCTGGGTGCCGAACTGCTTCTTGATGCAACCGACAACGTTAAGAACGTCTGGCGAGCAAAGCTGATGACTACTCTATAGTTCGATGTGCCATGCTTTACGGCTTAGAATCGGGTCTTCAACGGCGTTTTGAGCGTCATGGAGCATATGAGATGTTCCAGAGTTGAAGTTAATATTTCAAGCAAATGCCCGGATTGAGAGATATGAAGTCTCCAATAAGTTCTACAGCTGCAAGATGGAGGAGAATAGATTCACAAGTGAGCATATACTCAAAATGTGCGGGTATAATAATCACTTGATTCAAGCGGGAGTTAATCTTCCGGATGATAGCGTCATTGACAGAATTCTCCAATCACTGCCACCAAGCTACAAGAGCTTTGTGATGAACTATAATATGCAAGGGATGAACAAGACTATTCCCGAGCTCTTCGCAATGCTGAAAGCAGCGGAGGTAGAAATCAAAAAGGAGCATCAAGTGTTGATGGTCAACAAGACCACTGGTTTCAAGAAAAGGGCCAAAGGGAAGAAGAAGGGGAACTTCAAAAAGAACAGCAAACAAGTTGCTGCTCAAGAGAAGAAACCCAAGTCTGGACCTAAGCCTGAAGCGAGTGCTTCTCCGCAAGCGATCGACCTTTCGAAGCGGAACTGCCCCAAGTATTTGGCGGATAAGAAGGATGGCAAAGTGAACAAAGGTATATGTGATATACATGTTATTGATGTGTACCTTACTAATGCTCGCAGAGCACTGGTATTTGATCTTGGTTACATTGCTAACATTTGCAACTCAAGCAGGACTACGATTAGCGAAGATTAGCTAAGGGCGAGGTGACGATGCGTGTGGGAAATGGTTCCAAAGTCGATGTGATCGCGGTCGGCACGCTACCTCTACATCTACCATCGGGATTAGTTTTAGACCTGAATAATTGTTATTTGGTGCCGCGTTGAGCATGAACATTATATCTGGATATTGTTTGATGCGAGACGGTTATTCATTTAAATCGAGAGAATAATGGTTGTTCTATTTATATGAGTAATATCTTTTATGGTCATGCACCCTTGAAGAGTGGTCTATTTTATTGAATCTCGATAGTAGTGATACACATATTCATAATGTTGAAGCCAAAAGATGCAGAGTTGATAATGATAGTGCAACATATTTGTGGTAATTGCCGTTTAGGTCATATCGATTGTAAACGCATGAAGAAACTCCATACTGATGGACTTCTGGAATCACTTGATTATGAATCACTTGGTACTTGCGAACCGTGCCTCATGGGCAAGATGACTAAAACACCGTTCTCCGGATCTATGGAGAGAGCAACAGATTTGTTGGAAATCATACATATACATGTATGTGGCCCGATGAATGTTGAGGCTCGTGGCGGATATCGTTATTTTCTCACCTTCACAGATGATTTGAGCAGATATGGGTATATCTACTTGATGAAGCACAAGTCTGAAACATTTGAAAAGTTCAAAGAATTTCAGAGTGAAGTGGAAAATCATCGTAACAAGAAAATAAAGTTTCTACGATCTGATCGTGGAGGAGAATATTTGAGTTACGAGTTTGGTTTACATTTGAAACAATGTGGAATAGTTTCGCAACTCACGCCACCTGGAACACCACAACGAAATGGTGTGTCCGAACGTCGTAATCGTACTTTACTTGATATGGTGCGATCTATGATGTCTCTTACCGATTTACCGCTATCGTTTTGGGGTTATGCTTTAGAGACGGCCGCATTCACGTTAAATAGGGCACCATCAAAATCCGTTGAGACGACACCTTATGAACTCTGGTTTGGCAAGAAACCAAAGTTGTCGTTTCTCAACGTTTGGGGCTGCGATGCTTATGTGAAGAAACTTCAACCAGATAAGCTCGAACCCAAATCGGAGAAATGTGTCTTCATAGGATACCCAAAAGAGACTATTGGTACACCTTCTATCACAGATCTGAGGGCAAGATTTTCGTTGCTAAATTCGGATCCTTTCTAGAGAAGGAGTTTCTCTCGAAAGAAGTGAGTGGGAGGAAAGTAGAACTTGATGAGATAACTGTATCTACTCCCTTATTGGAAAGTAGTTCATCACAAGAACCGGTTCCTGTGACAACTACACCAATTAGTGAGGAAGCTAATGATATTGATCATGAAACTTCAAGTCAAGTTTCTACTGAACCTCGTAGGTCTACCAAAGTAAGATCCGCACCAGAGTGGTACAGAAATCCTATTCTGGAAGTCATGTTACTTGACCATGATGAACCTACGAACTATGAGGAAGCGATGATGAGCCCAGATTCCGCAAAATGGCTAGAGGCCATGAAATCTGAGATTGGATCCATGTACAAAAACAAAGTATGGACTTTGGTTGACTTGCCCGATGATCGGCAAGCCATTGAGAATAAATGGATCTTTAAGAAGAAGACTGACGCTGATGGTAATGTTACTGTCTACAAAGCTCGACTTGTTGCAAAATAATAAAAAGGTTTTCGACAAGTTCAAGGGGTTGACTATGATGAGACTTTCTCACCCGTAGCGATGCTTAAGTCTGTCCGAATCATGTTGGCTATTGCTGCATTTCATGATTATGAAATTTGGCAAATGGATTTCAAGACTGCATTCTTGAATGGATTTCTAGAAGAAGAGTTGTATATGATGCAGCCTGAAGGTTTTGTTGATCCAAAAGGTGCTGACAAAGTGTGCAAACTCCAGCGTTCCATTTATGGACTGGTGCAAGCATCTCGGAGTTGGAATAAATGCTTTGACAGTGTGATCAAAGCATATGGTTTTATACAGACTTTTGGAGAAGCCTGTATTTACAAGAAAGTGAGTGGGAGCTCTGCAGCATTTCTAGTTTTATATGTTGATGACATATTATTAATTGGAAATGATATAGAATTTCTGGATAGCATAAAGGGATACTTGAATAAAAGTTTTTCAATGAAAGACCTCGGTGAAGCTGCTTACATATTGGGCATCAAGATCTATAGAGATAGATCAAGACGCTTAATAGGACTTTCACAAAGCACATACCTTGACAAAATTTTGAAAAAGTTCAAAATGAATCGAGCAAAGAAAGGATTCTTGCACGTGCTACAAGGTGTGAAGTTGAGTCGAACTCAATGCCCGACCACAACGAGAAGATAGAGAGAAAATGAAAGAAGTTCCTATGCTTCACCATAGGCTCTATCATGTATGCAATCTTGTGTACCAGACCGACGTATGCTTAGCAATAAGCTTGGCGGTAGGTACCAAAGTAATCCAGAGTGGATCATCGACAGCGGTCAAGAACATCTGAAATACGAAAAGGACTAAGGATATGTTTCTCGTATATGGAGGTGACAAAGAGCTAGTCGTAAATGGTTACGTCGATGCAAGCTTTGACATCGATCCGAGACGATTCTAAATCGCAAACCGGATCGTGTTTATATTAAGCGGTGGAGCTGTAAGTTGGTGCAGTTCAAAACAAAGCATCGAAGCGGGATCTACATGTGAAGCGGAGTACATAGTTGCTTACAGGCGGCGAATGAAGGAGTCGGATGAAGGAGTTCATTTCCGATCTAGGTGTCATACCTAGTGCATCGGGACCAATGAAGATCTTCTGTGACAATACTGGTGCAATTGCCTTGGCAAAGGAATCCAGATTTCACAAGAGGACCAAGCACATCAAGAGACGCTTCAATTCCATTCGGGACCAAGTCCAAGTGGGAGACATAGAGATTTGCAAGATACATACGGATCTGAATGTTGCAGACCCATTGACTAAGCCTCTCTCATGAGCAAAACATGATCAGCACCAAGACTCCATGGGTGTAAGAATCATTACTATGTAATCTAGATTATTGACTCTAGTGCAAGTGGGAGATCAAGGAAATATGCCCTAGAGGCAATAATAAAGTTATTATTTATTTCCTCATATCATGATAAATGTTTATTATTCATGCTAGAATTGTATTAACCGGAAACATGATACATGTGTGAATACATAGACAAACATAGAGTCACTAGTATGCCTCTACTTGACTAGCTCATTAATCAAAGATGGTTATGTTTCCTAACCATAGACATGTGTTGTCATTTGTTTAATGAGATCACATCATTAGGAGAATGATGTGATTGACATGACCCATCCGTTAGCTTAGCACTTGATCGTTTAGTATTCGCTATTGCTTCCTTCATGACTTATACATGTTCTGTAACTATGAGGATTGTGTAACTCCGTTTACGGAAGAACACTTTGGGTACTACCAAGCGTCACAACGAATCGGGTGATTATAAAGGAGTACTACAGGTGTTTCGAAGGTACATGTTGAGTTAGCATAATTCGAGATTAGGTTTTGTCACTCCGATTGTTGGAGAGGTATCTCTGGGCCCTCTCGGTAATACTCATCATCCAAGCCTTGCAAGCATGTAACTAATGAGTTAGTTATGAGATGACGTATTGAGCGAGTAAAGATACTTGCGTAACGAGATTGAACTAGGTATTGGATACCGACGATCAAATCTCGGGCAAGTAACATACCGATGACAAAGGGAATAACGATGTTGTTATGCGGTTTGACCGATAAAGATCTTCGTAGAATATGTAGGAACCAATATGGGCATCCAGTCCCGCTATTGGTTATTGACTAGAGGCGTGTCTCGGTCATGTCTACATTGTTCTCGAACCGTAGGGTCCGCACGCTTAAGGTTTCGATGGCGGTTATATTATGAGTTTATATATTTTGATGTACGAAGTTTGTTGGAGTTCGGATGTGATCACGGACATGACGAGGAGTCTCGGAATGGTCGAGACATAAAGATTAATATATTGGACGGATATATTTGGACACGGAAAGATTCGGAGAAGTTTGGAGCTACGGGAGGTTCTGGAACCCCGGGAGGTATATGGGCCTTATTGGGCCCATATAGGAAGAAGGAGAAGGAACAAGGGGAGGCGCCCCAGCCCAATCCGATTGGGGGGGGGCCCCCCTTCCTTTCTCCTTCCCCCCTCTTCCTATTACTACTACTAGTACTTATTCCTAATACTAGTATTCTTTCCTTCCCCCGCCAAATAAGATGAAGAAAAGGGGGGGAAACCTACTTGGAGTAGGTTTCCCCCTCCTCTATGGCGCGCCCCCCTTGGGCCGGCCTCCTCCTCCCTCCCTCCTTTATATACGGGGGTAGGGGGGTACCCTAGGACACACAAGTTGATCATTGAGATCGTTCCTTAGCCGTGTGCGGTGCCCCTCCACGATATTACACCTCGGTCATATTGTAGCGGTGCTTAGGCGAAGCCCTGCGACAGGAGAACATCAAGATCGTCACCACGCCGTCGTGCTGACGGAACTCCCCTCGGCGCCTCTGCTGGATCGGAGATCGAGGGTGCGTCATCGAGCTGTACGCGTGTCAAGAACTCGGAGGTGCCGGAGTAACGGTGCCTGGATCGGTTGAACCGGGAAGGCGTACGACTACTTCCACTACGCTGTGTCAACGCTTCCGCTTCGGTCTACGAGGGTACGTTAACAACACTCTCCCCTTGTTGCTATGTCATCACCATGATCTTGCGTGTGCGTAGGAATTTTTTTGAAATTACTATGTTTCCCAACATTTGGCTATAGTGACTGCAAGCCCTCTCCAACACCATATGATGCGAGTGTGTTACTTCGAAAGAATCAAAGAATTGCTAGAGACCAATTGAAATATTCTCAGATTATTGGCTCGCTTATGTACTTAGCAAGTGCTACAAGACCTGACATCTCTTTTGCTGTTAGCAAACTGAGTCAGTTTGTCTCAAAACCAGGAGATGTGCATTGGAAAGCTCTAGAGAGAGTTTTTGCGTTATTTGAAAGGCACTGCAAATTGGAATTCACTACACCGGGCATCCAAAGGTGCTTGAAGGGTATAGCGACTCAAACTGGATCTCAGATGCTGATGAGATAAAGGCCACGAGCGGTTATGTATTCACTCATGGAGGTGGCGCTGTTTCTTGGAAGTCTTGCAAGCAGACCATCTTAACAAGGTCAATAATGGAAGCAGAACTCACAGCACTAGATACAGCTACGGTTGAAGCAGATTGGCTTCACCGGCTCTTGAATGACTTGCCGGTTGTTGAGAAACCTGTACCGGGTGTCCTTATGAACTGCGACAATCAAACTGTGATCACGAAAGTGAGCAGCTCAAAGGATAACATGAAGTCATCAAGACACGTTCAGAGAAGGTTAAAGTCTGTCAGAAAAATGAAAAACTCTGGAGTTATTGCGTTGGATTATATCCAAACGTCTAAAAATCTGGCAGATCCTTTTACTAAGGGTCTATCACGTAATGTGATAGATAATGCATCGAGGGAGATGGGTATGAGACCCACAATATGAGTTGTTCACAGTGGTAAACTATTCTTTGTGATCGGAGATCCCGTGAATTAGATGTGGAAGACAAACTGTTGGTCAACTGAGAGGAGAGTATCCTTACTATTCACAATACCACTCCATGAAGATGCAATACTTTCCTAATCTGCATGGCAGGTTGATGTATATCTTAATGTGTTCTAAGTGGTTTATTTAAGCAAAGATGTTATCCTGCAGAACATCTTTTGAAGAACACACCTATATGAGTCTGATTGTCAAACGTCGCAATCTATGAGAGTAGGGTTCTCTCTAGTAAACTCATGAAAGGTCACGGAGTATGACACATAAGCTCCACCCGCGGGGAAGACCCACGGTAGCCATGTATCGGTCAAGGCTTTACGTGAAGCTAGATTCGCAGAAAACTTGCGTTCAAGGCCCGATCCATTATTCAAGTTGCTTACTAGTGTAGCATAGAGTTCTAGGTGGAAGTTCAACTTAACAGTCTCCACTGCAGATCGGTATATAAAAGCAGTGTTTTGGAACCAAAGGCAAATTTACGTGTGCCTCGGGATCGGTGGGGATTGCTGGAATTTAGTCTATTTTGGGCAGCCCAATAACTATTTCAGAAATTCCTAACAAATCCTAGAGGCCCACTTAGCCCATTTGTGCAAGGCAAGGGATACTACTAAAGTTTAGTCCCACATTGCTAGTTGAGTGGGAGTTGGACGTCCTTATAAGGGAGGTTCTCTCCCCACTTGTACGAGCATTAGAACAAGAGGGATATCCACGCGCGCTCCTCCTCCGCCGCCCGCCTCGCCACGCCTCGTCACGACGCGCCGCTGGTTGCGGGAATGAGCCGAGCCGATATCTAAATTTTTGCCACGCACTACGGGTATACGAAAGGTCACACGGAAGCTGAAAAGATTTTTGCGAAAGCGAACGGTGCAGCCCTTCGGCTGCTGGCTGTTCGCTTCGTCTCCATCTCTTCGTTTCGCCTCCCGTCGCTGCCCTCTCGCCTCCTTCTCTTGCGCCTATAAAAGGGAGGTCGCTCCTCCGCCTCCGAAACCGCACCTCTTTGAGTCTTGTACGGGAGAAGGGTGATAAGGTTTTTGGGGAGCGTTTTCTTGCGATTCTTGGTGGTTCTTCGTCACGGACGCCCCGGACTCCGACGACTGCTTCCCCGATGACGACTTCTTCCCCGACATCGACAACCTCATCGACGACATGGCCGGTGAGGACATCGACCCCAAGTCCAGTGCTACCGCTGCTGTTGTCCAGTAAGTGTTCTCCTTTCTGTTAGATGTCCTGCCACAGTTTCTCAAGATATGTTTCGCTCTACTTCATATATGCAACTAGTTCTACTGTCTGCTATAGATATGCTAGGCTACGATTCATATATGCAGAAGCTATTTACCTTCTCTCTGTCTGAACGCATGACTTGTTTTATCTCTATTATATTAGTCATGCTTTATCTAGTATTTCTGTTAATAAAATTATTTGGTAAATTGCTCATATTTCCAACACTTAGTAGTAGGGTTTGCCACGTGACCAAATGGGACTGTTAAACAAAAGTCTACACCACGGGTTCATATTCCTCAACAGGTATTCTGAATTCTTTAATTATTTCAAACAAATTTTAGAGGTAATAATTCTTCGGTTAAACCAGAGGGACTTCCACTGTGTATACTCACAAACACATCAGCCATTTTAACTGTTTTTATATTAATCGTCCAAAACATCAAAGGGGCAGTAGATACACCTCCACTTGTGTACACTCACAAACACAAACTCTTTTTATTATTGATCGTCCAAAACATCAAAGGGGTACTAGATACACTTAGATAACCCTTGACAAATGAACAATAATGTATTCCCTTCGTTTCAAAATATCTGAAGTTCTAGGTTTGTCCTAAGTCAAACTTTTTTAAGTTCGATCAGGTTTATAGAAAAATATATTAAAATCTATTACACCAAATTAGTTTTATTAGATTCGTCACAATGTATATATATACTTGATGATGTGGGTATTAGTAAAACTTTCTATAAACTTGTTATACTTGAGGAAGTTTGACTTTGATCAAACTTTGAACTTCAAATGTTTTGAAAAGAAAGAAGTGTCCAACATAATAAGGAAATAAGGATTTTTTTTCTTTCAGAAATTAGAATAACCCCATGCCTTTGCATCGATCAATGCAACCAATTGCGGTACTCCAGGTAATTGACTCAGAGAATTCTTATGTTGGAGAAACAGTGGTAGCAGTTCTTTGTCAGAAGGCAACGGTTGCACACCCTGTCATGACTTCTTACGAGATTTTTAATTAATAAGATCAATAGAATACTGAATATTCCGGGGTCTACAATATGTACCAATCGGGTGGTGCCACAATATTCTACTCCCACCGTCTCATAATGTAAGAAGTTTTTTAAAAACGTCTTATATTCTGGGACGGAGGGAGTTTATTTGATATAAAACCAGCTATAGCTGACAGTACATCACATTTGCATGGTTCTATTAGCTGACAACATGCTTCATTTGAACAACCAAATGCTGATGCCAGGGTGGAGCTTGAATAAGATAATTCACTGATTTCCAAGGAAACGTGTTTAATAGGGTGTGAGTGGGACAATGATTACAGGAGCACAAAATGTTCCCCTATGGAACCAGTTACCGCCTTACCGGTGGCATCTATCCCTTGTGGATCATGAGAAATGAGGCGCCGATTCAAGTGGTTTACTAGAAGTAACAAATGACAGTAAGACCAGAGTAAGATAGTGCCATCGATGTTTGTTTTTTATGTTCGCTATATAATGGTTAAATTCTCTTTAAGAAAAAGATGATACATTACTATATATTAAGGGAAAAATATATATTTCAATCCTTAACTTTTTCAAAATATACGAATGGTCCCTTAACTTCAAAACTAGCAAATCTTAGTCCCTAATTGAAACTAGACAGTTTAGTCCCTCCTGCTTCTTCGGGTGGTTTTCTGCCAACATGGAGTCATATGCTCAAATGTTTTACTCCCTCCGTTCCATATTACTTGTCGCCGATTTAGTACAAAGTTGTGCTAAATCAGCGACGATTAATATGGAACGAAGAGAGTAGGTGCTTGCAATTTTTCTTCGAAAAATATCAGCCCATGAGCTCTACACGTGAGAAACAAAAATCAATGCTCAAAAGTGCTCAGTACTTTGAGCAGTGAAATCTTTTTCTTGTGTAGAGCTCCTCAAACATTTTTTCAGCATGAAATCTGGCAAGCACCTACAAAGTTTGAGCATATTTGATGTCACAAAATTTCAGATTTAGTTTTCTATTTTTTGAATTTACGGCTCATGAGGGCTTAGGGACACCCGAGAGCAGACATGGCCACCTGGGCTATACCTAGTGTTTCGGCCCATTAGCTCACGTACCCGACACATCATGGGCCCCGCCCGACACATCGTTAAACATGGCATACCTCACGCGGCACGCTCGAGGGCGTGTCAGGGCCGTGTGGTCAGGCCCGCGTGCCGGCACAACGCGGCACATTTCTTTCTAGAATTAATTTTATATAGGCCAAAACAGCCCAAATGGGCCCAAAATCATGTGCTCCATAAGGGATAAATGGACCATAGGCCCAACGCCTTTAACTAATGTGCTGGACCTGGACCAGGACGAAATCACTAATTGAGAAGTACTCCTGGTAAAGATGACTCCCAACTTCCCAGCTGTGAGTTTTTTCTTTTTTCGTAGATCCGTTTATACAAAATGTTTTATCTCTTAAACCGTGCATCAAAATCTTGAACCGTTTTCATCGTTGGATTCCTCGCGTCGAGATCTTTGAAACTAGATCTCAGGTTGATAAATTTTGATAAAAAAATTAACGAAAAAAACCAAACAAAAAACCAAACCGGGAGCATGTTTTTCCCCTTTCCGGAAGTCATTTTTGTGAGGCACGTCGAAACTTAAACCGTGTCTCTCGCGGAAGCAAAATCTCATGGAAGGAAAAAAAGAGAAAATATGTTTTTTTTCCTGGTTTTCGAGAGGCACGACCGTGTCTCTCGCGGAAGCAAAACCATCCCTCTCACAGAAAAAAACATGTTTTTTTCCGTTTTAGAGAGGCACGGCCATGGAAGAAAAACCATGTCTCTCATAGAAGAGAAAAAAAGAAAATATGTTTTTTTTGTTATCGAGAAAGCACATCTGTGCCTTTTGCAATCGTGCCTCTCGTGGAAGCAAAATTGTGCCTCTCAGGAAAGCAAAACCATGTCTCTCATGGAAGAGAAAAAAAGAAAATATGTTTTTTTGTTATCGAGAAAGCACGGCCGTGCCTTTTGCGGAGTAAAATCGTGCCTCTCACGGAAGCAAAAATGTGCCTCTGACAAAGAAAAAAAAGAAAAAACACGTTTTTTAGGTTTCCGAGAGGCACGGCCGTGCCTCACGCGGAAGCAAAACCGTGACCGTGCCTCTGACAAAAAAAAGAAAGAAACCATGTTTTTTCATTTCTAAGAGACACGATCGTGCCTCTCACGAAAGCAAAATTGTACCTCTCTCAAAAGCAAAACCATGCCATCACGAAAAAGCGTTTTTTCACGCATTTTTTTATAAAAAGTTAAGAAAAACTGGTGAAAAACAAAAAGTCAAAGCCCCCGAAAAACAAAACATTTAAAAAAACCAAAAACACATGCGAACAAATAAATAAATAAATAAAATCTGAGGAAAACACCCAAAACGCGATATATGACGATGGTTGAGAGCACGTCCAGTGGTCTCAAGCCACCCATGTGATTGGTGGGAGGATCCCGAAAGAGCGCTCCTCGTTCCTGCCGGACCTTTTTTTTTTTGAGCGACTAAAACCAACCTTTATCTTGTATGAAATGGGTTTAGGAAGCGTGGCCGGACCTGGAACTGCTGCATGCGTGTCGGCACGGCACGGCCCGTCCCGTTTATAAACGGGCTGCCGTGGGCCATGGCAGGCACGCTTAATAGGGGCCTAGCTGTGCCGGCCCATTTGGTCAGGCCACTCTCTCTCCAAGCCCTAAGGCTCCACGCTCCCCCTCCCGGCCGCCTCCGCACTCCGCCGCCGCAGCCATGGGTGAGCCCCTCCGTCTACCAGCTCCTCTTCCTCCCGCAACCTGGCCCGTTTGCCTTCTCGCACGTATTATTGCGCGCTCGTTTTGATGGATTCGTGGTGGCAGGCGCGTACAAGTTCGTGTCGGAGCTATGCAGGAGGAAGCAGTCGGACGTGATGAGGTTCGTGCAGCGCAGGGCTCTCGGCTTCAAGGCCAAGCAGGTTCGCTTTCCCTCTTAGATCCGATCCTCTCTTGTGTTTCTTGTGCGATGCCATGGCTGGGTGCATCTATGTCTGTGATTGCTGGCCTAGGTCGAGTAGTTTTCTTTGTCTGTATTTCTGGTTGTTTGTTGTGCGGGGAAAATGCGTCTTTTCTGCCCCGTCGATGCTAGGTTTAGTTTTATTAATTTCTATGCCATTTTTCTGCAATGAACTACAGTTGGTCTTTTGGAACAGATCTGAGCTTACTCCAGTCATGATGCCACGGACAAATGTTTATAAAATACACGCGCGAGGAGACACTTATCTGGTTGTCTCTTGGGTTATCTACCAATTTTACAAGCTTTAACCGCTTGTGTTCATTGCCCGTTGTTTCTGACTAGTAATTTGGACCATCCCATTCGGTTTATAATATCTGAAACTTATGTACTGCGGACATAGTTTATTGCATCACTCATGTATAAATTTTTGCCTTGTTTCATTGTTGAATGCCTGTTTCTGTTTCTATGCGAGCCTTGCACACTGAAGCATTTTCATTGGACATATACACAGCTAGTTCCTTGGGTTCATACATTAGATTGAGGGTTCGACTGGTAGTATTAGATGCTACCATTTGGTAAAATGTTATTGTCCATTAAGCATTGGTGCATAGCTGGCGCCAGAGGTGGGTCACCGCAGTGCCAGGGACGAAGGGAAGGGCTGGCGCCGGAGGGGACTGCAGCCGCAGTCATTAGAGGTCAGATTGGATCTGACCGCGGCGAGCATGACGGGAGACAACGGGAAGGGGCGCCGGAGAAGAGGAAGGATCAGCGGCGGAGGAAAAACGGAACGGGAGGGTCTCGGCCTGCAGGGCTCCGCCGTCTTCGTTTTGCCTGGGCGCCGCCGTCTTCGATCTGCCTGGGTGCCGCCGTCCTCTTTCTCGTGGTGGAGGGACGATGGGACGAAAGAGAGGCTGGAAATGATTAATGAATTAAACAGAGAGACCCAAAAGGATTCAATGAAACCAATAGGGTATTAATTTCATAGTTGAGGAAGTATTGTTAGAGGCTAAATCAAGCAGAGTAGACCCGTTTTCTTCTAGATCAAATTTGACATTAGCAAACGAACGAACAAATTCATTTAGATTGACTGCCATTGCTCTGCCCCAAACAAAACAAAACAATGTAGGTCGCGATCAGATCTCTAGCAAAGCAAACCTCCCGGAGAATTAGGGCAATTCTAATGAGGGAGCCTAGCCTAGGTGTTGAACTGGTTTCCCTTGTAAGCTAGCCCTACTCATATGGAAATCCGAATGGCGATGAATCCAATCTAATACGTACTGCAGTTCAGTTCTTTAGTGTAGCATCTGATTCGAGCTGGCTAATAGCGGAGTAGTATCTTGATGCGGAATTAAAGAGTTAATTCGAGGTAAAAGCATGTACCGTGGAGTTGGTGGTGTTGGATCGAGCATTTGCCGTTCTTTGGCGAGAGGCGCTTGTTGTCGCAACAACGATGGAGAGTCTTGGCCGTCGGAGGAGCGGAGGCGGCGTGAGTTGCCGCATCAAAACTTGTCCAAGCCTTGAGACAGATGCATCGGTGGAGACGCCGATCGTCGGAGTCGAGGCGGCGGCGTCGAACATAGCCATCACCAAAGATCAGCTCTCCTGAATCCTACTGTCACTTTCCTTGGATGGAGAGAGATCGGCCGATTTGGGCTTGGGTGTGCTGCATGTTTTGTGCTTCTTAGTGGTGGGCTTATTGACTTGCTCGTGTTAGGTCTTTGCCACAAAGTAGAAAAAACTTGAGACGGTGAAGGATGGGTCTAGGATGACGACGGCGACGATGTGGTTGTGTCGGAGACAGACCGCGAGGAACTCAATAGGGTCCGCCGAAGAGAGAACACGGTCACCGTGCTTTGAAGTGAGATGTGTGCTCTCTCCGGTGACCGTGTGCTCTCTCTGGCGGACCCTATCGAGTTCTTCGTGGTCTGTCTCCATCACGACCACATCGTCGCCGTCGTCGTCCCAGACCCATCCTTTATCATCCCATGCCTCTTCTACTCTGTGGCAAATGCCTAACACGAGCAAGTCAATAAGCCCACCACTAAGAAGCTCAAAACATGTAGCACACCCAAGCTCGAATCGGCCGATCTCTCTTCATCCAAAGAAAGTGACAGTACGGTCCGGGAGAGCTGCTCTTTGGCGATGGCGATGCTCCGGTACGCCGCCGGCCTCGCGCTCCACCTGTCGTCGTCTCCACCTGATGCCGCGGTCTCGCGCTTCTTGGGCAGTGCTGGATGCGGCAACCCCGTCGCTGGCCTCCCGCTCCTCCGACGGCCAGCACCTCCTCCTGCTGCGGCAGTCTCTCGCTTTTTTAGCAACAGCAGCCGGCCTGGATCCAACAACACCAACTCCACGGTACGTGTTTTTACCTCGAATTGACTCTTTAATTCCGGATACTACTCAGCTAATAGCCAGCTCGAATCGATGTCGCATTTAAAGAACCGAATGCAAAGACGATTAGATTGGATTCATCGTCATTCGGATTTCCATATGAGTAGGGCTAGCTTACAAGGGAAACCAGTTCAGAACCTAGGCTAGGCTCCCACATTAGAATTGCCCTTCTCATGGAGGTTTGCTTTCCTAGATATCTGATCGTGACCTAAATTGTTTGGAGCAGAGCAATGTAAAGGAATTTATCCGTTTCTTTGCTAATGTCAATTTTGATCTAGAAGAAAACGGCTCTACTCTACTTTGCTAATGTCAATTTCCTCACCTATGAAATTAATACCCTATTGGTTTCTATTGAATCCTTTTGGTTCTCTCTGTTTAATTCGTTAATCATTTCCAGCCTTCCTTTCGTCCCTCCACCACGAGAAAGAGGACGGCGGCACCTAGGCAGACGGCGGAGCCCTGCAGGTCGAGACCCTCCCGTTCCATTTTTCCTCCGCCGCTGATCCTTCCTCTTCTCCGGCACCCCTTCCCGTTGTCTCCGGCCATTCTCGCCGCAGTTAGATCCAATCTGACCTCTAATGGCTGCGGTCCCCTCCGGCGCCAGCCCTTCCCTTCGTCCTTGGCGCTGCGGTGACCCACCACCATAGCCCGTCTCCTCCCTCGGGCCTCCTCAGCTGAGACACGGCTCCCCTTCTTCTTGGTCCTCCTCGGCTCCCGTTCTTCCTGCATTAACACGACTCCCTTCTTCCTCCACCATTCTAGAATATTTGATTAAATTTTTTGTTTCTATATAATCATCCAATTGTAATCACACATTATACAACTTTTGTTTTGATGCATATACTAATGTTGCTATGCAATTCCATAGTTTGACATCCAAACATGATTCCATATTGAAACCTCGGTAGGATTTCGTGAGCCAATTCAGTTAACATCCAACCAACTGAATTTGTATTCATGTTCAGTATGGTTCCCTAGCTGAAATGGAATTGAAACTAATACAATACAGAGGTCTCCAATACATACATCCAAACACAAAGTTAGGGTAATATGATGGAGATGTTCTGTACTATGTGATAGGCCTATAGTGCAATCTTCATGCAATCCACTAATTATCTTGGTCCGGAATTTCTCGTTTTTATTACTCCTACATTGATTGTATCTAACTTTCTCCGCAACAAAATGTTGTATGTTAAAACGAGTTCTGAAAAATAGGTAAAGCAATACTAGAAATGTGTGTACAAAATTTTCCAGATTTTTTCTTGACTTTTGTTAGTTCACTGCAAGTACATTCATATATCTTGGTGAAGGAGATGATATTAGAAGAAGGCTACAGATCTAGACATTTGCTACCCCTTTTGTTGTAATTTATAATATCAAGTTTGTTTATTGTTGTAGCTTGGCAAGCCTATTGAGGAGACCAAGGAGGATGCGTACCCGAGGACCCACAAGTCACCTGCCAAGATACGCATAATTATGAAATCATTCAATAACCAGAAGAACAATCTGAAGGAGCTTGCGCCGTACATGCATAAGGTTGGGTTGCCTGAATCGCGGTCCTTATACACGGTGCTGCGATCACCTCATATTGATAAGAAATCCAGGGAGCAATTCTCAACGCATGTGAAGAAAGTGTTTGTGGAGAAAACAGCGGAGACACATGAACTGGCCAAGAAGTTCTTCTGGTTGAAACGGCTTCGTATATTGGGGGCTCAGTACGAAGTCGTTATCAATTTCAAGACACGCTTGGGTAAAAAGATTGGCTGCAGCAAAGGTGGTGGCCTGCTTTGACATCCAAAACAGGGTTCAGGCATAGAATAAAAAGGAGGTAATAACAATATGACAAAATGTTTCTTTTGGGCAACTGAATTGCCCCCCTTATTTAAAAAAAAACCATACTGGGTTGGTCGCTGATGGATTAATTGGTTTTTGCTTCCTGGCTGCTTTCTTGTCTTGTAGGTACTGGAGCTGCTTCAGGCCACGCATAAGCTATCCATCCAACTTGTGTGGATCTTAATTTCTGGCCTTGGTTTGATCGAGCATATAAGTACTATCTATCTGCCGGAGCTAAGGATGCATGTATTTCATGCATATAAGTACTATCTATCTGAGGATGTTGCTTTTTTATATAAGTACTATCTATCTGCCGGAGCTAAGGATGCATGTATTTCATGCATATAAGTACTATCTATCTGAGGATGTTGCTTTTTTATATAAGTACTCCCTCTGTAAACTAATATAAGAGCGTTTAGATCACTACTTTAGTGTTCTAAATGCTCTTATATTAGTTTACGGAGGGAGTACTATCTATCTGCCGGAGCTAAGGATGCATGTATTTCATGCATATAAGTACTATCTATCTGAGGATGTTGCTTTTTTTGGTAACCATCCATGTATTTCGAAAGAAGATGGTGATAATAGACGATGTCTGTCTGTCTTCTTTTTTTGCGATATACTAGTGCCATCTATCTGCCGGAGCCTGAATATATGAGAGCCAGCATGAATGTTTGATGTGTAAGTAACCGAATCTGATTATGTTATGTGGGTGACAATGGATTCACTTACTATCGAGATTATGGTGTGATGCTTCATTATAACCGATATAAAACTATCTATATAGAGTATCTAATGTAGCTAGAGTGCAGATGAGCAATATTAGATGCTCGTCGGCTGGTGATTATGCTTATAGTATCTGATTAGGGGCCGATTAATACACGTACCGAGAGCTGTAGAGCTGGAGTCAGGGTCGCGCGCAGCATTCGTGCGTGCAGCCTTCCTTCCTACTCCATGTAAACAGAAGGCGTCTGCCGGTTGCTACAGAACACTAAGGGCATCTCCAGCCGTTGCCCCCCCAGGACGCATAAAAATCGCCCCCTGGGGGTGAGCCGGCGATACAATTCATGCGAGGCGGTTTTTGCCAATCGTCGCTTTAAGCGCCAAATTGGCCCACTTTGCAGCCCAATTTCGGCGAATAGAGGGTCCATATGGGCGAGAATAGGCCCATATTCGGCGTGGTTTCGCCGTGTCTCAGCGTTCAATTATCAACACAATTATTTCTTATCACATATTTCATCACAGAAAAATCAAATACTTCAACAAAATAGTACAACAACAAATAGTTCAATACAAATTATATAGTTCAACAAATAAAAACTCGTATTTCATCACACGACGTCTCCTTGAGCCTCCATAGGTGCTCAATCGATCTTCTGCAGCTTGATGATGCACTGTGGGTCTCGGATCTCTGGACGATATCTTGAGATAGGCGGTCAAGTTGCCGTAATGGCGGTGATCAACTTCGCTAGAGGACCTGCACGTAGTATGCTTGATGTCAAACTCTGGGTCTTCTTGCTCGCTCTCGATGATCATGTTGTGCAAGATGACACAACAAGTCATGATCTCCCACATTTGATCTTTCGACCAGTCGGCGAAAGGGTACCGAACAACAATGAATCGAGATTGGAGCACACCAAATGCCCGCTCGACATCCTTAAGCAAGCCTCCTGAACTTTCGCAAACCAGGCGTTCTTGCCTCCTGGCACAGGGTTTGAGATCGTCTTCACAAATGTCGACCATCTCGGATAGATGCCATCTGCTAGGTAGTACCCCTTATTGTATTGGTGCCCATTGATCTCGAAGTTCACCGGAGGAGAATGGCCCTCAACGAGGTTGGCTACAACAGGAGAGCACTGTAGCACGTTGATGTCATTGTGAGAGTTCCTGGCATATCAAAGAAGGAGTGCCAAATCCAGAGGTCCTGTGTCGCTACCGCCTCAAGCACCACACTGCAACCGCCTTCGGCGCCTTTGTACATCCCCTGCCAACCAAATGGGCAATTCTTTCATTTCCAATGCATGCATTCGATGCTTCCAAGCATCCCAGAAATCCTCTTGTCGCATTCAGGCTAGGATCCGGCGGTGTCTTCCGCATTGGGTGTTCTCAAGTATTGTGGCCCAAACACGCCACCACCGCCCGGCAGAACTTGTAGAAACACTCTATCTTTGGTGGACTCGCCATGCGCCCATAGTCGTCGAGTGAATCACCGGGAGCTCCATATGCAAGCATCCTCATCATTGTCGTGCATTTCGGATGGAGGTGAATCCAAGAGCGCCAAGGCAATCCATCTTGCACTTGAAGTAGTTGTCGAACTCCGGATGGAATTCACAACCGAGGAAGAGCTTTCGACTCATCCGATAACGGCGCCGAAATGTTCTCTCGCCATGAAGTGGAGCATCGGCGAAGTAGTCGGAGTAGAGCATGCAGTAGCCTTGGAGACGATGTCGGTTCTTTGCTTTCACCCGCCCCGGCGCCGAGCCACCTCGCCGCGGCTTTTCATTGCTCGCCATTAGCTGGGCGAGGGCGGCGAGCACCATGAGATGCTCTTCTTCCTGGACGTCGGCCGCGGCTTCCTCCTCCGGCAGCGCGGCGAGCTCTTCCTCCTCATCCGAGTCCATCGCCGAGACAGGCAAAACACCGAACACCTTGCGCTCGGTGGGCGTGTACCCGTCGTTAAACCGCGCCTCCGCGATCGGAAACGGCGGCGAAACGCTTAGCTGCTTTGTGGGAGGGCTGCTGTAAGGCCGCTATTTTCCGCGGGAATGGCTATCTAGCGGAGAGGGGGCGGCCGTCGCCGGATATAGCTAGTGGTGGCGAGGGCGCGGGGGGTGCGAGGCGAGTCGGGGGAAGAAAACCTTGACTTTTCCCCTGTCGGTGTGGGCCAGGCGTGCTTTTCCCTAGTCGCCGAGTTTCTAATCGCTCCCCAGTAGGCTGGTTCGACTGTGACCGCCAGGCGGAAAAAAAGTCCGAACCGGCAATTTTCGGCGTCCTGAGAACGCGACTGGACTGTTTTTTCGGCGCCGGCACGGAAAAAGTGGCCTGGGGGGCCCTGTTGGGGGCACGGCTGGAGATGGCCTAACCGGTCGAGGGGAGATCTGAACGGCAATGCTGCCCTCGCGCTTCGGCGTGTGAGGCTTCCGGCTCGCCCTGCGGCGGCCGTATCCTTGAGCAGCAACACCGCCTGACGGCCGGATACGTCCCAAAACATTAGCTGGACGCATGTATCACCTCGAATTCGCATTTGGCTTTATCAAGGAGAAGGAGGTGGTGAGATTAAGAGGTAGGCATGCCCTAATTACCTTTGTTACGCTTATAAAAATTACGCAAAAGACACGTTCGCAGATCTCACAAGCTTACCAATCTTATGCACGTTTGTACTTTTTGGGGACAATAAATCTTCTGCACCTTCATTGACTAGATAAAATGGCGGCCGGCATCAAATTTAGTTTGCCAGTGCCTACGTGGGCATGCAGTTCGAGAAGCGCAAGGGCGACGAGAAGAAGGAAGAGTCAGATGCAGCATGGCGACGATGCAAGCAAGAAAGGTTAGCAAAGCTCATCGATTAACCTCCTATATGGCTAATCTCGATAATCAAGTAAACTGAACTTGCGGCATCTTTGATTGATTAATTTAATCCACTTGCTTGCGCGCGCCTCTCTCAGACATGGCATCTCTCGAAGTCGAAGCCACGCTGGTGATTCTTCTTGGATGATGATGATGTTGCACGACGACAGGCCTCCTTCCACCGGACCAGACTCTACTACGGACTCCTCCACCTCCCGTGCGTCTGTGGCGACAGAGTCGGATGTGTCCTCGCCATCTTCGGGGGGCTTCCGGGGCGGGGAAAGCTCCTTGTCGTGGGGCTCGGGAGGAGGGGACTCGGGCTTCGGAGGAGGGGACTGCTCGGGGGACTAGCCAGCTGTTGGATACTCTGTCCCATGATTCTTAGCAAGTTTTTCTCCGTTTAATTCCTACTAGTAATAATGTACGTGCAATGCATCTTTATATTAGGTAGGATATTAGTTGCACGTTATATTAGTTATTAGTTAAGATATATCTGTTGCACGTTGTCTTTAGTAAGATATCAATTACTTTTTCACAGGAATAGTAGGATATTAATTAGATGGCAGATTTCATGGGATAGTGTTGAATCAAAACGTGTTTATAACCAATGGCAGTGGTGGGTAATTAGAGCGTTAAACGCGTTTGATGGTCAACATTGAAGCGATTTGAACCGCTAGATAACATGATTTGACGACCGAGATGGTTTAGATCTGCCCCTTTGGGTCTTTTTATATTGATATAGATAACTAGTAGGTTCAACTTCTTTATCTAGTCTTGCCGTTCCTCCTCCTCCCAACAACAATCCTGGGAAACTCAAGCGCACAACTCGTGGAGCGGTTTCTTTCCTCTCCCACGAGCGCTCGTCTCTCCAGATCTTCGCCGGCGAGGCAGTTGGCCCCTCTCCCTCCGCTTGCTGCTCTGGCGGCTGGAGGGAGAGGGGACCCTGGTCCTCCGTTTGGCGTCGTAGTTCGGTCAGAGTATTGTGTGTCCAGCGATGTCGTTTAGGTGGTAGCAGCGGCGCCGCTCTGAATAAGTTTTCCTCGACTCCGGCTACACCTCGGCGGCGTTCATGGTAATGTCATCTTCCGGTTCCAACCCCGTTGCTACGGCGTGCCCTCCGGCGCTGTGGTGGATCCCGTGAAGACAGTTTCAGGAGTCCAGTCGGCGGTTGTCATCCTTATGGATGGCGGCGTTGGCGCATGGGAGATGTCGGCTATGCTGGAACTAGGCAGGTGCTGGTTGGTTGGCGGATCTGGCAACTTGCTCCGACGTGGTCGGCTTGCTGCGGTGGATCCGGGATCCAGGATGCACAAGGACAACCCCCGGTCGACGCGCCCCAAAGTTGCGGGTTCAGGCGTACGCGTCGGCCCTCTTCATCGACTCAAAAAGTCGAGGTTACGTTGGCTTTTGCAGGGACCTCCAGGGATTTATGTGTTATTTTCTTTCTATGGGGGTTTTATCTGCAAAGTTTCATCACAGTAGTATTTTTCCCATGCTCTTTCATTGTAGCTGCGTGTGTTGTTTGTAACTTTGTTGTTTTATGAATATACTAGCAAAAATCCCCGTGCATTGCAAGGGGAGAAAATTTACTAAAATATAGACCATTATTTAATTTACTAGCAAAAAAGCCCGTGCGTTGCAACGGGACATAAAAAACACACGCTCTTAACCCAATAACCACGACTCGAGACCCTGATAGGTAGACGTTCTTTATTTAAAATAGCATCACATTTGTGTTTCCGACGGTGGTCTCACTGCTCACACAACGAAAACGCATTTGAATGTGGTCAGTCCTAAGGCGTCTCTCTCTCACACACGCGCGCGCGCTCGCACGCACATAATCGCTCAAAATAAGATGAGAAAAGTGTTGTTTTTTCCCGCGAGGTTTTTCAGAGTTGTGCATGCGTGGTTATCAATATTTTTTCCCACTCAATCTAGTTTTAATGTGTGTTTATTTGCAATTTGGATCGCCGCCGATGCGAAAGAAAAACAGATCGTGCACTATAGATTAAGTTTGCACCCAAATTAATAGTTTAGAAATATTTAACAGCTAAAAGTAACAGCATATTTAGATTCTACACATTTTTCTAATCAAATTTCATATGTAATATGTTAAATTCGGAGTTACGGTTTAAAAGATATGAATAATTTTGTTTTAGATAAACTGCGGATTGATTAACCGAAAGGTTAGGGGTTTTCTGTTAAAACACAAAAAATGATTCGTATGACTTAAATATGGACGGCGGGTTGATTACCTGAAACTTCAGGGGGTTTTCTGAGAAAGTTGAAAAAACGGTTCGTTATGACTTATAGATAGACTGCGGGTTGATTTCAACAAACTGCAGGGACTTTTTTGCAAACAGGGATGACGGACAGCCGAAACCCACCGTGCTTTATTATTAGGTATAGATGATCCACGACAATTATTCTCAAGATAAAAAAGAATTATGCTTTCAATCATACCGTCTTTGCAAAATGATCACAGTTCAGTTTACGGCTTCATAGTTTCATTCTCGCCTCCATGCCACAATCAAATGAGAAGAAAGAAAAAAATGTTTCGGAATAGGCCCATCTTGGCCGACGTAGGGAGAAATAGAATCATATTATTTTTTCGCTGCTCCACAATTGAATCGAAGAAGGGAAAAAGTGTAGAGCAGCCTAGCTTGGCCCACGCGTCGGAGAAACAAAAAAGGTTTGTGGTACATTGGTAGATAGATGACGGCCGAAACTATTATTGGATGGAAGAATCTTCCTTTAATATTAATTTAATAATTAGTACAATTAGGGCAACAGAGCGACACGGATTTTACATCGGGACAAAATTTCGATGACCTCATCGAGGCGATGACAGAGTTTGCAACATCTAGTTCATGACCATGAATTGCACGGATCATGTTGCGTGCAGCCAACAACAACTATCAAACCATCAACATAATCTAGGAGGTTGACGGCATCTCGATGAATATTGTTGTGAGTAATTGGAAATTTTCTTACAGAGCAAGATGTTTAATTTGTGAATGGATGAACATTTTTTTATACCTTGTGAATATCTTTTTCA
This sequence comes from Aegilops speltoides, assembly GCA_021437245.1. Classification (NCBI taxonomy): domain Eukaryota; kingdom Viridiplantae; phylum Streptophyta; class Magnoliopsida; order Poales; family Poaceae; genus Aegilops; species Aegilops speltoides. Next base: position 449,166,665 of record CM038141.1, read on the forward strand.
ACAGGCACACATTTTTTGAGCGGGTGGACATTTTTTGAAATTAATGAACATTTTTTGTTTGACGAGCATTATTTTTTAATGCATGAAGATTTTGAATCAGCGAACATTTTTTGAATCGATCAACTTTTTTTGAAATTCACAATCATTTTTATTTTTGTGAACATTGTTTAAAAAATTAATAAACATGTTTTGAATTCGCATAATTTTTGTTAAATTTATAAACATTTTACTACTTCTGAAATATTTTTCAAAATTCACATGTTCTTAATTTGGATTTTTTCTGAAATCCCAAATTATTTAAAGAAGGAAAACGAAAAAATGAAATAAAAAACAGTGATGTCCCTCCCCAATCATGGGCCAGCCTAATAGGGCGCACGGTTTCTAAAACGTTTTTCAGTATTCACATTTTTTTTGAAATCCCAAATTATTTTAAATAAGGAAAAATAGAAAAATAAATAAAAACAGAAAAAGAATAAGAAAAGGGGAGTCCCTCCTCACTAATGGGCCGGCCCAATAGGGCGCGCGGGAGACGTGTATATATAAGGGAGTATTCCTATGTCTTTTCAACAAACGCTGTGTCTAGGTCGGTTAGTTGCCGCATTGCGGCTGGACATAATTGGCGGCAGGGGTTCGAGTCCAGGCGTGATGGACAAAAATAATGGAGGAACTATCCATCCTTTAATATTAGGTATAGATATAGATATGCATGGGTTACCTAAAACAACTTTTTTATCTAGTGATTTTTTGGCGCAATCTTTTATGAGAGAACCGAATGTTTCCCCTCCGCATACATTGCTTTGGATATCTTGTGCTTAGATTTTGGGTCCCGATAATTGCCACACGTGTCATCTCGAGGCGACCGCCGCCCGAACGGAGGCGTGCGGTGGGAAGCAACATCGACGAATGATTTCCCGAATCGAGGCGTGCGGTGGGAGGCAGCATCGGTGAACAATTTCATTCGATCGACTCCAGCTGTACCCTCCTACTGGGCCAAAAGCGGTCAAAAGCCCAACAACAAATATATAAAAAACGAAAAAACTATATAAAACAGAAGAATTGTTGGTTAAAAGACACATAGTGCAATTACCTATGTGAACTATAGGAAAAACAACAACGAAATAACAACATGTTGCCATTGTTTAATAACAGAAATTTCGCCAAAATGACAAAGAACACATGGCAATTTTTTCCAGTATTTCATATTTACAAATATGTTTGCAATAGTCCAAAAAAATGTTCGTGATACACAGAGCTTAGATATTACTAAAAAACAAATGATTCAAAAAAGATCCTTTTTGATGCAAAAATGGCACAAAAAGGAAAAAGTTCAACCAAAATTGTCGTGAGCAATGGAGGTAAAAATCGCCATGTATGTGAAAATAAAAAATGTCATGGTGATAAATGTAAAATTGTATGGCAAATAGAAAGGTAACTTTTTCGTGGCCAATTTTTTTAAAAAGTAAGAAATTGACATGGCAAAAATAAAGTAAAAATGCCATGGCAATACAAGTAAGAATAAACATTATAATTTTTTTTGCAGAAATTTATAAATAACCAAATGGCAAAATTTTATGTTACACCAGATGGCAAAATCTATTGCATCCACTATCACATTTGGTACTGAACACACAATATTCATGGCAAAAAAAACAACATATTTGCCATGATCCATTTAAAGTAAATTTCCCATGATTTGTAAAAAATAGTATTGTCATATAGTTTGGCATATCTATTCTGTTTGAAATAAATTTGCCATGCTTCATGAAATAGAATTACCATGGTCCATGGGAACAAATGACATATAGTATGGCAACTCTATTCCCTTTGAAACAAAAATTTCCATGCTTCGTAAAATAGGATTGCAATGGTCCATGGGAACAAATGCTATGTAATATGGCAAATCTACCCCATTTAACTAAAAAATGTCATAGTTCGTGTAAAATAGAATTGCCATGGTCCGTGCGAACAATTGCCATGTAGTACGACAAAAAATATCCCATTTAACTAAAGTTGTTGTGTTTTGTCAAAAAAAAATCCACGGTGGAGGGTGGAAATTGCCATGCAGTATGGCAATTTTGTACTCAACAAAAAAAAATCCATTTCAATAAATTTTCCATGCTTTGGTATAGATATAGATATGCATGGGTTACCTAAAACAACTTTTTTATCTAGTGATTTTTTGGCGCAATCTTTTATGAGAGAACCGAATGTTTCCCCTCCGCATACATTGCTTTGGATATCTTGTGCTTAGATTTTGGGTCCCGATAATTGCCACACGTGTCATCTGGAGGCAGACCGCCCGAACGGAGACGTGCGGTGGGAAGCAGCATCGACCGAATGATTTCCCCGAATCGAGACGTGCAGTGGGAGGCAGCATCGACTGAACAATTTCATTCGATCGACTCCAGCTGTACCCCTCCTACTGGGCCAAAAGCGGTCAAAAGCCCAACAACAAATATATAAAAAAACGCGAAAAAACTATATAAAAACAGAAGAATTGTTGGTTAAAAGACACATAGTGCAATTACCTATGTGAACTATAGGAAAAACAACAACGAAATAACAACATGTTGCCATTGTTTAATAACAGAAATTTCGCCAAAATGACAAAGAACACATGGCAATTTTTTTCCGAGTATTTCATATTTACAAATATGTTTGCAATAGTCCAAAAAAATGTTCGTGATACACAGAGCTTAGATATTACTAAAAAACAAATGATTCAAAAAAGATCCTTTTTGATGCAAAAATGGCACAAAAAGAAAAAAGTTCAACCAAAATTGTCGTGAGCAATGGAGGTAAAAATCGCCATGTATGTGAAAATAAAAAATGTCATGGTGATAAATGTAAAATTGTATGGCAAATAGAAAGGTAACTTTTTCGTGGCCAATTTTTTTAAAAAGTAAGAAATTGACATGGCAAAAATAAAGTAAAAATGCCATGGCAATACAAGTAAGAATAAACATTATAATTTTTTTTGCAGAAATTTATAAATAACCAAATGGCAAAATTTTATGTTACACCAGATGGCAAAATCTATTGCATCCACTATCACATTTGGTACTGAACACACAATATTCATGGCAAAAAAAACAACATATTTGCCATGATCCATTTAAAGTAAATTTCCCATGATTTGTAAAAAATAGTATTGTCATATAGTTTGGCATATCTATTCTGTTTGAAATAAATTTGCCATGCTTCATGAAATAGAATTACCATGGTCCATGGGAACAAATGACATATAGTATGGCAACTCTATTCCCTTTGAAACAAAAATTTCCATGCTTCGTAAAATAGGATTGCAATGGTCCATGGGAACAAATGCTATGTAATATGGCAAATCTACCCCATTTAACTAAAAAATGTCATAGTTCGTGTAAAATAGAATTGCCATGGTCCGTGCGAACAATTGCCATGTAGTACGACAAAAAATATCCCATTTAACTAAAGTTGTTGTGTTTTGTCAAAAAAAAATCCACGGTGGAGGGTGGAAATTGCCATGCAGTATGGCAATTTTGTACTCAACAAAAAAAAATCCATTTCAATAAATTTTCCATGCTTCATTAAATATAATTTCCATGGTCCGTGGGAAAAAATTGCCATGTAGTATGGCAAATCTAATCCATTTAACTAAATTTGCCATGGTTCTTAAAAAAAACTTGCCAATGTGGAGGGGGAAAAATTGCCATGTAGTATGGCAAATCTATTACATGTGATGTGGCCAAAAAAATATTGTACTCGGCACAAAAAAATCCATTCAATTTTTTTCCATGCTTTGTAAAACTATAAACTACCGTTGCCATGAAACATGCACTAAGATTGCCATGGCCCACTTGAAAAAAGAAAATTTGCCGTGTTACAAAAAGAAACAAAATTGCCATGGTCCATATAATTAAAAAAATTGCCATGCCCCATAAACTACATTTGCCATGATACATAGACTAAGTTTGCCATGGTCCCATTCTAAAAAAGAAAAATTGCCATGTTGGAAAGAAGGACAAAAAATTGACATGCTGTCGTTCAAAACAGAAAATTTGTACGATGCATAGACTAAAAAATGCCAAGATCCATAAACAGAAAATTCCCATGATGCATGCACTAAAAGTGCCATGGTCCCGTTCAAAAAGAAATTGCCATGTTGTAAACAAAAGAAGAATTGTTGTGGCCCCGTTTACAAAGATCAAAATCAAGTATGAACAAGAAAATTTGCCATGGCAGATTCGTATCAAGAATTGTCGTGTTTTGTATGATGAATTTACCCCATGTGAAAAAACACAAAAGGTTGGAATCAAGTATGAATGAGAAACTTGCCATGGCAGATTCGTATCAAATATTGTCGTGTTCTTTTATCAAATTTTACATGAAATTTGCCAAGAATGTGAAGTAATAAAAAATTGATCAAATGTTGCCATGGCAAATGCATGTTTCCTTTGCCATGGTATTTTCAACAAAAATGTCATCTTTTGCGTAATAAAATTGTCGTGTATGTGAAAATAACACAAACAAAATGATCAAAAACAAATTTACATGGCAAATGCAAAGTCAAAATGCCATGGCACATGGAGTAATAATGCTATGGTACATGAAAAAAAATAGATTTGCCATGTTATATGAATTAAATTTGCCACGATAGTAACATTAAAATTGCCATGTAGTTACTGGGTAGCATGCCAAATTGTTAAGTAGGAAAATGTACATACATATGGGTGAGTTGCCATCTTCCATGAAACCAACAGGGCAAAATTAGGCTGATTGAACATGGGGGAGTTGCCATATCTATATTTAGTACCATTACAGAATGATGGGTTGTGGTTGGCATGAAGATGGCAAACATGGCAAAAAAAATCAGTTTAGCCATGGCAATTGATGGGTTATGGATCTGATGAACTTGCCAAGCATTTGGTACAGTAGCATACCAATGCTTGGTATCTGTTAACAGGCAAAACAAACATGAAACACGGCAAATTTCAGACTTTTATAGAGAGGGATTTGCTATGCATTTATTTAGAAATATGAAAAAAAAGGATGTGTTGTGGTTCGAAAAACATGGAAAACAATGCAAGTTTTTACAGTTCCACACATAGGGCAGGTTGTCATCTATTTATTCAGTAGAATGGCAAAATGATGAGAGTACAAATGTAAATGCATTAACTGCCGTATGGCATATCAGAACACATGGCAATTTTCAGCGCCAAACAGTAGGATAGTTGCCGTGTATTTATTTAGAAGCATGGCAAATTGATAAGAAGTGGAATTGTAGACACATTAACATCAGTATGAAATGGCAGATAGCACAAAAACACATATTTCAGCTACAATTTTTGTGAACATGCATACATATGAAATATAATGAGCAGAATTAGCCATTTTCATAATAAAATTTGCCATGGAAACAACCATTTTCACACCGGGGCAGGAAACTAAAACATTCAGTAGGAAAATGGTGAGCAAAACCGGGAAATCAAAAACGCAGGAGGGAGGACCTGTGTTTGGGAAGTGACAAGCTAATGAGCAGATTGCAGACAGGTAGATAGCCAAGGCCGGCCATGCCGACAACGCTGCAGCGGTGACACCCACGAGAAGAGGGTGGCGCCACGAGGAGCTTCATGCGCGATAGGGACTAGATTCACCGGAGAATGGACTTGCTCGAGCCACCGCCATGCTTGTACTTCTCCCCACGCTCGAGCCACCGCCGCCTTCCTGCGCTCGAGGCCGCTGGAGGTCGACAAGCGAGCATCCCTGCTAGGTGGCTCGAGCCACCCTCGAAGGAAATATGCCCTAGAGGCAATAATAAAGTTATTATTTATTTCCTTATTTCATGATAAATGTTTATCATTCATGCTAGAATTGTATCAACCGGAAACATGATACATGTGTGAATGCATAGACAAACAATATGTCACTAGTATGCCTCTACTAGACTAGCTTGTTAATCAAAGATGGTTATGTTTCCTAACCATGAACAAAGAGTTGTTATTTGATTAACAAGGTCACATCATTAGTAGAATGATCGATTGACATGACCCATTCCATTAGCTTAGCACACGATCGTTTAGTATGTTGCTCTTGCTTTTATCCATGACATATACATGTTCTGTAACTATGAGATTATGCAACTCCGTTTACGGAGGAACACTTTGGTGCTACCAAAGCGTCAGCAACGAATCGGGTGATTATAAAGGAGTACTACAGGTGTCTCCAAAGGCGATGTTGGGTTGGCGTATTTCGAGATTAGGTTTTGTCACTCCGATTGTCGGAGAGGTATCTCTGGGCCCTCTCGGTAATACACATCACTAAAGCCTTGCAAGCATTACAACTAATGAGTTAGCTGTGAGATGATGTACTACGGAACGAGTAAAGAGACTTGCGTAGCGAGATTGAACTAGGTATTGGATACCGACGATCGAATCTCGGGCAAGTAACATACCGATGACAAAGGAACAACGTATGTTGTTATGCGGTCGACCGATAAAGATCTTCGTAGAATATGTAGGAGACAATATGGGCATCCAGGTCCCGCTATTGGTTATTGACCGGAGGCGTGTCTCGGTCATGTCTACATTGTTCTCGAACCGTAGGGTCCACACGCTTAAAGTTTCGATGGCGGTTATATTATGAGTTTATGTATTTTGATGTACCAAGAAGTTCGAGTCCGGATGTGATCACAGACATGACGAGGAGTCTCGAAATGGTCGAGACATAAAGATTGATATATTGGAAGCCTATATTTGGAGTTGGAATGGTTCGGGTGAAATCGGGATTTTTAGGAACACCGGGTTACGGAACCCTCCCGGGGTTATTGGGCCTTAGTGGGCCATGAGGGAGAAGAGGAAGGGCGGCCAGGGCAGGGCGCGCCCCTCCCCTAGTCCGAATAGGACAAGGAGAGGCGGCGCCCCTTCCCTCTTCCCTCCCCCAATCCTACTCCAACTAGGAAGGGGAGTCCTACTCCGGTGGGAGTAGGACTCCTCCGCGCCTCCTCCAAGGGCCGGCCGCACCCCTTGCTCCTTTTATATCTGAGGCAGGGGCACCCTAGAACACACAAGTTGATCTACGGATCGTTCCTTAGCCGTGTGCGGTGCCCCTCCACCATATTCCACCTCGGTCATATCGTCGCAAAGCTTAGGCGAAGCCTGCGCGATAGAACATCAAGATCGTCACCACGCCGTCGTCGACGGAACTCTCCCCCCAAGCTCTCTTGGATTGGAGCCCGAGGGCGTCATCGAGCTGACGTGTGTCAAGAACTCGGGCGCCGAGTAACGGCGCCGGGATCGGTCGGATCGCGAGGAGACGCGTCGACTACTTCCTCTACGTTGTGATCGCTTCGCCCGGTCTCACGAGGGTACGTAGACAACACTCTCCCCTCTCGTTGCTATGCATCACCATGATCTTGCGTGTGCGTAGGAAATTTTTTGAAATTACTACGTTCCCCAACAACCCTGTCGTCGGTTTGGACGGCGACGCAGAGGAGACCATCAAGCCTCCACGCCCGCGCTCCCTGCGAGAGAGAAGCTCCCGAGTGATAGCCGCACCCTCAAAGCCCCCCTCCCCACCCGATTTTCATTCGCCCCCTGCACGTCGCCATCCGCGACGGCGAGGTGCTCATGGATGCGCGGCCAGGACGGGCCTGGTGCTCCTGCTCGCGCGTCCGATAGGGGCCGGTGGAGCACCTCCACGCTCGGCGCGACAGGGCCAGGTGGGAGGAGAGCGCCTGCCCGGTCGGTGAGCAGGGTGTATGGCCGCGGCCGGTGGTCACCAATGGAGCTGCGCAGGGACGGTGAGATCCGCGGGAGGAAGAGAGAGAAGATGATGGAGTGGGTGATCTGCAGAGTGAGCTCGAGACAGAATGGTAGAAAGAGTGAGCGGTGGAGTGGATAAGATAGTCGTCTGATCACGCTTCGTTCAGCCCGAACGCCCACAAAACATGACGTGGCAACCGCTCCCGCTTTAAAAATTGCAAATCGCGATGGAGGGTGATGGAAGCGTTCAGGCGAAGTGTTTTCGTGCCACACGTGTGGGCGCTAACATTTTTGTAGATTTTAAACGGGCACTTTAAGAAGGAAGCATTACGCGTGCATCGATTTTAATGGATCCAGCCAAAGATCGAACTTGAGATTTCAATCCTTGTTTTTGTCTCTGATCTGTTCCTTGTTTCGTACTCTTTCCGTACCAAAATTCTCGTCTTAGATTTGTCTAGATACGAATGTATCTAATACTAAAACGTGACTTATACATTCATGTCTAACAAATCTAAGACAGGAATTTTGGGACGAAGGGAGTACAAGCCTCGTGTAGATAAAACGTTTCTTTAGGCTCTGCTATATGGCATGCATTGCCGAACGCCCGAACCCAATGCTTTGTATTTGGACGCCGATAACGCCCACACGTGTGGCGGTTAAGGGGTCTGTCCACACATTTTGTGTGGTGTTTTAGAGGATCAGCCCACATGCCTACGTGCGGGCAAAACAAATAATGCCCACACGCCTCTTTTTTTTCCTCGCGGTCCCTCTCACATGCCTACGTGTGGGCAAAATAGATAACGCCCGTACGTCAGGCCTCCTACCTTATGGTCCCGCACGCCCCGCGTGACAGTCACCACGCGTCCCGCAGTTGCCATGGTCTGGACCCTCTTCCATGTTCATTTAACTGAAGTTGCCATGTCGCTGAACTACAGTTGCCATGTCGGACAACTACAGTTGCCATGGTTGCTCAACTGCAGTTGCCATGTATGGTGGTCTCAGCGATTACCATGATTTCAAAACTTTGGGAGTTGCCACCTACTAACACTAGGCAGTTGCCATGTAGCACTACAAAAAAGGCATGGCAAAAAAACATGTTCGGGTAAAAGAGAGAGTTGCCATGTGCTCACAAGCACGCTAGGGCAGTTGCCATGTAAAAGAATGAGTTGCCATCTGCTTAAGTGCATGCTAGGGCGGTTTCCATGTACCATACAAAAATACATGACAACTCGGGTAAAAGAGAGTTGCCATCTGCTTACAAGCAAAGCTAGGGCAGTTGCCATGTACCCTGCAGAAACACATGGCAACTGCCAGCTTTGGGTGTGGGCGAGGAGACGGGCGTGTGGGCGAAGTGATAAACTAGATGTGCGTGTGGGCGAAGTGAGACTTACATTTTCTTGGGCACACGGTACTACCACGGCATGCCATAGTACTACCGCATGAGCTGCGCACGGTACTATCGCACCCAGCATGGCAGTAATTTTTTACTGCCGCTTGGGGGAGCGGTACTACCGCCCTCGGTGCGGTACTTCCGCATAGGCGGTACTTCTGCATAGGTGGTACTACCGCGATGACACGCGGTACTACTACGCAGTCGCGAGCGCATGGGGGTTAAGAGCGGGGAGGGGGAGTTCCAACTCCCCCATACCCATTCACTCTTTCTCCCCATGCCGTCTCTCTCTCTCCTGCCCAAGAACGGCGCCGGAGACCCTCGCCGGATCTCCTTCTCCGACCACTCTCCTTGGATTCCGACCGGTGGGATCGTTCCACACCACTTCCTCTTGCCATGGAACAAGGTTTCTCCCCCAATCCCTCTCTCTTTGTTTTGGTTTTTTGCTTCTAGGTTTTTGGGGGGATGCATGTTTTTCTTGAGATTTTAGGCCAAATCTTTGCAAGAGTAGGATGTAGGAGAGTGGTAATGCGTAGCGATTGTGCTTGATATGTTGCCCCATGGTAGACTTTATCAACCGTAGTACCGCATCGTTGTCACGGTTGTGCTCAGATCCAGTTGTGGATTCGGATCTGACATCGTGCGATACTACCGCATCTCCGGTGCGGTACTACCGCCCCTCAGGAGCGGTGTTGGGGAATGTAGTAGTTTCAAAAAATTTCCTACGCACACGCAAGATCATGGTGATGCATAGCAACGAGAGGGGAGAGTGTTGTCTACGTACCCTCGTAGACCGAAGCGAAGCGATCACAACGTAGAGGAAGTAGTCGACGTTCTCCTCGCGATCCAACCGATCCCAGCGCCGTTACTCGGCGCCCGAGTTCTTGACACACGTACAACTCGGTGGCGCTCCTCGGGCTCCAATCCAAGAGAGCCGGGGAGGAGAGTTCATCAAGACGACGGCGTGGTGACGATCTTGATGTTCTATCGACGAGGGCTTCGCCTAAGCACCGCCACGATATGACCGAGGTGGATTATGGTGGAGGGGGCACCGACACGGCTGAGGAACGATCTCAAGGATCAACTTGTGTGTTCTAGGGTGCCCCCGCCCGTGATATAAAGGAGCAAGGGGAGGGCGGCCGGCCGCCCTAGGAGGCGCGCCAGGGGGGGAGTCCTCCTCCTAGTGGGAGTAGGACTCCCTTTCCTAGTCCAACTAGGAAGGAGGAAGGGGAAGGAAGGAGAGGGAGAGGAGAGGGAAGGGGCCGCACCCCTTCCTTGTCCTATTCGGACTGGGGCGCCACCTCTGGTGCGGCCCTCTCTCTCCCTCTTGGCCCACTAAGGCCCATAACTTCCCGGGGTTCCGGTAACCCTCCGGCACTCCGTTTTCTCCAAAACTTCGGAACCTTTCCGGTGTCCGAATATAGCCGTCAATATATCAATCTTTATGTCTCAACCATTTGAGACTCCTCGTCATGTCCATGATCACATTCGGGACTCGAACTTCTTGGTACATCAAAATACACAAACTCATAATATAACCGTCATCGAAACCTTAAGCGTGCGGACCCTACGGTTCGAGAACAATGTAGACATGACCGAGACACGTCTCCGGTCAATAACCAATAGCGGGACCTGGATGCCCATATTGGCTCCTACATATTCTACGAAGATCTTTATCGGTCGACCGCATAACAACATACGTTGTTCCTTTGTCATCGGTATGTTACTTGCCCGAGATTCGATCGTCGGTATCCAATACCTAGTTCAATCTCGTTATCGCAAGTCTCTTTACTCGTTCCGTAATACATCATCTCACAGCTAACTCATTAGTTGTAATGCTTGCAAGGCTTAAGTGATGTGTATTACCGAGAGGGCCCAGAGATACCTCTCCGACAATCGGAGTGACAAAACCTAATCTCGAAATACGCCAACCCAACATCCGCCTTTGGAGACACTGTAGTACTCCTTTATAATCACCCGATTACGTTGTGACGTTTAGTAGTACCCAAAGTGTTCCTCCGCAAACGGAGTTGCATAATCTCATAGTTATAGGAACATGTATAAGTCATGAAGGAAGCAATAGCAACATACTAAACGATCGTGTGCTAAGCTAACGGAATGGGTCATGTCAATCAGATCATTCAACTAATGATGTGACCTTGTTAATCAAATAACAACTCCTTGTTCATGGTTAGGAAACATAACCATCTTTGATTAACAAGCTAGTCAAGTAGAGGCATACTAGTGACACTCTGTTTGTCTATATATTCACACATGTATTATGTTTCCGGTTAATACAATTCTAGCATGAATGATAAACATTTATCATGAAATAAGGAAATAAATAATAACTTTATTATTGCCTCTAGGGCATATTTCCTTCAGTCTCCCACTTGCACTAGAGTCAATAATCTAGATTACATAGTGATGATTCTAACACCCATGGAGTCTTGGTGTTGATCATGTTTTGCTCGTGGAAGAGGCTTAGTCAACGGGTCTGCTACATTCAGATCCGTATGTATTTTGCAATTTTTCTATGTCTACAATGCTCTGCACGAAGCTACTCTAGCTAATTGCTCCCACTTTCAATATGTATCTAGATCGAGACTTAGAGTCATCCAGATCAGTGTCAAAACTTGCATCGACGTAACCCTTTACGCATTTAACCTTTTGTCACTTCCATAATCGAGAAACATATCCTTATTCCACTAAGGATAATTTTGACCGCTGTCCGATGATCTACTCCTAGATCACTATTGTACTCCTTGCCAAACTCGATTGTAGGGTATACAATAGATCCGGTACACAAGATGGCATACTTTATAGAACCTATGGCCAAGGCATAGGGAATGACTTTCATTCTCTTTCTATCTTCTGCCGTGGTCGGGTTTTGAGTCTTACTCAATTTCACACCTTGTAACACGTGCAAGAACTCTTTCTTTGACTGCTCCATTTTGAACTACTTCAAAATCTTGTCAAGGTATGTACTCATTGAAAAACTTATCAAGCATCTTGATCTATCTCTATAGATCTTGATGCTCAATATGTAAGCAGCTTCACCGAGGTCTTTCTTTGAAAAACTTCTTTCAAACACTCCTTTATGCTTTGCGAATAATTCTACATTATTTCCGATCTACAATATGTCATTCACATATACTTATCGAAATGTCAGTAGTGCTCCCACTCACTTTCTAGTAAATACAAAGCTTCACCATAAGTGCAGATAAAACTATATGCTTTGATCAACTCATCAAAGCGTATATTCCAACTCCGAGATGCTTGCACCAGTCCATAGATGGATCGCTGGAGTTTGCACACTTTGTTAGCTCCTTTGGATCGAAAAAACCTTCCGTTGCATCATATACAACTCTTCCTCCGTAAAACCATTCAGAATGCAGTTTTTCATCCATTTGCCAAATTTCATAAATTGTGGCAATTGCTAACATGATTCGGACAGACTTAAGCATTTCTACAGTTGAGAAAATCTCATTGTAGTCAACATCTTGAACTTTGTCGAAAACCTTTTTTGCAACAAGTCGAGCATTGTAGATAGTAACACTACTATCAACGTCCGTCTTCCTCTTGAAGATCCATTTATTTTCTATGGTTTGCCGATCATCGGGCAAATCCATCAAAGTCCATACTTTGTTCTCATATATGGATCATATCTCAGATTTCATGGCCTCAAACCATTTTGCGGAATCTGGGCTCATCATCGCTTCCTCATAGTTCGTAGGTTTGTCATGGTCAAGTAACACGACCTCCGTAACAGGATTACCGCACCACTCAGTGCGGATCTCACTGCTTTACCTACGAGGTTCGGTAGTAACTTGATCTGAAGTTTTATGATCATCATCATTAACTTCCTCACTAATTGGTGTAGGTGTCACAAGAACCAATTTCTGTGATGAACTACTTTCCAATAAGGGAGCTAGTACTGTTACCTCATCAAGTTCTACTTTCCTCCCACTCACTTCTTTCGAGAGAAACTCCTTCTCTAGAAAGGATCCATTCTTAGCAACGAATGCCTTGCCTTCGGATCTGTGATAGAAGGTGTACCCAACTGTCTCCTTTGGGTATCCTATGAAGACACATTTCGATTTGGGTTTGAGCTTATCAGATGAAACTTTTTCACATAAGCATCGCAGCCCCAAACTTTAAGAAACGACAACTTTGGTTTCTTGCTAAACCACAGTTCATATAGTGTCGTCTCAATGGATTTAGATGGTGCCCTTTTTAACGTGAATGCAGTTGTCTCTAATGCATGATCCCAAAACGACATTGGTAAATCGGTAAGAAACATCATAGATTGTACTATATCCAATAAAGTACGGTTATGACGTTCGGACACACGATTATGATCTGGTGTTCCAGGTGGCATGAATTTGTGAAACTATTCCACATTGTTTTAATTGAAGACCAAACTTGTAACTTAAATATTTGTCCCTTGATCAAATCGTAGAAACCTTATTTTCTTGTCACGATGATTTTTCCACTTCACTGAAATTCTTTGAATCTTTTCAACTATTTCGGACTTATTTTCATCAAGTAGATATACCCATATCTGCTCAAATCATCTGTGAAGGTCGAAAATAACGATACCGCCACGAGCCTTAACACTCATTGGATCGCATACATCAAGATGTATTATTTCCAATAAGTCGGTTGCTCGCTCCATCGTTCGGAGAACGGAGTCTTAGTCATCTTGCCCATGAGGCATGGTTCGCAAGCATCAAGTGACTCATAATCAAGTGATTCCAAAATCCCATCAAGATGGAGTTTCTTCATGCGCTTTACACCAATATGACATAAACGGCAATTGCCACAAATAAGTTGCACTATCATTATCAACTTTGCATCTTTTGGTTTCAATATTATGTATATGTGTATCACTACGATCAAGATCCAATGAACCATTTTCATTGGGTGTGTAACCATATAAGGTTTTATTCATGTAAATGTAACAACAGTTTATTCTCTTACTTAAATGAATAACCGTATTGCAATAAACACGATCAAATCATATTCATGCTCAACGCAAACACCAAATAACATTTGTTTAGGTTCAACACTAATCCCGAAAGTATAGGGAGTGTGCGATGATGATCATATCAATCTTGAAACTACTTTCAACACACATCGTCACTTCACCCTTAACTAGTTTCATTTTATTACGCAACTCCGTTTCGAGTTACTACTCTTAGCAACTGAACCAGTACCAAATACCGAGGGGTTGCTATAAACACTAGTAAAGCACATATTAAACACCTGTATATCAAATATACCCTTTTTCACTTTGCCATCCTTCTTATCCACCAAATATTTAGGGTAGTTCCGCTTCCAAAGGACCATTTCTTTGCGATTGTAAGCACTTTCGGTTTGTGCTTTGGTTCAGCTTTGGGCTTCTTCGTGGGAGTGACAACTTGCTTGTCAATCTACTTGAAGTTCCCTTTCTTTCCCTTTGCCCTTTTCTTGAAACTAGTAAACTTGTCAACCATCAACACTTGATGCTCTTTCTTGATTTCTACCTTCGTCGATTTCAACATCACGAAGAGTTCGGGAATCATTTTCATCATCCCTTGCATACTATAGTTCATCATGAAGTTCTACTAACTTGGTGATGGTGACTAGAGAATTCATCAATCACTATCTTATCCGGAAGATTAACTCCCACTTGATTCAAGCGATTGTAGTACCTGCACAATCTGAGTACATGCTCACTAGTTGAGCGATTCTCCTCCATATTTTAGCTATAGAACTTGTTGGAGACTTCATATCTCTCAACTCGGTATTTGCTTGAAATATCAACTTCAATTCTGGAACATCTCATATGGTCCATGACGTTCAAAACGTCCTTGAAGTCTCGATTCTAAGCCATTAAGCATGGTGCACTAAACTATCAAGTAGTCATCATATTGAGCTAGCCAAACGCTCATAACGCGCGCATACGCGCCTCGCAATAGGTCCGTCACCTAGCGGTGCATCAAGGACATAATTCCTCAGTGCGACAATGAGGATAAACCTCGACACGGATCCAATCCGCATCATTGCTACTAACATTTTAAAACACAATTTTCTAGGAACATATCAAAATAAACATATGAAAGCAACAACGCGAGCTATTGATCTACAACATAATTTGCAAAATACTACGGGACTAAGTTCATGATAAATTTAAGTTCAATTAATCATATTACTTAAGAACTCCCACTTAGATAGACATCTCTAGTCATCTAAGTGATCACGTGATCCAAATCAACTAAACCATAACCGATCATCACGTGAGATGGAGTAGTTTTCAATGGTGAACATCTTATGTTGATCATATCTACTATATGATTCACGCCGACCTTTCGGTATCCGTGTTCCGAGGCCATATCTGCATATGCTAGGCTCGTCAAGTATAACTTTGAGTATTCGCGTGTGCAAAACTGGCTTGCACCCGTTGTAGATGGACGAGAGCTTATCACACCCGATCATCACGTGGTGTCTCGACACGACGAACTTTGGCAATGGTGCATACTCAGGGAGAACACTACTTGATAATTTTAGTGAGAGATCATCTTAAAATGCTATCGTCAATCAAAGCAAGATAAGATGCATAAAAGATAAACATCACATGCAATCAATATAAGTGATATGATATGGCCATCATCTTCTTGTGCTTGTGATCTCCATCTCAAGCACCATCATGATCACCATCGCCACCGGCGCGACACCTTGATCTCCATCGTAGCATCGTTGTCGTTACGCCATCTATTGCTTCTACG
Organism: Aegilops speltoides; assembly: GCA_021437245.1. NCBI lineage: Eukaryota > Viridiplantae > Streptophyta > Magnoliopsida > Poales > Poaceae > Aegilops > Aegilops speltoides. Next base: position 449,182,564 of record CM038141.1, read on the forward strand.
ACTATCGCTACCGCTTAGTGATAAAGTAAAGCAATTCTGTATGCTTGCATTTCATACAATAAAGCGACAACCATATGGCTCCAGCCGATTGTCGATAACCGGTGACAAAACATGATCATCTCATTCAATAAAATATAGCATCACGTCTTGACCATATCACATCACAACATGCCCTGCAAAAACAAGTTAGACGTCCTCTACTTTGTTGTTGCAAATTTTACGTGGCTGCTACGGGCTTTAGCAAGAACCGTTCTTACCTACGCATCAAAACCACAACGATAGTTTGTCAAATAGACTCTGTTTTAACCTTCACAAGGACCGGGCGTAGCCACACTCGATTCAACTAAAGTGAGAGAGACAGACACCCGCCAGTCACCTTTAAGCAACGAGTGCTCGTAGCGGTGAAACCAGTCTCGCGTAAGCGTCACGCATAATGTCGGTCCGGCCGCTTCATCTCACAATACCGCTGAACCAAAGTATGACATCTTTGGTAGGCAAGATGACTTATATCGTCCACAACTCACTTGTGTTCTACTCATCCATATAACATCAACGCATAAAACCTAGGCTCGGATGCCCTTTGTTGGGGAACGTAGTAATTTCAAAAATTTCCTACGCACACGCAAGATCATGGTGATGCATAGCAACGAGAGGGAGAGTGTTGTCTACGTACCCTCGTGAGACCAAGCGAAGCGATCACAACATAGAGGAAGTAGTCGACGTTCTCCTCGCGATCCAACCGATCGCAGCGCCGTTACTCGGCGCCCCGAGTTCTTGACACACGACAGCTCGGTGGCGCTCCTCGGGCTCCAATCCAAGAGAGCTCGGGAGGAGAGTTCATCAAGACGACGGCATGGTGACGATCTTGATGTTCTACGGCGTGAGGGCTTCGCCTAAGCACCGCCACGATATGACCGAGGTGGATTATGGTGGGAGGCGGCACCGACACGGCTAAGGAACGATCTCAAGGATCAACTTGTGTGTTCTAGGGTGCCCCCTGCCCCAGATATAAAGGAGCAAGGGGAGGCCGGCCGGCCCTAGGAGGCGCGCCAGGGGGGGAGTCCTCCTCCTAGTGGGAGTAGGACTCCCTTTCCTAGTCCAACTAGGAAGGAGGAAGGGGAAGGAAGGAGAGGAGAGGGAGAGGGAAGGGGCGCGCCCCTTCCTTGTCCTATTCGGACTCCCGGGGCGCGCCACCTCCTGGTGCGGCCCTCTCTCTCCCTCTTGGCCCACTAAGGCCCATAACTTCCCGGGGTTCGGTAACCCCTCGGCACTCGATTTTCTCCGAAAACTTCCGGAACCTTTCGGTGTCCGAATATAGCCGCCCAATATATCAATCTTTATGTCTCGACCATTTCGAGACTCCTCGTCATGTCCGTGATCACATTCGGGACTCGAACTTCTTGGTACATCAAAATACACAAACTCATAATATAACCGCCATCGAAACCTTAAGCGTGCGGACCCTACGGTTCGAGAACAATGTAGACATGACCGAGACATGTCTCCGGTCAATAACCAATAGCGGGACCTGGATGCCCATATTGGCTCCTACATATTCTACGAAGATCTTTATCGGTCGATCAAGATAACAACATACATTGTTCCTTTGTCATCGGTATGTTACTTGCCCGAGATTCGATCGTCGGTATCCAATACCTAGTTCAATCTCGTTATCGCAAGTCTCTTTACTCGTTCCGTAATACATCATCTCACAGCTAACTCATTAGTTGTAATGCTTGCAAGGCTTAAGTGATGTGTATTACCGAGAGGGCCCAGAGATACCTCTCCGACAATCGGAGTGACAAAACCTAATCTCAAATACGCCAACCCAACATCGCCTTTGGAGACACTGTAGTACTCCTTTATAATCACCCGTTACATTGTGACGTTTGGTAGTACCCAAAGTGTTCCTCCGCAAACGGAGTTGCATAATCTCATAGTTATAGGAACATGTATAAGTCATGAAGGAAGCAATAGCAACATACTAAACGATCGTGTGCTAAGCTAACGGAATGGGTCATGTCAATCAGATCATTCAACTAATGATGTGACCTTGTTAATCAAATAACAACTCCTTGTTCATGGTTAGGAAACATAACCATCTTTGATTAACAAGCTAGTCAAGTAGAGGCATACTAGTGACACTCTGTTTGTCTATATATTCACACATGTATTATGTTTCCGGTTAATACAATTCTAGCATGAATGATAAACATTTATCATGAAATAAGGAAATAAATAATAACTTTATTATTGCCTCTAGGGCATATTTCCTTCAAGCGGTACTACCGTGCGAGGCGTGGCACTAAAATTCTACTGCCGCTCCGAGACACTGTACTACCACGCCACCTTGGCGCGGTACTACCATGGCTAGGAGCTGCACTAAAATTTTAGTACCGCGCAGCCATGCGGTACTACTGTTGTTGTCAAATCTCTCAAATGGCAATTACCAAGTGCGAGTTCTACTTGTTTCACATGTTTTGCTGTGGTCTTTGCATTGATCCTTCTCGCTTCTCGTGCGTGTTCTTGTGTTTTGTGTCTTAGGTGGTGGCTCCAGTGCACCTTCTCGCCGTTCCAATCCCAGTCTGACATGGGCTCCAAGCGTCTGCGCAACCAAGACGAAGCTCCAGAGGGCTCCAATGCCCCTCAACGCAGGACTAAGACCACCGCCACCAAGAACAAGGAGCCCTCCATGGGCATGGATGAGATACCACTGGCTGAGTATGTCTCTCGAAGGAGGATCAATCCTTATGTGAATCCTCGTTCCAACTTTCGAGGGAATGATCTGTTCTGGACCAAGCAGCAGAATCTCATTTATCTGGATGTGATCAAGGCCAAGCAGAACATCTATGTGGACGTGCACTAGATTGACATGAATCACATGAGGGAGGACAAGCACCATGGCTATTTTGGTGAGGCTTTGGACCTGGTGGAGCAGTTTGCCATTAAGGACATCATCTCTTTCCACCTAGACTTTGACCCTGAGATTGTGGCCCAGTTCTTCGCTTCGGTCCACTTCAACTCTGATCCGGACCAGACCATGACCTGGATGACCAATGGACAACGGATGACTGCTACGTGGAAGGACTTCATGGATCTGCTGCATGTGCCTGATGAGGGACTCGACACGCCCGTTGGTGTTCGCCCTCAAGCCAACCCCGAGTCTGCTAATAAGAACAAGCTCATGCCATTCCTTGTTGAGAGAGACTTCCCAATGACAAGAAGACGTGGGTGCTGAACCCGTTCCTTGACATCATGCACCGGATCTTCCGCAACACTCTATTTCCTCGCATTGGTGACAAGGACAAGGTGCATGCCTATCTTGTGGATATGATGCTCATTTGTGAGGAGGCGCGACGCTCTCAGACTCAACCACTTGATGTCTCTCATATCATGTGGTGCGAGCTTTGGTTTGCGGTGTTCAACCGTAAGGTGCCCATCTATGGACCTTACTTGTTTCTCTTGATCACGAGGACTTGGGAGAAGCTCTATCCTTAGGATGAATTTGCTGCCCCCGACTGGATCCGTCACGAACCCGTCAAGCTCCGCATCAAACCTCAGTGGGCTAACACCACCACTCGTGTTGAGGCAGAGGCTGCTAGGATGAACATTGATGAGGATGAGATTGAGGAGGAGGAAGCGGATGAGGACAGTTCTTCTGGGTATGCTCCTCCCTCTACTGAGCCCTCTTGGGCTAAGAAGCTGAAGGCCAAGATGAAGGCCTTGTTCTGCATGCAAGCAAAGGGGCAGTACCGGACTCACGTTTCATCCAAGGAGAGTCGCCGCCGCGACTAGAGGATCTTGAAGACTTTTGGAGAGGAAGTTTCCAGCGGATTCGAGAAGCACATCACTCCAAAGGCCAAATGGATGGCAAAACAGGGCTACAAGTGGACTGATTCTGAGGAGGAGCCTATCCCCGCTGCCCAGTCTGACGAGGAGCGTGCGAGTGATTACTCTGTTTGAGCCACCTCTTGTGTTGTAGGTGTCCTCTCTGCCTTTTTGGCGTCTCGATGCCAAAGGTGGAGAGAGTGCAGGATTTGCGAGTCGTGTGTCGTGTTTGTTTCGTGGTGCTTGTTTCATTTGCTTTCGTTCCGTTGAACCTCGTTTGCTTTGGTTTGGTTTGCGCTTGGGGGACCTACTAACATATGGTGTAAGACATATGCACTCTATCGTACCTTATTGAGCTTATGCTATCTTATGCTATTTACCTTATGCTCATACCAATCATCTTGCTTAGCGTTAGCTTTATGGTTGCATGATATACCTTGTCTATAAAATATAGGGGCAGTGTTGATTCTAGTATGTGTGCCATGCAGTCCAAAGCACTTCTCTTGATTGCACACATCTAGGGGGAGCCCGTCTATATTTCATAGACGTGGGGTTTGCCCATGTTTATTTTATCTCCCTTCGTGCAAATCCTGTGCTGTCATCAATCCACCAAAAGGGGGAGATTGTAAGGGCATATTTATCCCTTAGTTGTTTTGGTTATTGATGGCAATGCTTTTGCAGACTAATCGTGTGCATTGAGCATTTCAGGTATACCATGTATAAGAACAAGACAGTTTGGTGCCCCTCAAAGACTATCGAAGACGGCGTTTCTCTATGATTCTTTTTGGTGGATTTGGGTCGTAGGAAAGCCGTACTATTAAGAGGGGGTCCGCGTTGGAAAGGTTTGGGTGGAATCATCACGTACACATCTTTGCCATTTGCACCACCTTTCCTTTGGCTCTTTGGAGCATCCTACATTTTTCCATGTCTCTGCGAAATGAAGGATTCCTAGTGTTGCTGAATTGGGGCATGCGATAGTACTGCTCCCTGGAGTGGTAGTACCGCAGGCCCTTGCGGTAGTACCATAGGTGCCCATAGTAGTACCGCATCCCAGGTGTGGTAGTACCGTGGCACCAGGGCAGGCTCAGCGGCTCGAGAGGATGTAGGGGCGGATGTAATTTTTTACATCCGCGCTCTGCATGGTAGTACCATGCCTCAGGCGCGGTAGTACCGCAAGGTCTGGGCAGGCGCAACAACACGAGCGGAAGTAGGGGCGGATGTAATTTTTTACATCCGCGCCCTACGCGGTAGTACCGCTCCAGGCGTGCGGTACTACCGTGTCGGATTTTTGCACAGATCCCAACCCAGCGGAAGTAGCCACGGATGTATTTTTATATGTCCGTGCCCTCCTTTATCTGGTCTTTCCTTGCCTTGCGGTAGTACCGCAAGTGTCAGCGGTAGTACCGCGCCAACGGTTCTACCGCCCTCTGCTACACGGGATGAAGTACCGCAGGGCTCTGCGGTAGTACCGTGTGCCCTTGCGGTAGTACCACGCCTCCAATGCGGTAGTACCGTGCTTTGCAGGAAAAGTTGGTGGATAACGGTTGGATTTGTTCTTCCACTATATAAGGGGTGTCTTCTTCTTCGAGTTGACTACCTCTTCCATCCCCAAGATCCATTTTTGCTCCAAGCTCCATTTTCGCATGATCTCTCTCCCTAGCCAATCAAACTTGTTGATTCTCCAGGGATTGGTTGAGAAGGCCCCGATCTACACTTCCACCAAGAGAAATTTGATTCCCCCCACTAATCCCTTGCGGATCTTGTTACTCCTGGGGTGTTTGAGCACCCTAGATGGTTGAGGTCACTGCGGAGCCATATTCCATTGTGGTGAAGCTTCGTGGTGTCGTTGGGAGCCTCTAATTAAGTTGTGGAGATTGCCCCAACCTTGTTTGTAAAGGTTCGGTCACCGCCTCCAAGGGCACCAATAGTGGAATCATGCAATCTCGCATTGTGTGGGGGCGCGAGGAGAATACGGTGGCCCTAGTGGCTTCTTGGGGAGCAATGTGGCTCCACACCGCTCCAAAGGAGACGTACTTCCCCTCAAAAGGAAGAAACTTTGGTAACACATCCTCGTCTTCACCGGCTCCACTCTTGGTTATCTCGTGCCTTTACTTGTGCAAGTTTATTTGTGTTATATCCTTTGCTTGCTTGTGTGCTTGTTGTTGTTGCATCATATAGGTTGCTCACCTAGTTGCATATCTAGACAACCTACTTTGATGCAAACTTTAAATTGGTAAAGAAAAGCTAAAAATTGTTAGTTGCCTATTCACCCCCCTCTAGTCAACTATATCAATCCTTTCACACGCCAAGCTTGGCTTCAGTGGGATCGAGAGGGCGGTGGCCTTCCTGGACCTGAGCGCCAGCAACCTCCCATGCTCTACTTTTCCTCGCTGCCGCCGGTGATGAAGCTATGTACCTAGGGTAGGGACATGGACATGTCTTAAGTGCCCTACCCAAGGACATCCTTAGAAGAAGTTACCTTTCAATCGACTTGGAGGTATCCCACTTGATAGATTCAAGACACTCGACCATGGAGCTATCACTCGACCACGAAGCCAACCACTCGACTGCCAGAAGATCTAAAGTCACTCCGCATGCAAACGGCCGGTCATTAAGTAGCTTTTATGGTCATCATAGCACTTTATTAGGGGCGTTACTAGTAATCCCCAGTCTTAATGTACTTTAAACCCTGCATTACTGAGGGCTGGAGGGGCCTGGCGAACTCTATATATGCCACCCCCTCCTCAGTATTAAGGGTTCGCACCCCTGTTATTCTTACCACGTAATCCAGTCGACCGCCTCTGGGTACCGAGACGTAGGGCTGTTACTTACTCTGAGCCGGTGCAGCATACCTAAAGCGCACACCACATGCACACGTTTTAGAAGCCGTCATCATCGGAACATTGATTCATCTTCAGGAGAGAGATCCGCATCATCCTTGCCATCCAGATATCCGTCGACGCCACCACGACACCTAAAGGCGCCACCGCCCTGCGCTCGTCCGTCCCGACGCAAAGACTCTAGAAGATCTGTCGTGCGTAGCACCTGCTAAACAGGCATGACTTAGCATAGTACCTATCGGCCAGGCATGACTTGAAAGCTCCAACGAAGCTCCATGCAAAACAAAGCCGCTCCACCTCATGTCTCTGTCTTCCAGCATTGCTCGACAAACGATGCTCTCAAGAGAGAAACAGCACCAAAGGACCGCCATCGTCCGATCTGGAAGACCGGATCCTAGGGTTTCCCCCAAAGCAGCATGAGTGAGTCGACAACAGTTACCCGACGATGCCTTCATCAAGGTAACGGCGCAAGACGCTGTCATCGCCCGCCAATGGCTTGGTTTTCATCGGCAACTATGTCTCCCCGACTCGTAGCCGGGACTAGATGACGAATCTCGAGATCTGACCACCCAGCCGCAGGCTGACCACCTCTGACAAAAGAAATGACCGCCACCGCCGACTGCACCGATCAGAACATATCTGACCGGAGGTGCTGCCGACGCAACCACCAGGCCCTCCACGCCACCGCTACCGATCCAAAGGCAGATGGCGTGTCGCCGCCGTTGCCATCCGGACAGGGCTGGTCGCCGTGCCCGCAGCCCGCGCCGTCCCCGACACCGCCGTGCCACAGCCATCACCGTTGCCGATTAGATCGGGCACGCCTCCACACGATTCGGGGCCCCGCCCAACCCCAGATCGGCGGGAGAGAGGGGATGTCCTTCGCCACCGCCGTCGGCCCCCGAGCTTAGACCGGCGTCGTTAGACCTGGCCATGGGAAGCCCGGCCCGACGCTGCCCCCGGGCCGGGCTCGGGCCTAGATTTTGAGCCCGAAGGCCGTGCCGGGCCGGGCCCGGGTCCGGGTCCGTCGTTTTCATGTTTTTCTGAAGGTCGGGCGGGCCGGCCCGAAGCCCGACGGGCTTTTACGTGTTCGGGCGGGCTCGGCCTGTAAAACAGCCCGATGGCGGGCGGGCGGGCCGGCCTAGGCACGGGTTTTTACATTGGGCTTGGCTAGGCCCGGCCCGAGGTATGGCCAGGTATAGGCGTCGTCCCCCGACGGCGGCGGAGTGAGGGGAGGAGGGAGTGTGCCCCCCCCCCCCCGCGACTGAGTTTAGGGCGCCGACTGAGTTGCCCGACACGGGGCCCTCAGGGCGGTGGTGGGTGTTTTTTCTTCCATGTTGTTTTACAGTTGTGTGCCTGACGTTCTTTTTCTATGGCATTAATCCAAATATCGGGTGGACAACTGAAATCATGGTATCCGGCCTGGAGCGCCATGGCAAAAAGCGGTGCCACAACACAACAGCCACCTGACATGAAAGAAACAACTCGCAGGGATGAGACGGACGCGAAGCCGATGGAGGAAGGATCCCAATACCCCGACGACCAGTGGGGCATTTGGATCATCATTCAACTACCCATGTTGGTGCCTATGTAAGTTTTCTCGTCATCATTCAAACGTTGTGTTTGATCTTTTCTCGGGACAGCTTCAATTATTTCACTTGAATTTTGGAACTATCACATTACTCCCTAAGAAAACGGAGGCTGTGCGAATTGAGCAGTTCAGGCCGATTTGCCTACTCAATGTTAGTTTCAAAATATTCACCAAGGTCGGGACTAACAGGCTCTCACAGATTGCGCGTTACGTGGTGCAACATCCCAAACCGCTTTCATGCCGATGTAAACATCCTCGAAGGGGTGGTGGTCCTTCATGAAACGCTCCATGAAATTCACTCTAAAAAATTAGATGGGGTAATTTTTAAGGTGGATTTCGACAAGGCGTATGATAAGGTCAAGTGGCCATTCCTACAACAGGCATTGCGTATGAAAGGTTTTGATGATGCCTGGCGCCATCAGGTCGAATCTTGTACGCAAAAAGGGAGTGTCGGAATTAAAGTAAATGACGATATAGGTCATTATTTCCAAACTCATAAGGGCCTCAGACAAGGAGATCCAATGTCCCCTATCTTGTTTAACATTGTGGTGGACATGTTAGCAATTTTGATAGGAAGGGCTAAGGACAATGGTCAAGTGGGTGGCTTAGTACCTCATCCGGTTGATGGAGGTGTATCCATCCTTCAATACGCTGATGATACAATCATCTTTATGGAGCATGATTTGGCCAAGGCGAGAAATATGAAGCTGCTGTTATGCCTCTTTGAACAATTATCGGGGTTAAAGATCAATTTTCATAAGAGCGAGTTGTTCTGCTTTGGGAGAGCCAAAGACGAACAGGAGTCTTATAGGCAATTGTTTGGGTGCGAGTTGGGAAGTTTGCCCTTCTCATACCTTGGCATTCCGATACACCATCGTAGGCCCACTAACAGAGAGTGGAAGTGTATCGAGGATCGATTTGAGAAGAAACTGAGCTGCTGGAAGGGTAAGCTCACGTCATACGGAGGCCGTTTAATCTTGATAAATTCGGTGCTCATGAGTATGCCTATGTTCCTTTTATCGTTCTTTGAGGTTCCAGTGGGTGTTAGGAAAAGACTGGACTTCTATCGATCACGTTTCTTTTGGCAGGGTGATGAGCTTAAAAAAAATACCGGCTTGCTAAGTGGGATATTATCTATCGACCCAAAGACCAAGGTGGGCTTGGTATTGAGAATCTGGAAGTTAAGAACAGATGCCTTCTTAGTAAGTGGTTGTGGAAGCTCGCTTCCGGCACTGAAGCTATGTGGGCGCAAATCCTACGCAGCAAGTACCTCCAGACTAGAACGTTGTCCCAGGTATCAGTTAGGCCGACTGACTCGCCTTTCTGGAAAGGCCTCATGAAAGTCAAACTATTACTGTTCAATAGGACAAAAGTTGTCCTTGGAAATGGTGCCACTACACGTTTCTGGGAGGATTCTTGGCTGGGTGACTCACCCTTGGCCATTCAATATCCGTCTTTATATCATATTGCTCAACGAGCGTGAGGTGTTCGTGGCAACGGTATTTCAATCTACCCCCCTTAATATTCAGTTTAGACGGTCGTTAGTGGGCAATCGTTGGGAGGTTTGGCTCTAGTTAGTTAGGAGACTAATGGAGGTTCAACTTTCTGACCAACCTGATGAATTACGCTGGAAGTTGACTAAGTCTGGAGTATTTACAGTGAGGTCAATGTATATTGATGTTATTAATTCAAGCTCCATTCCAACTTCCAAGAAGGTCTGGGATGTCAAAGTTCCTTTGAAAATAAAAGTGTTTATGTGGTTTGTCCATAAACAAGTTATTCTAACAAAGGACAACTTAATAAAGCGTAATTGGACATGACCTACTAGGTGTAGTTTATGTGATCGGGATGAGACACTAAACATCTCTTTTTTGATTGCCCGCTGGCCAAGGTTCTTTGGCAGACGGTTCACATTGCTTTTAATATTACTCCACCGACTGCGGTTAACGCTTTATTTGGGAATTGGCTTAATGGGATTGACTCTACATTAGCAAGGCATATTCGGGTTGGAGTCTGTGCGTTGATGTGGACCATCCGGTCGTGCGTAAATGATTTGATTTTAACAGAACATCACGAATTCATTTTTGCAGGTTATATTCGAGCTACGGCATTGATCCGCTCATGGTCATTACTCACTCCGATGGAGGCCGTGGAGCATTTGGTTTCGGGTGCGTCCGCTGGGAGATGGTTGCTCGGGATATCTTCAAGCGGGTTTGATGGCGGTCATGTAATAGGATAGGCAATTAGTTTACCTACCTTCTTTAGCCAGCCGGTTGTGGCATTTTATTTCTGGCTAGTCTGTGTTTCTAGCCTTCTGCGCTCTGTGTGGGCTGCTTTTCCTTAATTTGAGTTTGAGACTATGGAACTTTGTATGCACATTTTGTTGCTTTGGTTAATAAGATGACTGTATGCATCACTCTTGATGCAGAGGCTGGGGTGCTCCCCCTTTTCGAAAAAAATATTTACCAACGACATTGTCCATGTCCTACTTTGGAGCTAGTTCAAAGGGCACCTGAGCCCAATTGAAGCCGAGAAGCAAAGCAACCTACAAATAACATATTTTACGAATAATCCAGAAAGGAGAAAAAACATATGCAAATGGGAATTTAGGCGATCTATTTCAATGATGTTTGTCCGGAGTTGCCTGCAAAGTGATTATGTTCGACCGCACGTCCTACGGCAAATGAACTGATTCATCGGAACCGGTCTTGCCCGGGGAGAGGTGGGTATCACTACTCAATCCAGCACACGACAACAACCAACGTCAAATCTCAGCAGCCACCACATGAGCGAGCAACCAACCCTAGCGATAGTGGCCACAGTGGGAGGCGGTCGGTCGGTCCGGCAAACAATCGAAGCAGTGGAGGCTAGACAAGGCCCAGCTGTCGGTGCAGGCGACAGGTGAGCAGCATCGGTGCAGCGACATTGCTAGTGGCCGGTGTTGGATGACATGTTGCCGAGATGGTTGTCGATGCAAGGTTCGCCCCACCTTACTTTTTTTTCGTCCTCCGTCACTGTTTTGGGCCTTGGCGTTCTTATGTGACGTCCTTGAGGTTTGAGTGCGGATGTGTTCGTCTAAACCTTACCCAAACCCTAGTTTTTTTTTTGGTGAGTCTCCTCTCCTTGTATGAAATGGCAGAGTTCCTGCCTGCCTCAGCAAGTTTCTCAGGAAACGAAAGGGGAAAAAACATACGGGCTGTGGCGTGGGCTCCGTGAGCCGGTGTTGTGGCCGAGTGGGGACCACCTGTAAGCGCAGAAAACTCTGAATTAATGTGTCAGTTTCTCTCTTGGCTCTGCACTTTCTTCTACCTCTCCCCTCTCCTGTAATCTCTCCTCTTCCCCAGATCCCTCTCTGTCTCTCTCGTTGGATTGGAAAGAAGAGAGATTGGGTCGTCACACTCCACCTCCATCGATCCCCTCGAGACCTAACCAGCATACGCGAACCGCCGATCCGGACCATGGATGCCAACTGGCGGCCCACCCAAGGGTCTGGCCCCGCCGCCGCCGCCGCCGTTGACCCGCCCCCCGTCGGAGGCGACTGGCGCGCCCAGCTCCAGCCCGAGGCGCGCGGCAGGATCGTCGATAAGATGTACGTGTGTATGTAGGGACTCTAATTCATTTGATTTGATCTGATTTCCCCTTCCTCCGCTTTTTCGATTTCCCGCAAAGAAAAAAAGAGGACTTTTTTTCATCGATCCATCTGACGAGAGCTGCTTTGATCTAAACCTCCAGATTCGTGTATACTGATTCATAGCGACCAGCAGATTCGTCCGTCGTCGATCTAGCTCTCAGTTTCTATTTTGATTCTGTATATATATAGTCAAAATCCCCCACTGCTTTGAATCCTGCTTAATCACTCCATTAACTGTCAACAGTTTTAACACAATTTTGCCATGGCACAGCGTTTGATCACCTAGGGCAAACCATTCTATTCGTGCTATTTATCCACATTTTGCATTGTGCGTGTAGAATGGACACTCTGAAGAATCATCTGCCAGTATCTGTGCCTGTGACGCCGGAGGCACTGAACGAACTTCAAAAAATCGCTGCGCGATTCGAAGAAAAGGTCTATACCGAAGCAACCAGTCAGGTAATTCAACATATCCTCGACCGTGCGAAACTGCTAATCACACAAGAACTGTTGGTTGTGAGCCGCTATCAGTAATTTGGTATACAACTTTACATCGTTTTCTTGTTGTATTACTCAGTATGATTATTTGCGGAAGATTTCTGTGAAGTTGCTCTCCATGGAGACACAGAGACAGCAGGCTGCTGGAAATGCTCAGCTGATTCCAAATCAGAACAGCCCTGGTAATGCACCATTTATACACTAAACCGTGCTGCACAATTTATCATCTTCGCTTGGATGTCAGTATATTTTATTGCATCAGGTGCTGAGATTATGTGCTTTATTGCATCAAGTGCTGAGATTATGTGCTTTATTGCTTTAAATCACCCTCCACCCTCTTCAGCATAATGTATAAGCTTTTTGCATCTACCTTGTCTCATGTGTATGTAGTTATTGAACTTGGAGCGACACAGTAAGTGCCTCGGTTCAACCTATTGGTTCAATATAATATTATAGCATGGTTTTTCTGTTAGTATGGTAGAAACAATGTTAAGTACGAAGATAGCAAATGAACAGATTAGTTAGTTATTCGACTGGGGTAATCCGCCTTCCTACCTTAAAATGGTCAGATTCCTTGCACATACAGAATATTTTACTGACCCCTGGTACAGCGCCGGATTGGGTTGTTCAACCGGGTTTTCACCGGTTCACAGCAGCGATCTTCAGCTCTTTGTAGAATTATGTTTATTCCCTCCTTGCTACCTTTACAAGGTAGATCAGTTGGTTAGCTGTCAGCTGTATTTACGTTGACTCTCATATTAATAAAAAGATACGCAAACACTTGTTTGCATGCTCTCTAAAACAAATCAGGTTGCCAGTCCTTTAATTGCTCTGGTACATTTATTTTTCTCATTGAAAATGCAGAAGGCCTTCATTTGATCTGTAATATGCTGCTTTCAACACTTTGTGTGCCTGTTACAGTTCCACAGGAAGTATTTGTTCACAAGATACTTTATTAACACACATATGGTACCTTTTCTGCAACAGCCCCTGGACTCCATCCACAAGGCAGTAATCAAGCACAGACATCAGCAGTTCCCTTGATGTCTCAGCAACAGGCCCGGCAGCCAAATGCTTCTACATCTGTACAAGCTTCTTCACTCACTAATATCAGACAGAACTTGCCAGGTGTCAACCAAACATCAACGATGCAGACCGCGTCTGTCATTCCACAAAACACAATGAGTAATGGCTTGGCGCAAGGCACTTCACAAGATGTTTATGCTGCACAAAGGCAAATGGCAGGCAGTCAGCAACAGCAACAATCTCAGCAATTAATTTATCACCAGCATCAACAGCCTTCTCTGCAGAGTCAGCAGCCCAATATTCCTTTACAACAGCAGCAACAACAGTTGATGGGACAACAGCCAAATTTACAACAAAATCAGCTAATTGGTCAACAGAATGGTGCTGTGATGATGCAGCAGCAACAGAGGCTAACAGTTCAGTCAAATAATCTTTTGAATGTGCAGCAAACACATCAGATGTTGAACCAGCAGTATATGCCTTTGTATCAGCCACAACAATTGGGCTCTCAGGCAAATATGTCGAGTCTACAGCAGCATCAACAAAATCAACAGCAGCAGCAACTTTTTGGAACTGTGCCTAATGTGTCAAACATGCAGTGGATGCATATGCAACAAACAAAAGCTCAGCAACCACAGCAACAACATGCTCAGCAGCCACCAATGGGTTTGATGCAACCTCAGTTTCAACACAACCAACTTCAACAATTGCAACATCTTATGCCACAGTTCCAGTCTCAGCCTAACCAACTACAAGAGCAATTAAGGATGCAGCAGCAATCCTCCATGCAGCAAAGACTTAAAACTTCAGGAGCCATGCTCTTGCAACAAAATAACATGGATCAGCAAAACCAGTTTATTCAGGCACAGAGGGGCCTTCAAGAAGTTTCCTCTAGTAGTAAGTTTTCACTTTTTACATATACCTTTTTTGTAGATCCATCATATGCTCTTATTGTTCTCATCTTCTTTTTCTCCATGTTCTTATATCAATCTTCCTGTTGTCACCTTACATTCCTTGTGCGGTTTAAACTAGCTTAACAATCTGGCCTCTCATTATTTTTGCCTTACTTACATAGAAACGTTTAGGGAAAAATGTGTGTTGTCCATCAGGACCCCCACACCCTTACTTATCGTGCTAACAATTACGTTGGACTATAATACAAGGTCCGTATGAGACTACAACCGGAATTTTTGGATCCTAACTCTTATTGAACCCTTAGGGCACTCCCGGTGCATTGTATCTTGCGTTGTATCATATGCATTAAATATGTGTAGATATAACTCTTCCAATGGCTTATATCTTAGTGTTATATCTAATGGAGCTGCCATTTAATATGTTTTGTGGGAGGAAAAAAAATTATTTTGGGTTACCCGATAAGAGTTGTATTTTCATAAGATACAACAATATCTCTCTTTTTCCTCACTAACTAGGCTACTTCAACAGTATTTGGACTTCTGCACAGATGGCATGTTTTAGATACAACCGGCATTATTGCACTGGGTTTGCCCTAAGTACGACTCAAAACAGTTTATGAAATTAATGTGATGCTACATGAACTAGCTTGAATGTTCTTTAAAACTTCTTTGAAGATGACAACCAGATTCATAATTCAGATGCAATTATATGATTTTTGACAAGTGAAATGCGCCACAGGTCCTAGAACTATCGACTGGTGTGAAGTTAGTCCTAAAGCTTCAAAACTGCATTTCAATCTTTTTTTGCCTGAATTACGGTGGATAGATGGACAGCTTGAAGATGGAATTATATTGCGATGTTTAGTGATCCAGTACTCTGTAATAATATGTTGACTAAACTGACCCTATTGATCTTCAGTGACTTCTGTTCAGCACATTGGTTTTTCTTATTTGTTGGAATTTTTCTGGAAAAATGCTACTGTGCGATAATCATATTGACTAAGCTGACCATATTGATCTTCTGTGATTGTTTGATTTGGTTCACAAGTTCTCCAAGTGCCCCTGCATTCCATCCTACGATGTCTTTTTTTTTCTTTTCGAAAAGGAAGTTAAACCCCCGGCCTCTGCATCAATGCCTACGATGTACTTGTAGCTTGTTATTTGTTGGCTTTGTTCATTTTATCCTGATACTCTTTGCCAATCTTGCTTTTTATGCTGCATCTGCGGACTCTACTGCTCAAACAGGCCATGCAAGTGCAGGTGATTGGCAAGAGGAGATACATCAAATGGTAAGACATGATACTGATATCATCCTTTTTGGCACTCCCTTTCTTGGTACTTCCTAAAATTCGTAGACAGTGGCCCCTAGAACAAAGATGTTGAGATTGCCCTGATCTAGATTGTTAGAAGATGAAACTACACACCATGTTGGATGTTGGGGCCTTTTACTTTTGCACTTAATGTTGTCTATCTCTTTTTCTTTTGGTCTGTGTTCCAAGAAATTCCTCTTTTGGAATTTCATACAGCAAGTGTGTAGATGCACTACATTCTGGCATTCCACTTATAAGATATACTCCCTCTGCCCGGAAATACTTGTCATCAAAATGGATAAAAGGGGATGTATCTAGACGTATTTTAGTTCTAGATACATCTCTTTTTATCCATTTTGATGACAAATATTTTCGGACGGAGGGAGTATATTACATGTATATGGAATTCTGTTTGAATGCGGAGTATGGAGCATACAACCATACAGTCTATCTAGATGTAGTAAAGTCTCAAGGCAGATAGCAATCTTTATTAAAGCTATTTTATTTAATGGGCATCATAGTTTCTTATGTTCTTCTAGATTTATGTGCTGCTAAAAGCTACTTGAAATATCTTGCCAATGCCATATTTTCTGACTTGATGACAAACCATGGTCTATTAGCTGTTCTGTTTTCATCTCTATATTGCTTCTGCACCAAATTAATGTTTATGTGGTCTTTGTTGTCGACAGATTAAGAGGTTAAAGGACCAATACTTTGCAGAACTCAGTGAATTATTCAATAAGATGTCTGTGAAGCTACAGCATGTTGACAGCATTATTCCACCTCAAATATCATCTGAGCAGTATGATAGAATGAAGAGCTTTAAAATAATGTTGGAGCGCATATTACAAATGCTGCAAATTGGTAAAAGTAGTGTCCAACCTGCTATGAGGGACAAAGTTCCTCGATATGAGAAACAGATTATCAGTATCTTGAACTCAAAAAGGAAGCCAGTGCAGCCACAAATACAACAACAATTCCAGCCACCTCCAGGTCAAGCTCCTAATTCTAGCATTTCACAGCAGCTACAACCTTCCCAAAATTTGCAGTAGCATGATAGTCATACTAATACTCAAAGTTTGTTAAGTATGAGCACCAGATTACAGTCCTCTAGTGTAGCTGGTATCCAGCATGTACCTGTGCCTCGAACAATCCTTGTGTAGTTTAAACTAGCTTATCACACTACTGCAACAATGCCTACCAGTGGCGGTTGCAATAAGGCTACCAGTGGTGGGTAGGGCACCTCGCCACGGTATCCCGACACTGGTAATATGTTGCCTGTGGCGGGTGTCATTTCTCACCCATGGTTGGCAACCAATTACCAGTGGGGGCTGGCCTATTCACCCTTGTATGTGGCACGCTAGTGGCGGCACGTTCCCCCACCCGCCACCGGTAACCTCCCCCTTGGTGAAAAATGAACGTTGCCACGGCAACGTAAAGCACTACCATGTCAGATTTTTTTGCTGTCGTGGCAGCGTTTTTGCACATTACATTATATATGCATCGCATTACATAGATAAATTGATTCATCACATTATACATGCATCCAACTACCTAGGAACTATACTAGAACTAATTAGAAGTAGGAACTAGGAACTACATCTTGTAACTATACTGGGAGCTATATACTAGAACTAATCAGAATTGCATAACTAAGAACTATATCTTTTAACTATACTAGAACTAATTAAGAGTTGAATTTAAGATTTGCATCATGAGAATCAAATCCCTAGGCCTCGAGATTGAATTTCTGATCAACAGGGAGAAGAGGGAGAGAGCTTACTGTGGTGGCTGAGGCAGAGGCACCCCGCGATCGAGTTGGGCAGGACCGTACGGCGGTGAGGGTGGTCCGGGCACGCGTGACTAGCGAGGGTGACGACCGTGCAAGCAAGGCAAGGGCGATGGGCAGCTAGGGATTTGTGCAAAGGAAGAAGGGGAATTTGCCAAGGTCCTGTGTGGCCTAGGGTTAAGTGGAATGAACTTACCGGAGGTGTTGTGGGGGTTGATTTAATCATAAAGTAATTAAGTGGAATGGACTTACCGTTGGTTGAAGGGTCTAACAGTTCGGGTAATAGTAGACAGGACCAGCCAATGGTTGTTTTCTAAGGCCCACAACCGATATTGTTTTTGCAATTTCCCATACAATATCATAAAACCACAAAACCCTAAAACCCTAAAAATGACAATAAATACCTAACAATGTACCCCTGGTGGGTGGCAAGAGAGCCCGTAGTTGATTTGTAAATTATCAGTGGCGGTCGTCATATTTTAACCGCCACCGGCAGTTTGAGCTCAGATATTAGCCCATGGCTAATTTGGGCCAATCTGGGCAGGTGGGTATCATAGACCACCACTCGTAACTCAATTACCAGTGGTGGGCGGGAGAACACACTTGCCACTGGTGCCCACGGCTAATCTGGGACCATAATACCAGTGGCGGGTGCGAAATGATGCAATTAAGCAGTATTGTCGATCTGGCCTCTCATTATTTTGGACATGGCTAGCCAGCGCCCATGCGTTCATTGGGGCTGACGAGCAGTTGCCCATATACGGAAAGTCGGTCTGTCACTTTCCCAAAAGAGCAAAACTAGTGTCCCCCACCACGTGATTCCAAAGCTAGCCGAATCCAGAAGGAAAAGTACTCGACGTCTTCACCTTACAAGGAAATCAACTACGATCCTATCCTACATGCATTTATTTGGTTTCAAAAAATTTAAAAAGCTATAATTTTTGTTCACACGTTGGAACTCAGATCTATTTTCACCGCTGGGTTTCTCGCGACAAGTTCTTCAAAAGTAGATCCCATATGGGTAGGTTTGGACAAACTTTTTTCGTGGGCAACTTTGGGTGGTATTGAGGCAACTTTAGTGCTATAGGAAGCAACTTCTTTTTTCCCAGTATAATTGCCTAACAACAAAAAATCCTATGGAGGCAACTTTAATGCTATAGAAAAGTAATTTCTTCTTAGTTTGTCTAGCATGACTGCCTACAATAGAAAGTCCTTATATTGTTAGCTACCATTACTATCGAGTTAACTAGATTCACCATCAAGTTGCCTACCATAACTAGCAATAGAAGACAATAGAGCATCAACTGTAGACGACTTCGGAATATTATAGGCAATTTAGGAACAACGACATATGAGCAAGAACCGTACACAACTTAAAAGCACCGGTGAGCAAGTTAGGAGAATGTCGGGCAAAATTAACTAGAACACAAAATTTGGTGAAGTTGGCTATTTTTAGCACTAAAGTTGCCTCTAGTAGAACGAAAAATGGTTAGGAAGGTTATGTGATGTCACCTACCTCTCGAAGTTGTTCACTATTAGTAGTGAGTGGCTTATTGTTGCCGATCATAACTAGCAATGGCAGACAATAGAGCATCGACGACAGGCGACTTCATTGTATTATAGGCAATAGAAATGAGCAATGCTACACATACGTGAACTTACGTCCAGGTTTTACGTAAATGATGATGTGGGTGTTGTTAATTGGGCCAGGATTAGCAGCTGGGGCCCACCCTGGTTGAAATCAGGGGAGAGGAGAGAATGATATGGAAGGTTAAGTAAGCGTACGTAGGACCTTTCGTAGGTCTAGCATTTTTGTTTAGAATTTACGACATACAAGCATGAATGGTAGGCAAGGTTTATGAGTCGATGAGTGGACAAGTCGTTCTGAGGTTGAGACTCATAGACTAAGTGTGACTAATCGACACGAATCGACACTGAAGTTTCGACTCAGAGACTAGTCGACACTGAAGTCTAGTCGGCCCTGAAGTTGAGACTCATAAACTAGTCTACAGACTAGTCTTGACTAGTCCTTGGACTCATAATCCATGATAGTAGGCAAGTTAGAAGTAGCGGTGAGCAAGTTAGGAGAATGTTACACAAAATTAACTAGGACATCAAATGTAGTGAAGTTGCCTATTTTGGTGAACTAACTAAAGTTGCCTCTAGTAGAAGGAAAGTTGCTTATGAAGGTGATGTGGTGTTACCTACCTCTTTTTTGAAAGTTGTTCGCTATTACTAGTTAGTTGCTTATAGTTACTAATTAGTTGCTTTTAATAGAGTGAGTTTCTTCAGTTTAGCACTACAATTGCCTCATCTAACATCAAGTTGCTTTTGAAAAACAAATCGAAACATATCCATATGGGTTCACATTTTGAAGAGCTAGTCGTGACCTGGCTAGCCAGTGCCCACGCTCTTAGTAGCGTTGGCGGGCACATAATCCCCCCTACCTCGAAATGGAAAGCACAAGGCTCTCATACAATCCGTCCCCACTTAGTTTCCAAATTTAGAATCATGATAGGCAACTTAGATCCCACATTTTTTTTCTGATGTTGTAGCCAACTTATATCCCTTGATGGACAACTTCCATAGTATTGTAGGAAATTGAGGATTACCCATAGGGAACTTCGTAGCGACGTAGGCAACTAGGTTTTTGAGGTCGACAACACTAAAAGCCATCTTAGGCAACTTTCCGCTCTATGATAAGCAACTTCCATAGTATGGTAGGCAACCAAACTATCAACAACTTAGTTTTTGATATATGTAATGTTGCAACCATGTTAACACTTATAACACTACTGCACACAACTAATTAGAAGGCTACTAGGTGAATTCACTAATACACACAGTGCAATTAAGTTGCTTCTTTGTAGCGCCAAAGTTGCCCAATGTAGCATCAAAGTTGCTCTAAAAAAAGTTCGTCAAAATATACCCATATGGGATCTAGTTTTGAAGAACTCGTCGCGAGAGACCCAACGGTGAATATGAATCTGAATACCGATACTCTAATCAAAAGCTATGACTTTTTAAATTTTATAAAACCCAAATAAATGCACCTACTTTTCCTTTCTTGATTGATGTGTGCAAAATAGGGAGCGTTCGAAGGGATGAGGACCAGATACTTTCCCTTTTTGTAGTGTAATGATGACACGGGGACGGGTGCCAATTACCCTTTATAGCAGGTCTGCTCAGATGCACCCCGTGCCGTGTGAGTTTTTTGTCGTGTACTGCGTGCGCTCAGGAAGACCAATTAGTGCAGCTGCACTAAGAAGCATTTGGGCATTATTTTTACCTTACATAGAAAAAAAGTTTAGGGGAAAATGTGTGTTGTCCATCAGGACCCCCACGCCCTTACTTATTGTGCTAACAGTTACGTTGGACTATAATACAAGGTCCTTATTAGAAAACTGGACTTTTGGATCCCAACTCTTACCAAACCCTTAGGGCACTCCCGGTGCATTGTATCTTGTGTTTTATCATGTGCACTAAATACGTGTTTAGATACAACTCTTCCAGTGGCTAATATCTTATTGTTGTATCTAAATGAGCTGCCATTTAATATGTTGTGTGAGGGAAAAAGAATAATTATCTTGGGTTACCTGATAATGGTTGTATCTTGGTAATATACATTCTCTCCTTTTCCTCACTAACTAGGCTTCAACAATGGTATTTGGACTTTTGCTTAGGTGGGATGTTTTAGATACAACTGGCATCATTGCACTGGGTTTTCCCTACGTACGACTCAAATAGTTTACATGAACTAGCTTGAAAATATTTTAAACTTTTTTGGAGATGACAACCAGATTCATTTCAGATGCAATTATATGTTTTCTGACAAGTGAAATGCACCATAGGTCCTAGAACTATCGAGGGGGTGGCAAGTTAGTCCTAAAGCATTAAAACTGCATTTCACACTTTTTTTACCTGAATTACGATGGATAGAAGGACAGCTCGAAGATTGAATTATATATTGTGATGTTTAGTGATCAAGTACTGTGTAATAATCATTTTGACTAAACTGACCCTATTGATCTCTGACTGTTGTTCACCACAATGGGTTTTCTTATTTGTTGGAATTTTTTGTGGAGAAATGCTACTGTGCAATAATCATGATGACTAAGCTGTCCATATTGATCTTCTGTGATTGTTTTATTTGGTTCACAAGTTTTCCAATTGCCCCTGCTTGTAGCTTGTCATTTGTTGGTTGTTCATTGAATCCTGATACTCATTGACAACCTTCTTCTCCATGCGACATCTGTGGATTCTACTGCTCAACAGGCCATGCAGGTGCAGGTGATTGGCAAGAGGAGATCTATCAAATGGTAAGACATGATACTGATATCATCCTTTTTGACACTCCCTTGGAACTTCCTAAAATTCGTAGACGGTGGCCCCTAGAACTAAGAGGTTAAGATTGCCCTGATCTAGATTGTTAGAATATGAAACAAGACACCATGTTGGATGTTGGGGCCTTTTACTTTCGCACTTCATGTTGCCCATCTCTTTTTCTTTTGGTATGTGTTCCTGGAAATTCCTCTTTTGGAATTTCATATAGCAAGTGTGTAGATGCACTAAATTCTGGCAGTCTTTATAAGATATATATTACATGTATGCTGAATTCTGTATGAATGTGGAGTATGGAGCATACAACCATACAGTGTATCTGGATGTTGTAAAGTCTCAAGGCAGTTAGCAATCTTTATTAAAGCTTTTTTTATGGGCATCATAGTTTCTTATTTTCTTCTAGATCTATATGCTGCTAAAAGCTACCCCCTCTGTAAACTAATATAAGAGCATTTAGATCACTAAAGTAGTGAGATCTAAACGCTCTTATATTAGTTTACAGAGGGAGTACTTGAAATATCTTGCCAATGCCATATTTTCTGACTTAATGACAAACCATGGTCTATTAGCTGTTCTGTTTCATCTCTATATTGCTTCTGCACCAAATTAATGTGTATGTGGTCTTTGTTGTCGACAGATTAAGCGGTTAAAGGACCAATACTTTGCAGAACTCAGTGAATTATTCAATAAGATGTGTGTGAAGCTACAGCATGTTGACAGCATTATTCCACCTCAAATATCATCTGAGCAGTATGATAAAATGAAGAGCTTTAAAACAATGTTGGAGCGCATGTTACAAATGCTGCAAATTGGCAAAAGTAGTGTCCAACGTTCTATGAGGGACAACGTTCCTCGATATGAGAAACAGATTATCAGTATCTTGAATTCACAAAGGAAGCCAGTGCAGCCACAAATACAACAACAGTTCCAGCCACCTGCAGGTCAAGCTCCTAATTCTATCATTTCGCAGCAGCTACAACCTTCCCAAAAATTTGCAGCAGCATGATAATCGTACTAATGCTCAAGCAAGTTTGTTAAGTATATGAGCACCGGATGACAGTCCTCTAGTGCAGTTGGTATCCAGCATGTACCTGTGCCTAGAACAATCCTTGTGTGTAGTTTAAACTTGCTTATCGCACTACTGCAGGAATGCCTACCAGTGGCGGCCGCAATAAGGCTACTAGTGGTGGGCAGGGCACCCTGCCACGGTAACCTGACACTGGTAATATGTTACCAGTGACGGGTGCCATTTCTCACCTGTGGCTGGTAACCTATTACCAGGGGCGGGCTGGCCTACTAACCCGCCATTGTTATGCGGCACCATACCTGGCCATGGGATACCCAACCCGGCCGGCCCAACCTGACCCGGTCTGGTCTTGCCCATGGGCCAGGTCTGTGCCTGAAATCTAAGCCAAAGGCCGGGCCGGGCTTGGGATTGGCATATTTGCATCTTAGGGAAGAGGCTCGACCTGAGGCCTGACGGTCTTTTCCTTTCATGTGCCGGGCTTGGGCCTGAAATCTAGGCCCGATGGCCAGGCCAGGCCTGGGCCTAGGTTTTCTACTTTGGGTTTTGTTAGGCCCGCCCCGGCCCGACGGATGGCTAGGTATACGCGACACACTACTGATATCATACTTTTTGCACTCCCTTTGTTGGAACTTCCTAAAATTCGTAAACAGTGCCCCTAGAACAAAGATGTTGAGATTGCCCTGATCTAGATTGTTAGAAGATGAAACAACATGCCATGTTGGATGTTGGATCTTTTACTTTTGCACTTCATGTTGCCCATCTCTTTCTTTTTGGTATGTGTTCCAACAAAATTCCTCTTCTGGAATTGGAACCGGAATTTCATATTAACATGTGTGTAGATGCACTACATTCTGGCATTCTTCTTATAAGATATATATTATATGTATACGGAATTCTGTGTGAATGCGGAGTATGTAGCATACAACCATACAGAGTATCTAGATGTAGTATAAAGCCTCAAGGCAGTTTAGCAATATTTATTAAAGCAATTTTATTTTAAGGATATTATAGTTTCTTATTTTGTTTTATATTTGTATGATTCTAAAAGCTGCTTCAAACATCTTGCGGGTGCCATATTTGATTCTATTAGCTGTTGTATTTTCATCTCTATCTAGCTGTGCACCAAATTTATGTGCATGTGGTCTCTTGTTGTTTCACAGATTAAGAGCCTGAAGGATCAATACTTTGCAGAACTCGGTGAACTGTTCAATAAATTATCTGTGAAGCTACAGCATGTTGACAACATTATACCACCTCAAAATCCATCTGAGAAGTATGACACAATGAAGAGCTTTAAAATAATGTTGGACCGTATATTACAAATGCTGCTAATTATCAAGAGTACTATCCAACCTGCTATGTGGGACAAAGTTCCTCAATACGAGAAACAAATTATCAGTATCTTGAATTCACAAAGGAAGTAGTGCTGAAAAAAAAGGAAGCTAGTGCAGTCACAAATACAGCAACAGTTCCAGTCACCTTCAGGACAAGCTCCCAATTCTAGCATTTTGCAGCAGCAACAGACTTCCCAAAATTTGCAGCAGCATGATACTCATACTAATACTCAAGCAAATTTGTCAAGTATGAGCACCCCATTACAGTCCTCTAGTGCAGATGGTATCCAGCATGTACCTGCGCCTCCAACAACAAACTTCAGTGGCCCCATGCAGCAAAATGGTGCGAGCATATATCATCAGGTTCGCTCTAATTTGGAGGCAATTTCAATTCTTTGCAGCATGGTTCGTTGAGTGGTGCATTACAATAGGGAAGCTCTGGGCCGATGCAGGGAACAATGAATACACAACTGCTGACAAGTAGTGGCATGTTATATCACAACCCAATCAGTACGTCAACCTAACGGTAACTCCATGCAAGAAAATGCAAATTCATTACAGCAGCTGAAGCAGCAACAGCAGGATCATCATATGATGCAGTGTCAGCAAACAAAGCGTAAGCTGTTTCAACAGTACCAGCAAAAGCAACAAATGCTTCAACAATTATAGAAACAACAAGTACAGATGCATGCTTCATGCTGGAGATGATGTTAACGAGTTAAAGGTTAGACAAGTAACTGCAATGAAATCTGGAGTTTATCAACAGCACTTGGGCCAATGCAGTAACTATTATCATCATCACAGTTGAAACAGAGTGGTGCTTTCCCAATTTTGTCACGACAAAACTTCCAAGCATGATCCCCACAAATTTCGCAGCATTCTCCTCAAGTTGATGAGCACAAATTTTGGCTGTTCCAAGTACTACTATACGATGCAAAAACAATTCTTTAACTGCATGGTGCACACTCATGAGTATCCTTGGATCCTGGTATAACTATCAAGTCCCTCGCCTTGTGATATCCTTCTGGTTGCTCCTCGATCCAAAATCGCTGCAATGAGAATCCAACCAGGCCAATCCTTTTTTTACCTTAACATATATGGTATGCGCTGTACTCTAGTGTTTTTTTTTTGTTAATTTTGTATCATCCCCTGGCAGAACGATTGCAAGTGCTTATTTACAAACTTCTTCTGTCGGTCCCTTTGGCAGAAATGGTCCGAGTGTTTGCTTTGCAAAGATAAAGATGCTGCTCATCCGGCTTGCTTGAAGTCTTTTTCGCTTGCTGTTGGAGCATGGGCGCAGTCGGAACAGGGTGGAGGCAACTCGGCACCAGATCGTGGATGTGGAGGTAGGCGGTGATTGACAGTTGCAAAAGGTGGACGGGGTGGACGCAGGTGGCGGCCGAAGAGGAGCGCGCCATGGTTGCAGGTGGAGGATCAAGGCTATCACCAGCAACTACCAATTACAGACAGCAGTGTGGCACGATTTGGAAGAGGTAAACAAACGGCTAGGGAGTCCTCTGTTTCTTCCAAAGCAGAGGAAGAAAAAATGGGTCTGATCCCACACCCGGCAACAGTGGGATCCGTTATTGGTCGTTGTTTGCCACTGGTGTGGAATCAGTAGTAGTAAGACTAATTTACTTGCTGTTGAAAAACTCACTGTCGATTTGGAAGGGTACCAGCCACATACGAAAGCATGCCGCTCAGTTCCTACTTTACAATGCTCACAGTGACACGCATCTGAAATTCTGAATGTGCAACATCCCAGACATGGTGCCACGCCTTGAAGAACCAGTTTTCTAACCACACAGCATGCTTTCTAAAGGGCGCCGCTAGGCATCAGACTACAACTGATGGTTTGCTTCCTGTCAGATCGGTTGCTAGCGATTAGGTGCATTCCAGCCGTCTGATCTATTGGCTAGATTCCTTTGCTAAATGCCTGATTTGTTGATAACTACTCCCTCCGTCCTGAAATACTTGTCGGAGAAATGCATAAAAATAGATGTTTCTAGAACTAAAATACGTCTAGATACATCCATTCCTCCGACAAGTATTTCCGGACGGAGGGAGTACTTCCGTGAAATCTGCTGCTTCCTAATCGTTGTCCCCACAATCTGTGATTTGTTTCCTAGAACTGCTTCCTGGCTTCAAATTCCATTATTTGCGGATATAATTTTGGAAAAATATGGTCATTTCTCACAAGTAGATCCTGCTATTAATTATGAAATTTATAAGATGTGTTTCCTTGCTCATGGTAGCATGGTCTTAATACCACTCTTTCATGCTAACGGAAGCATCGTCTTCTCGTGATTTATACTTGCTTCCGTCTACCAATGATGACATAAACTTGCTATATATGTATATGAAGCTGTACTTAAGTGGTGATTTGCTTTACTTAAAAAACACCAACATCGTGTTTCCGTCAACTGGAAAATCGCTTTTACACAAAAAGGACATTTCCATAGTTAGAATCATTATAATGAACACTTGCTTCAAACACATCAGGGATGTGTTTCCAAGAAATAAAAATGTGCTCACTTTGTTTCCATGGATGAAAGATTTTGCTTCCATAGTTTCATGGGCAAACAATTCTGCTTCCATGACAAACAATTTACATCAAATCGTTCCTTACAAACTGGATGTTGCTCCTACTAGTTTTCCTACTTGCTTATGTATGGAGCGTGACAATGCGGCCCTCAAGCTGGCCGTTGGTATAGTTCCTCAAGGCATGCATTATCTTGGCGCCGATGTGACACACTAGGAGCTGCATATCAAATAACTTTGTCCGCCGGCTTGAAGAAATAACTAGTCAATGCGGCGGTGATTCAAACAGTGCTTACAACACTGTCCAAATCACCTGAAGCAAAACGTCATTCCAACTGAAGCAACAAAAGGTTTCAATGGAAGCATATAAGCAAGGTATGTTTGGTGAACTAGTGTGGAAAAACATATGTATAGTCGAACCACATAATTTAGCATTTCAAAGCAATAATAAGTAAGGTGGAAGCATACATATACAATTATGTACTCCAGCAAATGGATTGGCAAACGTGTCATTGTAATTGTCTTAAGCATTAAAGCATAAGGTTACAACCGAGGATAGAGAGACCGCCTGAGAAGATATATGCAATGAAATATAAATAGATATGGATTAACTATAGAATATATGTGCATTATTACTAGAATGAAAAGGCTAATTACAACCTGAAGTGGCAATGCAAGGAAATGAAATTATACAAGTGATGATGAGAAATATGATGAAGCATGTCTGTTTAATTAAAATAAAACAAAAATCTACAAACAATGGAAACACATACTAAATCAAGAAGCATGATTGCAGTTCTATCTATACATAAAAAAACATGGATGCTCCGAAGCAATGGACTTCACATCTGTACATCTACGAAACATGGCAAGAGAGTGAAGCTCCATTGCATGGAAGAAGTATCTGTACATAAGACACCTACAAAGTATAGATGCTAACGCTATGAAAATAATAATATGTACACCGAGCAAGCATGGCAATAGATTGAAATTCCAATTGTACATACGAAGGATGGTAGATGCAGCAGTACATAGGAAGCTACCCGAAGCAAATAATTAGATTGAAATTCCATCGTACGTAGGAAGCACGAATGCATGAAGCAAAAAAAATTGTAATCACTATATAAACAAGGCGTACTGGAAGCACAAGAAAATGAAGATGCAAAATAGCATGCTCGCCACTGATATCGGGTGCAGAACTTATGATCTGCAAACGTATCTCATCTGCTCTAATTGGAGGTTTTGTGAGCTTACATCAACTAGAATTCTTCAAATACATGAATGAAAACAGATTCACACAGATCCCACCGCTGGTGAATCTCCCAGCCACATGTTGCATCCTTTAAGAAGGCCTACACAGATGCCTAGATCGGCGACAACGCTGCAGCTAGGTAGGGATGTGATCAAATACATATCAGCTAGAACATCCTTATTTTCCGGGTGGCAAAGTTGGGCAGTGATCCTGGCAATCTCCTCTGGAACTAAAAGGAATGCGATCAAATACATATCAGCTTAAACATCCTTATTTTCCGGGCGGCAAAGTTGGGCAGTGATCCTGGCAATCCCCTCTGGAACTAAAACAAGGTGCTCCCTGCGCATTGAGGCAGCAAAAGCAGTGATGGGCATTTGGTTCACCTTTGGTGTTACAATCCCTTGCGACACACCATTTTATGGTAAGTTTGCTCTGATCTAAGGATGAGGCCACCATAGTCGCGTTGTCATGGCCATCTTCGTAGGTGCTCTTGGGGACGGAACGACCTGTTGCATATGACATATTATGTGCTCATCAGTGCACAGTAGGCAAGTATCTTGTGCACATAGGGGAATAATAGTTTTAAAAGACAGTGGGCTGGCTGCAAGGATATAAGCAATGTGATAGTGAAGGTGCGCTTACACTGTCCAACCATGACTAGGCACCCGACAAAGAAAACAGCAACCACATAGACCACGCTGCTCCCCTTCATATTTCCAATGAACTGTATACGAGATTATGAGATAGTTAGAAGCAATCAGAGGAAATAAAGCACACCCCTCTCACCTCGGTATATATAGAGGGTAGGGCTGGAGTCGAGCCGAGTTCAGTCTGAGCCACGCTCAGGCTCGCTCTGTATGGGTGTCTTTGCTCGGTCCAGCCCAATCACGAGAAAACAATGCATTCCTTTACAGTGAGTAAACAGTAGCTTTTTTTGTGTCTTCTGTTGTTTTGATTGCAAATTAAGACTATACAAGCACTCTATATTAATTGCTAAAAAAATAGAAGATCAAGCACCATATATTGCTAATAATGATCAAAGTGTTGAAAACTAAGCATATGCATCTTGATGTTGTCAAGTACATGGTTTGGTGCTCTTCACCTCTGTGTTACAAGTTACAACCAATTAAAAATTGACAAGTCTATACTTCAGACTTCTGCAGACGCAAAAACATGTTGCAGTCACTGCAGTCTAGTGGCTAGAGACTAGCACAGTTTAGCATCTCATTCTTAAGCAGATAAAGCTAGCAGCAAGAATCAAACTACCAGATGCCAGGTGATGTATTATCAACCCAGTCAGGTTACAAGCAGGCTTCGTATGTAAAAATGAGAAGCAAATATTCTCAAGCACATGTACAGAAGTACGAATCAAAAGCTTCACTACTCGACACCATGTACATCTCCTACCCGAGCTGCACAAGCCTCTGCTCTGTGGCGGCTCTGCTCTTGATCCGAGAAAAAAAAGGGAAAGCAGACGAACCTTAGGCAGCCGTTGGCGTCATTGTTGCGGGAGGGAAGGAAACTTCTTGAGTGGTCGTCGCTTGAAGCGGCGAGGGGTTCGGGGCGCTTCTGCTTCCCCAAGATGTAGGGAAGTGGGCGCTCGTTCTCAGGGAGCTGCTGGGACGTCTTCTCCCCTAACAGACCAGCGATTCCATCAGTTGAAAGGAGCATTGTTACATTCCATATATCTAGAACAAAGAACGGCAGAACAGCTATGCAATTTGAGATCGTAAAGTTATGGTAGTAAATAGTACTCCCTCCGTCCCAGAATAAGTCTTTGATTTAGTACAAAGTGTACTAACTTTGTACTAAATCAAAGTCACTTATTTTGGGATGGAGGGAGTATGCATTATGTGAGGGAGGCAACTATACCCAAAACGGAAATGGGTCGGTTTCCCACCCCTGCACGTGTCCATACCAACACCATGCCCCCAGCTGGTCCCGATCACGCACAGGCAAAAGCAAAACAGGGGACAAAATGCCACTACACAAGAAAGGGTGGAACAAACAGGAAAAAGAGGCGGCCATGGCGCCCTGAAGGTTAAGAGAAACAAAAACATAGAAGTCTTCACAACAAGTTATGCAAGCACAGGCGCAAACACAGAAATCTAGGTGTGTTTATTTTGTCACAACCCTGATCTGTAGCAACACTCATAGTATTCTGATCTGTTTGGCAGAAGACACAGGAATCTCGAAAAATATCCTCCTACCTCTCCCCTTGATTTGATTCTTCGAAGATTCTGGGTACAAGGTCTTTGGAAACTTGAAGCCAGAATTGTCGATTCGTTTTGCCTGTGAGCGATCCTGACCTGCATATACGCATAGAAAATGTTAGGTTGGCTTGTGCACAACTGAATTGTAATAAGTTGCTTCACATATTGTTGGTTTATAAGTAAAAAAATTGTTGATTGCTTGCCTTTCAGGACAAAATGACCTATATGTCCCACTGATAGTACTATGCCAGTTTGTTTGTGTGAGAAGTTTTTAGAATGCACCATTTTTGGTCGAAAAAGCAACTTTACTATAAAATCCAGGTTTATAAATGGATCATCTTAACATGAAATGCAAATTAACATGCTTGTCGCCTAGGCAATGTACTATACCAACTAGGCAAGCTAAATTAGATTGTTCCAGCTAGTATTACTGGAAAAAAACTGATATGCCCCAGTAGTAAAAATTACCAATTCAGGCAAGGATCCTCTTTGTGCTATTGTGGAACATGGAAAACTTGCTCACACAAATCTGGTGCAAGACACAGCTACTGCATCTTAAACAAGACCATGGATAAGCTACATTATTGCTGGACCGTGGGGAAGCAACTTTACTATGCTAAGTAAGGATCAAAAGAGAAACAGAAAATATCAACGAAATGACTTAAGTAGTTGAGTAAAAGTGTCCTATCTATCTGTGTAGCAACATTCTCTCAGAAAAATGCCTCGTGTTGTCCCAAAGGTTTAATGGAATGTATTGTATCAGGCATCTGACCAGTGTTGATCAACAAAGACCCAAAAACAAAAAGCAAGCAACAGTGCAGGCTCTTGCACAAACATACAGAGGATAAACGAAACCTTGCTTCATTAACACAAACAAAGTGGGAGAACTACATGTGTCAAATGGCCTGGAAAAGCTACTGAGCACAAGTAGATTGCTTCTCTCTATCTGTTATATCTCTATCTCTTCTACCTCTATTTTTTCTCTACCTACCGTACCTATCTACTTGCTTCATTGGCACACAGAAAGATACAACAATGCCGGATCGCCATGAAGGGATAGACATAAGAAACTTGCTTCACCGGCACAAACAAAGTGAGAGAGGACATGCTTTATCAATTTGCATGAGGAAAGGGAAAGGTACTTATATACCACAAGTAAATTGCACGTGTCGATGAAAACAAAATGCCACAACCAGTCTCACTAGAAAGCACAAAAAACATGCCCCCTGGCGCTAATCTTCACCTATCTCCTGGAGGTGTTTGTGAGCATGCTCCTTGACGGTAAAAACGTCGACTACATAAATATTCCCCAAAAAATCTACTGTAATTCGTAAGAATGAACAATGGGTGCTCTACTCTCCTCAGCAAGAATCGTAAGAAACGAGCGCTTCTAATCGATGAACGGGTGCTCTGCTCAGTGCTCACCCTTCTAAATCGGCCAAGGGAGGGAGTGGCTCTGGTCCTTGCGCAGCTACTGAACGGGGGTAAACTGCATTACGGCGCCCTCTTGCTAGGCTGCTACCCACCCCTTCCGAATGTGGCGGGCCGCGGGCCCGTGGAGCGCGCGCATACCTGAGGTTTGGTCGTCGGCGGCAGGCAGCAGGCTGGGTCGGTGCTGCGCTCCTCCTTTCGCCGGCGCTCCAATCCCTCAAACTTCTAGCGCCGCCGCGACCGCCCTGCTTCACTTCTCTCCCCTCTCCATCTTCCCCATCTTCAGTGACCCAAGCAGCGCCACCGAGGCCGCCTTCTGATTTACCGTTCCCCGCGCTCGTCTTCCTTCCTCTGCCTCCACACGATCTCCGCTGGGAAACCCTAGCAATGGGGAATTTCGTGCTCACTTATCAGGGCATCTCCAATCTCCAATACATGACCAAGGGCATTGCTACAGTCGGCCGGCGGATATTTCTACAAGCCGCCGCATCGGCTGTTAGGCTAGTCACAGGGAGTTATCCCAAGAAAAAAAATTGCTTATGCATAGAGTTAATAAGGAGTGAGACGGTTGTGGTAACGTAATATGTTACTATAACATAACACACCCCGAAATAAAATGAGTCTATATCTCAATTAATAAAGGCTTGTATGTTACCATTTACTATCTATTTATAAAAGTAGTAACATAGACTATTAGTAACACTAGTAAATGTGCAATCAATAATAAAAATATCTATTTCAAATTTGAACATCTCTAAATTTTAATGTTCACGGACCACAAGATGACATGTATGATTACGGGATTTTAGTATATTCAATTATTTACAAATTGTTTTACAAGGTTTCCAAAATCATCAAATGATCATGACTGAAAATTTCTTTGTAAAATCCTTGTGACAAGACCTGATGATTAAAAAAAAAAGCAGACCTTCCCTAAAAAAATCAGACCCATGTAGATGAATTGGACACGCCTGTTAAAAAAATTGAACAAAGCTGCTCACCCTCAGTCTCTCCACCGCCCACGCGGGGTACGCCCAATTCTCCACGCTGTTCCCCATTCTCCTGGTCGCCAGCTCCCCCTTTCCACCTCGCAGGCAGCCCCTCCCCTTCGTCCCCACAGCCAGTGCGAGGTCCGCACGCCCCTTCTAGTTGATCCGGTCCCCGAAGTCCCCGAGGAGGCACTCAAGCTCGGCATGCTCGTGAGCGACCCAGCGCATGGGGCCGCATGAGGCGGATGCCGTGGCCCGGGATAAGATAAAATGAGTCTATATCTCAATTAATGAAGGCTTGTATGTTACCATTTACTACCCATTATAAAAGTAGTAACATAGACTACTAGTAACATATGCATGTTACTAGTTTAAGTTACTCCCCACTGTGACCAACCTTAGATACTTAGAGCATCTCCACTCGGGCCCCAAGAGCCCCCCCCTCCAGCACCTTTTTTAGCACAGGAGGTAAGAAAAGTCCCAGTCACGCCCCTAACACATCGTTTTACGCCGGATTTGAACAAAATAGCCCCGACGACCCCAGATCAAACCCAGCCCCCCCCCCTCCCCGGGGGGGGGGGCGCTATTTTGTGCATGGTCAAACCCCACCAGTCAGCCTCTCCCCTCTCTCTCTCCTAACTTTTTCTGCTAGGCCCGCCCCACCCACTTGCATGAAAAAAGAATCTCTCCTATCTCTCTGCAAGCAGAGCTCCTCGCTCCGGCCGCGCTCACCGCCGTCTCCTTGCTGCCTGTCGAGCCCCCCCTGGTCGCCGCGCGCCCTTGCAACGCCTCCTCGACTCCAGCCAGGGGTCGATGCACTCCGGGTGGAAGGCGTGTGAGCAGTGCGACAGCAACCGGAGGTCTTCGACCTCCTCGAACGCCATCAGGAAGACGACACACTCCAGCACGCCCCTGCCGATCTTGTGCCACCACCGCCGGGTCCAACCCGCGCTTCCCCCTCCTGGACGCCCCGGCCCCGGCCGCGGTGGCGTTGGCCCCCTACGGCGCGGCGTTCTTGGCAAGGCAGCATTGGTTGATGTAGCCGCAAAAGAAGAGCAGGAAGAAGAAGGCGCTGATGGCCACGGTGATGACCGTCGACTTGGTGCACCCGAATGGCGTGGGCCTGGGCGCTGCCGTCGCCGCCCCGGACTGCGACACCGGCGGCGACGGCAAAGACTGCGCCATGCCCACCGGTGCCGGCGCCAAGAAGGCAAAGAAGGACGAGGAGGTGTGGACGCACGTTGGCCCGTCAAGCGGTGCACCGGCTGGAGGCCTACCCCTACATCACGTGGCCTCCCTCCTGCTCCACGGCTTCCTCGGGCTGTACCCCATCGGCATCTAGGCGCACGCGTCGGCGCAGGCGGAGCGACATCAGCACCAGCAGCAGGAGTACGCGGCGACGAGGAGGCCAACTTCAGGTGGCCCAGCAACTTTAGGCCGCCACCACCAAGCGTCGGCGCACCACCAGCAGCAGGAGCACGCGACGATGAGGAGGCTAGCTATGGGTGGCCCGGCAGCTTCAGGCCGCCCCCTCCTCCACTCAGGGCCCAAGCCTGGCGGTGTGGGGGTGCGAGCATCTCCACTCGGTGGCGCATGGGAAGAAGAGAAAGGGGATTCCGACACTTCGACATGGTGGTGGCGGTGCGGTGGAGTGGGGAGATGAGAGCGATGGCGCATTGGGAAGAAGAGACAGGTGTGTGGGTGGCGGCGGCTGGAAAAATTATCATCCCCAATATAAAATTTCTACTGGGGCAACCCAAGGAGGCCGAAAAAAGGTGTCCTGGGGGCACAACGGCTGGAGATGCTCTTAGAGCATCTCCACACGTCCCCCTAGGAACACTTTTTCGGCGCCGGCGGACGACAAAGTTCCGCTCGCGCTCCACGAGCTCGATTAGTGCCGGATTTGGTCAAAATTTCGACCGGCAAACCAACCCCAAACCCAGGATCCTCGGGGGCAGCTGGGGAGGAGAGAGGCTGTTTCGCATGTCATTTGGTTCACCGCTAGCCTCTCACTCCCTTTCTCCTCACTTTTCCTCCGAGGCCCACCCACGTGCTGCTCTCTCTTCTCTTCTCTTCTCCTTCTCCCCCACCAACTCCCACACCCATGCAGAACGCCTCGCCCAGCACTCCACCATCCTCGCCTCGCCTCGCCGCGCACAGGTCTGGGACAAGCTCGGCGCCACCACTACCTCCTCACCGTGGCATCCCAGCTCCGTCGCAGCGCGAGCAGCGACACCCTCCGCGGCATGCCAGGCACGGGCGAGCTCGCGGTTTGCAGCAGGGCGGGCAGCCACAACGGGGTGCGGGCCCGGGCGGGGCGCAGTCGAGCTTGACGGGGTGTGGGCAGTGTGAGCTCGGCAGCGCGTGGTGCGTGCGGTGGGCACCGGTGCAGCGCCAACACGGGCGAGTGGCGATGCGGCGGTGAGTGGCAAGTTGGCTTTGCAAGCGGCCTTGGCGCGGATGAGCATGTGGGCGCGCGACGAGCATCAGAAGCGGGCGGCGAGCGAAGCTAGCTGGCGGACGAGCGGCCGGCGCGACGAGCGAGCGAGGCGGCCAGGCGGGCGAGCGATGAGGCGTGAGGTGCACGCACAGGTCGGCGAGGGACAACGACAACACGACACACACACCTCCAGCACGGCGGCGGGCTCCGTGTTGCACGGCGCCGACTTGCTCGGGTACTGGAAGGCGTGGACTTGGGGCTCAACTACTTGGAAAGACCCCCCCTATGTAGGGTAGAACCCTAGATGCCCAATCTTTCATGATTGGAGGGGATCCTACGGAGAACACAAAAAATACGAGGAGAAATCACGAGGGGAAGCACGAGAGAATCACTCAAACCAATATGATATGTGAAAGTGCTAGTATCGACTAGAGGGGGGGGTGAATAGGCGATTTTTATGAAAGTCTTCAAAACATGAAGGTTTCGAAGACAAACAGTAGGAATGACCTAATTGATATGCAGCGGAAGATAAACTACAATAAGCCAACCATAGTCAAGTATGCAATGATATGGAAGTACATGACTAATAGCAGCTAAGTAGTAAGGATCAGGATGGAAGATAGTATGAAGCCAATCAATGATAGTAGTCTAGCAATGAAGTCAAACAGGTACAACAGATGGGTAATGACTTCACGAAGACAAGCTCTAAATAAATGATGGGAAGGGATAGAACCAGTCACTTGTTGAAGACACAGGATTTGTTGGACCAGTTCCAGTTGCTGTGATAACTGTACGTCTGGTTAGGGAGGCTGAGATTCAACTCAGAAGACAGTGTCTTCACCTTATTCCCCTTGAGCTAAGGACACCCAGTCCTCGCCCAATCACTCTGGTAAGTCTTCAAGGTAGACTTCCAAACCTTCACATACTTCGTTCACCGGCGATCCACAATGACTCTTGGATGCTCGAACGCGACGCCTAACCAATTTGGAGGATTCACAGTCCTCAAGTGTAATAAGTCTTCAGTCACACTGCATGTAAAGACTTGATGATGCCTAACACTCTTTGGCTCTGGGTGTTTGGGCTTTGTCCTTGCAAGGATTTTCTCTCTCAAAGGCTTCGAGGTAGGTTGCTCTCAAGCGACAAAAGCCATGCACTAACTCTGAGCAGCCACCAATTTATGGTGTAGGGGTGGGCTATTTATAGCCACAGGCAACCCGACCGATATGTCCGAAATGACCCCTGGTCACTAAGGAACCGACACGTGTTCCAACGGTCGATTTCAAACACACACGGCAACTTTACTTGGGCTACAAGCAAAGTCGACTCATCCACTCTGGATAAGATTTCCTCTCATTGTCTTCGTCGAAGACATAGGATTTCAGGTTGAGCATCACTTTAGTCATTACGAGTTAGTTCACTTGGACCCCACTTAACAAGACGGTGGTTCCTATGACTCAACAAAGAAGAAAAGGAAACAACGAAACTACACAGTCTTCGCGCTCCATAGTCTTCATGCAATGTCTTCTCATGTCATAGTCTTCAATATGAATATCTTCACATACCACCATTGTCTTTAATGTCTTCATACATTTTTAGGGGTCATCTCCGGTAGGTAAGCCAAATCAATGAGGGACACTACCTGCGTTATCCTGCAATTCTCACAAACGCATTAGTCCCTCAACCAACTTTGTCGTCAATACTCCAAAACCAACTAGGGGTGGCACTAGATGCACTTACAATCTCCCCCTTTTTGGTGATTGATGACAAACTGGTTGAAGTTTTCAATGGGGATAAAGTATGTGAAATTGTAAAGGATAGGGTATTGTCTTCATAAGTAGCAAGGGCTCCCCCTGAAGATGTGCATATAAGTAGTTTGCTTTTGGAATGCAAATGCACATGGCAGGTTGTACTTGTGGAGATCCTCTTCAACTTATGAAGATAATTCATCATGCATGAAATGATATAGCAAGTAGAATGATATGCATAATGAAAAATGGACATCTGCAGAATGATCTAAGTGCGGAAGTTATCATCGCACATGCGGAATTTATCATCGCATCACAGTAAAGCAAATAAGAAGCAGACGACCATCGAGTTTAAGTGTTACAACTCAAAGAACCAAATGTTTCAAAAGCAAGAGTTGTAAGCACGAGGCAAAATATAAAGCAACCGCCCATATGAACCCGCTTGAAGACTATCAACTCATACGCTTCTCCCCCTTTTGTCAGTAATGACCAAAAAGGTTTGAAGACATAGAGCATCTACTCGTCCTCATGAGTAGGTGAAGCAGCAAGGTTGTCGTTGTTGCTTGGCGGTGCAGACGTACTTGGTGCAGTGTCGATGCGTGCAGAAGTAGGAGGTGGTGAAGTAGCATCATCTTCATCATCGATCACTCTGGCATTCACAGTTGCCGCGGAGGAAGAATAGTCAGAGTCTTCAAGGGAGGGAGTTCGACATAGGACAGCAGTCCGTGGAGGAGTGGAGTCAAACTGGAATCTTTTAGTGAAGCCATCATCTTGAAGATCTGCTTCAACACTAAGCAGCGTCAAACTCTTCCATGATCGCCGACAAGTCTCGTGAGCAACAAATGCATTCTTGGTGGCAAGATTTCGAATGCGATTGACATCCACCAAGAGGCTTTGCATCTGTCTTTTGAGCCAATAGTGATGCTTATCTTGTTTCTGATGAAGTGCCACAAGAAGTTCTCGGTCATTGAGAACATGAGAGCGCTTCTTTGGCCTTTGGGCAATGGTGCTTTCAGTGGCTTCAGTTTGTGCACGATGAGGCAGACGAGTATTTCCAGCCATTGGATAGATACGTGTTACTGCTTGGACGCCTTCAATGAGTTGAGTGAAGCTTTGGTGCTCGACATTCTAAAGACAAAGAGGCTTCTTGGCAGGGTCAGAGTATATGGCTTCAACTGACATATCAACCTCTGGTAAAAAGATCAGATGATTGCGAGCAGAGGGCTGATAGTTGACAGATGAGTGTCGCTGGATGAGGCGCATGACCCATGGAGCATAGAACTTCAGACCAAAAAGGTCAGATCCAGACGCAGCAAGTTACCTAATGAAGAATTCTTGGGAATTGAAGCTGATGCCATTGAGGATGTAGAAGACCAATGTCTTCATAGCTCCTTCAAGTTTGGCCGCTGATGAATGTCCCTTGATAGGCCATAGAGTTCACTTGATGATGTGATATATAGTGCGAGGCAGATACTCAAGGTCATCAACAAAGAACTCCGTTGGATATTCAGCGTCAGATGGCAAAGGCTTCATCATGCTCAACATCTGGCTCATATTGGGTTCAGGCTTATGGAAGATGCTCTCCAGTGCATTGCGATGTAGTTGACAGCCAGGTTCATAGAGTTCTCCGAGAGTGGGTAGGCCAGTAAGCTCAATGACATCAAGAGCTTTGGCTTCATGATGAACGTTTCCAGTCATCCACTTGAGAACCCATGTCTTGATGTCTCTGTTGTAGCCGCGAATGTGGAAGGTAGCGTATAATTGAAGCAAAAGTTCTTCATTCCAGTGTTCTTTGTCTGTCACAAAGCTGAGTAGACCGGCATCACGAAAATAGTCAAGTGCTTCTTCTAAGCATGGCAGTCCAGCAATGGCTTCAGTGTCGAGGCGCATATGAGGGAAAATGCGCCCTTGATCATACAAAACGCAGGAGTAATAGCTTCGCTGCTGATAACTCCAGAAACGGTCAGATGATATATCCTTGGCTTTGAGTAGGGGTTCTTGGCGCTGTCAAAGAAGGTATTGTGGCTTTTGAGGCCATTTGCATTGAAGGACCTCAGAGAGTTTGCGATGACAGGAACCTTGGCGTCTTGGCTTTGGTTTACGGACACGAGGCCTATGCTCAACATGATAATCAAATTGAGGTCCAGAGGCAGTAGGCGGAGGTACCAGAATGGGCCATTGGACAATGGTTAGCTGACCATGATTGTATGCTTGCTCAATTGTATAGGGCCTTGGTGGCGAACAGGAGCAGTGGCAACAGATGAGGCTTCAGGCTGCACAACAGGTGCTTCGGGAGCAGTTGCCTCATTAGCTTCAGGCACACTGGTTGGTGCAAGCTCTACATTAGCTTCAGCCATGACTACGTCATTGGCTTCACTTGCATTGGTGGTGGCAGCTTCAGGATTTTCAACCTCCACTTGACGAGCTGGAGGGTCGGGCACTGGCGCGTTCACATCAGGAACAACTTCTTCAATAACTGGGGGAGTAGGGACACGTACGTCTTCTTGTCTTTCATTGGCTGATGCAGCCGGATTGTCTTCAGCAGCTTGGGCTTCAGACGCGGAGACGTTCACAGTTGGAGTGGCTTCAGGAAACACTTGACGTGCAACAGGTTGGTGATGCACTTCTCCTTCTGGAACGCTCGAAAGAGGGACTTGAGGCCTTTGTCCTTTGCGAAGCCTGCGAAATGCTGGCAACGCCTTTGGAGATGGAGTTGGCTAGGCCTCAAAGTCTTCTTCTTCTTCATGCACAGGTGGTGTGACTTGTTGTTGTTGTTGGGGAGTACTTGGGGAGTCTTGTTGCTGTGGGTGATCAGCCCACGATGCATCCTGAGCAATTGGCGTCAGAGGACGACCAATGCTGATGAGTTCGCTGTTCGTAAGAACAGGCGATGATACCACGTTGTGTTCGATCTGAGGAAGAACTTCATCATCTTCAACGTTGTCATCTTGACCAATGTCTTCAGCAGCAGTGGATTCAGCTGCTGGAATATCTTTAGCTTCATGAGCCTCTGTGGAAGCAGGCTCATGAACCATCATCCTTCGTTCTTGATGTTCAGATGCAGGGCGAACCACTGAGATGGGTTCAACTACTAGGGGCTCTGTGGGAGCAGCCCGATTCTTCTTGGTCTTGCGCTTCTTCTTGGAGGGAGCGGCATCAGAGGCTTCAGTATTCTTCCTCTTTCTGGCTTCAGCCTCGGCAGCCCTCGTCTTCTTCTGTTCTGAAGCGGTTGACGTGACCTTTGGCTTCGAGCCAGTCATGCTGCTTGGGAAGACAATGCGAGGTGCTTCTTGACTTGAAGGTGCAGGTTGGGCTGTAGAGAGCTTCTTCTTCTTTGCAACCATCCTGGGGTCAATGCCAGGACGGCCAAGAGACTTGCGCTTCTCAGCCTCATTGTAGGCAAGCACGCATTTGTCAGCCAAACTCTTCATGCGCTCGCGAGAGCCCTGAGCTTCTTGGCGCTTCTTGAGAAAGGCTTCTTTAAGCTCATGCAGCATGACCTTGAAGTTTCTGACATCTTGCACACTGAGCTTCGCCACATGCTTCTTGAACTGAGCCTTCTCATAATCAATTGTGTTCTTCAGCTCAACGATGTGCTGAGCGAGAGCTAGCTCAGAAGCAATGGCGCCATTGAAAGAGACGCTGAGGCCAATGGGAAGCTGCAGATCTTCAAAGCTGAGATTTGGTGTGTCAAACCACTCATCAATGAAGTTATGGATGATTGCCACATCAAAGAGAGGCAAGTTGTTGAAGATCTCTGCTTCTTCCTTGCTCTTGATCAGTTGTTCAAGGGCATCATCTGCCAGATCTTCATCGCTGGACAGATCAATGGGTTCTTCACGCAGAATGGCAGCAGGAGTCAAGGTTTGATCAGTACGCCTGACAATTTGCTTTTTCTTCTCCGTCTTCTTGGAGATACGTGATTGATCTTGATCGCATAATCGCCTTGAGGAGGTGCGATGGCGATGGCTTCGCACGTGAAGCTTTTGGAGCAGCTGATCTTGAAGCCTTTGGCTTCTTTTGCTTCTGCGACTTTGGAGGAGGAGCTGGGGCTTCATCAGTGTCAGCATCATTATCAGAATGATCTACCCTGGCACCCTGGACCAAGATGTAGGTAATGAGGCCATCAAGGTTGGAGAAGGGGCCGATGACATTGGGTTCTGCATCACGTGAGCCGTCAGCACGGGGAGCAGAGGGACCAGGGTTGAAGTCTAATCCCAATGACTTTTTGTTTTCCTTGGCCGATGCCTTTGCATGCTGGAAGTTGCACTTGAAGAGAGTATCATTACGACACCAGAGTAATGATGAGGGATCGGCATTCTCAGGCTGAGGTCCATGGACCATACAAGGATAGAAACCTTGTGCAATAGCTTCAGCTCTGTTCTTGGGTTGAAGGCCTCGATAGAGAATATCGCCCCAAGGACTCTTGATAGCATTCTTCTCTGCATATTCCTTGGTCACGAACTTGTACTTGAACCATTCTTCATCCCAATAGCGTCGAATCCATTGGATTCGTGTCTTGCGCTGATGATAATTCTCTTCAGGATCTGTCTTGTAGAGCTCTGCTAGGTCATCAGGCAGATCTTTGGATGTTCCCACTCGACGCTGTCTGCCACCCTTCCTTACGGATTTCTCTGCAGCCATGAACTTCAGACTGAATGGCTTCAATACGTTCAAGGGCTTCAGAGACTTACGCTTGCTGGTCAAGCAGGAACTGGCTTCGGGAGAGTTAATGTGATGCTGTAAGTATTCTGCAAGCGAATGCATACTATGAGAACCAAGGGATTCTCCCACGGACATGTACCGTGATAAAGATTAGAGATGCGAGGAAGGGAAGAGGTCATATGCATTCTCAGAAGATTTTGAAGATAAATCAATTTGAAGACATTGACCTCATGATGCGAAGACATTCACTTATATGTTGTGAGTTGGTTCCAGATTTGTACGAATCCGTGAATAAGTACAAGTGAGGAATCAAACTAGATATTAAATTTAAGTGAATAGACTAGGCAGTATGAGATACAGACAGAATAGATCTAACACTGTGTAGGCAGAAACCACTTTTGGTAAATAGGATGAATCTTTGAAGATCAAAAAGACAGTAAAAATAGAGTTATATTTACCGCACGAAGAACTACTAGATGGGATGAATAGGAGACCGAGCAGTTTAGTCCACCGTGCCCTAACTTGGTGGCGGAGGACACCTACGGCGACGGCGGAGAGGGCGATGTTCGCGGCCGGCGTGAGGACGACGTCGGAGAAGTCGCGGCAGCTAAGCGCTTCGTCGCTGGCGTCGTCGAGAGCTAGCGGTGGCGCTAGGGTTTTGACGAGGTGGAGAGGTGGAAGAAGGGTTTCTTTACCGCAGAGGACAAGTATTTATAAGGTGGTATGCGGCACAGCGCAATTACGCTGGTGCCCCTAGTGGTTCACATCTGAGGGGCACGTGGCATGCAACATACTCAGAGTTGTCCCACGTTCCCACACCCGCCAGGCATGTCGGATTGTTGTTTCGTCTTCTCCGGATTTCAACAATAAAGATGAGTTATTTAAAAACAGACTTAAAGTTTGTCTCTGTGCCTTCTGCTGACTAGGACGCAGAGAAGACATTCGACAGTTTCAATAGAATGCATATGATTTGGACAAATAGAGTTTGAGATTGAAAGCAGGGAGAGGTTGGGGTCCGATCACATTCACTTAGTTCAAAAGATTCAACTTGAAGACATAGCTATAAGTGAATGCTGTAGAGGACAGAACACTAGTATATATATATACATATATATATATATATCAGAAAGCAATCAAATCATCTCAGTGAAGAAAATCATGATGATAAATTGAAACTGAAGACAAACCAAAAGTGAAGTCATTGCAAAAATAATTCCATGAGTGAAACACTTCAAACAGAGAAATTTGGTGGTGGCGTTACCCACCGTATAGGAAGTATTAGACCCAGACACGGCGCACAATTATCGTGGCGCTCTGAAGTCAAATTCCATATTAATGTATTCACACTCAGAATGTAAGTCTTCATTGATTGAAGATATCTGAAGATTGTGTGTTGCACATCTAAGTCATCAACATGCATAAGTGTTAGGATGTGTGCACGATCACAGGACATTAGAGGATTCCAAGATATTTAGCTCACACCGTAACTTGCAAAACCTTTTCTCATCCAAGGGCTTTGTGAAGATATCGCTAGTTGCTCTTCGTGTTGACATGAATGATGTCGATATCTTTCTTCATGACATGATCTACGAGAAAGTGATGACAAATTTCAATGTGCTTTGTCTTCGAGTCTTTGGATGGATTGTTGGCTATCTTGATGGCACTTTCGTTGTCGCAGAAGAGAGGTACTTGTTTCAGATTGATGCCATAGTCCTTGAGAGTTTGCTTCATCCATAGAATCGAGCGCAACAAGATCCAAAGAAGAATGTATTCAGATTCAGCAGTTGAGAGTAATACATAGTTCTGCTTCCTGGAAGACCAACAGACAAGTGATCGACCCAAAAAGTGACATGTGCCTGATGTAGACTTGCGATCCACCTTGTCACCAGATAATCAGATCCGAGAATCCAACCAAATCAAATTTTGAGCCCTTGGGATACCATAATCCGAGTGTTGGGGTGTAAGCCAAATATCAAGAATTCGCTTCACAACTAAGTGATGCGATTCCTTTGGTGCCGCTTGGAATCGAGCACACATGCAAACACTAAGCATAATATCCGCCTAGATGCACATAGATAAAGTAAAGAACCAATCATGGAGCGGTATACCTTTTGATCGAACTCTTTACCATTGTCGTCGGGACCAAGATGGTGTTTGGTGGCATTGGCGTCGTGTAACCTTTGCGATCTTCCATTCCAAACTTCTTGAGACAATCTTTGAGATATTTTTCTTGAGATATGAAGATGTCATTCCTTTGTCGATTTAATTTGAAGACCAAGGAAGAACTTCAGCTCACCCATCATGGACATCTGATATTGCTCTTGCATCATGTACCCAAACTCATCACTATACTTCTGGTTGGTGCAACCGAAGATTATGTCATCCAAATATATTTGGCACACAAACAGTTCACCATCATATGTCTTCGTGAAGAGTGTGGGATAGAGGGATCCAGGTTTGAAGCCTTTGCTCTTCAGGAAGTCTTTGATCGTATCATACCATGCGCGAGGAGCTTGTTTGAGGCCATATAGTGCTTTGTTTAGCTTGTACACCATATCAGGATGTTTTGGATCTTCAAAGCCAGGTGGTTGAGCTACATATACTTCTTCTTCAATCTTGCCGTTGAGAAATGCACTCTTCACATCCATTTGATATAGCAAGATGTTGTGATGGTTAGCGTAGGCTAGCAGTATGCAAATTGCTTCAAGCCTAGCCACATGAGCAAATGTTTCATCGTAGTCAATTCCTTCTACTTGAGTATATCCTTGAGCCACAAGAAGTGCTTTGTTTCTGACGACTTGACCATGCTCATCTTGCTTGTTTCGATATATCCATTTTGTTCCAATAATGTTATGCTTGCAAGGATCAGGTCGCTTGACAAGTTCCCAAAGATTGTTCAGCTTGAACTGTTGAAGTTCTTCTTGCATAGCTTGAATCCACTCAGGTTCCATAAAGGCTTCAGCAACTTTCTTGGGTTCTGATATTGACACAAATGAAAAATGCCCACAAAAGTTTGCTAACTGTGTTGCTCTTGAGCGAGTAAGTGGACCAGGTG
The DNA here is from genome assembly GCA_021437245.1 of Aegilops speltoides. Lineage (NCBI taxonomy): Eukaryota > Viridiplantae > Streptophyta > Magnoliopsida > Poales > Poaceae > Aegilops > Aegilops speltoides. Next base: position 449,227,021 of record CM038141.1, read on the forward strand.
CATTGATGCTGTCAATTATCTTCTCAATTTGTACTTCATTTGCAACACGAGGATGAACTGGACGAAGACTTTGCTCTTGCTGATCATTGTCATCATTGGGAGGATTGTCTTCGGTCTGAGCATTGTCTTCAGGTTGGTTTGGTGCAGAAATGATAAGTTCCTCTTCAGGCTGTGCTTTAGAGGGCATGATTTCACCAGTTCCCATCAGCTTGATAGATTCGCTTGGAGGAGCTTCATCTAGTCTACTTGGCAGGAGTTCTCTTTGTGAACCATTTGTTTCATCAAATCGCACATCCACAGTTTCGACGATTTTGTACAGATAGAGGTTGAAGACTCTGTAGGAGTGCGAGTCCTTTCCATAGCCAAGCATGAAGCCTTCGTGGGCTTTAGGTGCAAATTTTGACTTGTGATGGGGGTCCTTGATCCAGCACCTAGCTCCAAATACTCCGAAGTAACTGAAATTTGGCTTCTTGCCAGTAAGAAGCTCATAGGATGTTTTGTTCAGAAGCTTATGGATGTAAACACGGTTGATGATGTGACACGCTGTATCAATAGCTTCAGGCCAAAATTTTCTTGGTGTCTTGTATTCATCAAGCATTGTTCGAGCCATCTCAATGAGGGTTCTGTCCTTGCGCTCAACGATGCCATTTTGCTGAGGTGTGTATGGGGCTCTGTTGGAAAAGGCAGTGCCTAGGAGGTGCTTAGGCACGCCTAGGCGCTAGGCAATGGCCAAACGCCTCGCCTAGGGCATAAATGGAGGTCTAGGCAGGGCAAGCAAGGAATTGCCTACCCAAGCAAGAAATCATGCCACGTACTACACTGATATGCCAAATGGGTTATATTCCAATGGCAGTAGACGATTATTAACTTATTTATATGCCCTAAACGAATATCAACTCCCATATAATAATCGCAAATACACTGCAAGCAAAACTATATTACCACCTAGGTCGCGGCTAGGGCGCTTAGGCACCGCCTAGGCACTAGGGGAAGGCTAACCGCCTCGCTTACGCCTAACGCTTGGGGCAGAGAACTCATGAGTGATTCCCATTGTATCCAGATAAAGATCAAGTCCGGTGTTCTTGAATTCAGTGCCATTATCACTTCTGATATGCTTGATCTTCACACCATAATTGTTCATTGCTCGATTGGCGAAGCGTCTGAAGACATCTTGCACTTCAGTCTTGTAGAGAATAATATGAACCCATGTGTATCTTGAGTAGTCATCAACAATGACGAAGCCATAGAGACAAGCAGTTGTTGTGAGGGTGGAGTAGTGAGTAGGTCCAAATAAGTCCATGTGCAACAGTTCGAAGGGTTGACATGTTGTCATGATTGTCTTCGAGGGGCGCTTCGCCCTAGTCATCTTTCCAGCTTCGTAGGCACCACACAAATGATCCTTCTTGAACTTGACATCCTCGATGCCTATAACATGATTCTTCTTGACGAGTGAGTGTAAGTTCCTCATGCCAGCATGCCCTAGCCTTTGATGCCAGAGCCAGCATTCTGAAGCTTTTGTGAGAAGACATACGACAAGTTGTGGACCTGCTGAGAAATCTACCATGTATAGATCATCTTTCCGATACCCTTCAAAGACTAGAGACTTGTCAGATTCCATTAGTACAAGGCAGCAATATTTTCCGAATAGCACAATCATGTTCAAGTCACAAAGCATTGAGACAGACATTAAGTTGAAACCAAAGGATTCAACAAGCATCACTTTATCCATGTGTTGATCCTTTGAGATTGCAACTCTACCTAGACCCTGTTGGAAATATGCCCTAGAGGCAATAATAAAAGATTATTATTATATTTCCTTGTTCATGATAATTGTCTTTATTCATGCTATAACTGTATTATCCGGAAATCGTAATACACGTGTGAATACATAGACCATAACATGTCCCTAGTGAGCCTCTAGTTGACTAGCTCGTTGATCAACAGATAGTCATGGTTTCCTGGCTATGGACATTAGATGTCGTTGATAACGGGATCACATCATTAGGAGAATGATGTGATGGACAAGACCCAATCCTAAGCATAGCACAAGATCGTGTAGTTCGTTTGCTAGAGCTTTTCCAATGTCAAGTATCTTTTCCTTAGACCATGAGATCGTGTAACTCCCGGATACCGTAGGAGTGCTTTGGGTGTACCAAACGTCACAACGTAACTGGGTGACCATAAAGGTGCACTACAGGTATCTCCGAAAGTGTCTTTTGGGTTGACACGGATCGAGACTGGGATTTGTCACTCCGTATGACGGAGAGGTATCTCTAGGCCCACTCGGTAGTGCATCATCATAATGAGCTCAAAGTGACCAAGTGTTTGGTCACGGGATCATGCATTGCGGTTCGAGTAAAGTGACTTGCCGGTAACGAGACTGAACGAGGTATTGGGATACCGACGATCGAGTCTCGGGCAAGTAACGTACCGATTGACAAAGGGAAGTGTATACGGGGTTGTTTGAATCCTCGACATCGTGGTTCATCCGATGAGATCATCGAGGAGCATGTGGGAGCCAACATGGGTATCCAGATCCCGCTGTTGGTTATTGCCCGAGAGCCGTCTCGGTCATGTCTATGTGTCTCCCGAACCCGTAGGGTCTACACACTTAAGGTTCGGTGATGCTAGGGTTGTATGAATATGAGTATGCAGCAAACCGAATGTTGTTCGGAGTCCCGGATGAGATCCCGGATGTCACGAGGAGTTTCGGAATGGTCCGGAGGTAAAGAATTATATATAGGAAGTGATGTTTCGCCATCGGGAAAGTTTGGGTCACCCAGATTGTACCTGGGACCACCGGAAGTGTCCCGGGTCCACCGGATGGGGCCACCCATCCGGAGGGCCCCATGGGCTGAAGTGGGGAGGAACCAGCCCATAGTGGGCTGGTGCGCCCTTGGCCCAACCCTGCGCCTAGGGTTGAAACCCTAGGCGGGGGCGCCCACTGCCTTGGGGGCACTCCACCCCGGCCGCCGCCCCCCTGGGAGATCAGATCTCCAGGGCCGGCGCCTGGGCCTATATAAAGGGAGGGGAGGGAGGGGCAGCCGCACCCCTGAGTCTTGGCGCCTCCCTCCCCCTGCTACACCTCTTCCTCCTCCCACGATTGCTTAGCGAAGCCCTGCCGGAGTTTTGCTGCATCCACCACCACGCCGGCGTGTTGCTGGATCATCATCAACCTATCCTTCCCCCTTGCTGGATCAAGACGGAGGAGACGTCAGGCTGACCGTACGTGTGTTGAACGCGGAGGTGCCGTCCGTTCGGCGCTAGGATCTCCGGTGATAGGATCACGACGAGAACGACTACCTCAACCCCGTTCTTTTGAACGCTTCCGCACGCGATCTACAAAGTGGTATGTAGATGCATCTCTCCTTTCACTCGTTGCTTAGATGAACTCATAGATGGATCTTTGTGAAACCGTAGGAAATTTTTTAATTTTCTGCAACGTTGATCAACAGTGGCATCATGAGCTAGGTCTATGCGTAGTTCTCTATTGCACGAGTAGAACACAATTTTGTTGTGGGCGTAGATGTTGTCAACTTTCTTGCTGCTACTAGTCTTATTTTGCTTCAGCGGTATTGTGGGATGAAGCGGCCCGGACCAACCTTACACGTACGCTTACGTGAGACCGGTTCCACCGGCTGACATGCACTAGTTGCATAAGGTGGCTGGTGGGTGTCTGTCTCTCCCACTTTAGTTGGAGCGGATTCGACGAAAAGGGTCCTTATGAAGGGTAAATAGAAGTTGACAAATCACGGTGTGGCTTTAACGTAGGTAAGAAAACGTTCTTGCTAGATCACCTATAGAAGCCACGTAAAAACTTGCAACAACAATTAGAGGACGTCTAACTTGTTTTTGCAGCAAGTGTCTTGTGATGTGATATGTCCAAAAGTTGTGATGAATGATGAATGATATATTGTGATGTATGAGATCATGTTCTTGTAATAGGAATCATGACTTGCATGTCGATGAGTATGACAACCGGCAGGAGCCATAGGAGTTGTCTTTATTTTTGTACTTTATTGCTAAACGCGTTAGCCATAGAAGTAGAAGTAGCCGTTGGCGTGACAACTTCATGAAGACACGATGATGGAGATCATGGTGTCATGCCGGTGACAAGATGATCATGGAGCCCCAAAGATGGAGATCAAAGGAGCTATATGATATTGGCCATATCATGTCACTACTATATAATTGCATGTGATGTTTATTATGTTTATGCATCTTGTTTACTTAGAATGACGGTAGTAAATAAGATGACCCCTTACAACAATTTCAAGAAGTGTTCTCCCCTAACTGTGCACCGTTGCTAAAGTTCGTCGTTTCGAAGCACCACGTGATGATCGGGTGTGATAGATTCTTCTTACGTTCACATATAACGGGTGTAAGACAGTTTTACACATGCAAAACACTTAGGGTTAACTTGACGAGCCTAGCATGTACAGACATGGCCTCGGAATACAGAGACCGAAAGGTCGAACACGAGTCGTATGGAAGATACGATCAACATGGAGATGTTCACCGACGATGACTAGTCCGTCTCACGTGATGATCGGACACGGCCTAGTCGACTCGGATCATGTAACACTTAGATGACTAGAGGGATGTCTAATCTGAGCGGGAGTTCATTGTAATAATTTGATTAGATGAACTTAATTATCATGAACTTAGTCTAAAACCTTTGCAAATATGTCTTGTAGATCAAATGGCCAACGCTCATGTCAACATGAACTTCAATGCGTTCCTAGAGAAAACCAAGCTGAAAGATGATGGCAGCAACTATACGGACTGGGTCCGGAACCTGAGGATCATCCTCATAGCTGCCAGGAAACAATATGTCCTAGAAGAACCGCTAGGTGATGCACCTGTCCTAGAGAACCAAGACGTTATGAACGCTTGGCAGTCTCGCACTGATGATTACTCCCTCGTTCAGTGCGGCATGCTTTACAGCTTAGAACCGGGGCTCCAAAAGCGTTTTGAGCAACACGGAGCATATGAGATGTTCGAGGAGCTGAAACTAGTTTTCCAAGCTCATGCCCGGGTCGAGAGATATGAAGTCTCCGACAAGTTCTATAGTTGTAAGATGGAGGAAAATAGTTCTGTCAGTGAGCATATACTTAAAATGTCTGGGTTGCACAACCGCCTGTCCCAGCTGGACATTAACCTCCCGGATGAGGCGGTCATTGCCAGAATCCTTTAGTCGCTCCCACCAAGCTACAAGAGCTTTGTGATGAACTACAATATGCAAGGGATGGTGAAAACCATTCCTGAAGTATTTTCAATGCTGAAGTCAGCAGAGGTAGAAATCAAGAAGGAACATCAAGTCTTGATGGTCAATAAAACCACTAAGTTCAAGAAGGGCAAGGGCAAGAAGAACTTCAAGAAATACGGCAAAGATGTTGCCGCGCCCGGTAAGCCAGTTGCCGGGAAGAAGTCAAAGAATGGACCCAAGCACGAGATCGAGTGCTTTTATTGCAAAGGAAGGGTCACCGAAGCGGAACTGCCCCAAATACTTAGCGGATAAGAAGGCCGACAACACCAAAGGTATATTTGATATACATGTAATTGATGTGTACCTTAGCGAGACTCGTAGTAACTCCCGGTATTTGATACGGTGCCGTTGCTCATATTTGTAACTCACAGCAGGAGCTGCGGAATAAGCGGAGACTGGCGAAGGACGAGGTGACGATGCACGTCGGGAATGGTTCCAAGGTCGATGTGATCGCCGTCGGCACACTACCTCTACATTTACCTACGAGATTAGTTTTAAACCTTAATAATTGTTATTTAGTGCCAAGTTTGAGCATGAACATTGTATCTGGATCTCGTTTGATACAAGATGGCTACTCATTTAAATCCGAGAATAATGGTTGTTCTATTTATATGAGAGATATGTTTTATGGTCATGCCCCGATGGTCAATGGTTTATTCTTAATGAATCTCGAGCGTAATATTACACATATTCATAGTGTGAATACCAAAAGATGTAAAGTTGATAACGATAGTCCCACATACTTATGGCACTGCCGCCTTGGTCACATTGGTGTCAAGCGCATGAAGAAGCTCCATGCCGATGGACTTTTAGAGTCTCTCGATTATGAATCATTTGACACATGCGAACCATGCCTCATGGGCAAATGACCAAGACTCCGCTTCTCGGAACAATGGAGCGAGCAACCAACTTGTTGGAAATCATACATACCGATGTGTGCGGTCCAATGAGTGTTGAGGCTCGCGGAGGATATCGTTATGTTCTCACTCTCACTGATGACTTGAGTAGATATGGGTATGTCTACTTAATGAAACACAAGTCTGAGACCTTTGAAAAGTTCAAGGAATTTCAGAATGAGGTAGAGAATCAACGTGACTGAAAGATAAAGTTTCTACGATCATATCGTGGAGGAGAATATTTAAGTCACAAATTTGGTACACACTTAAGGAAATGTGGAATCGTTTCACAACTCACGCCGCCTGGAACACCTCAGCGTAACGGTGTGTCCGAACGTCGTAATCGCACTCTATTGGATATGGTGCGGTCTATGATGTCTCTTACCGATTTACCGCTATCATTTTGGGGATACGCTCTAGAGACAGCTACATTCACTTTAAATAGGGCACCGTCTTAATCCGTTGAGACGACACCTTATGAATTATGGTTTGGGAAGAAACCTAAGCTGTCGTTTCTAAAAGTTTGGGGATGCGATGCTTATGTCAAGAAACTTCAACCTCAAAAGCTCGAACCCAAGTCGAAAAATGCATCTTCATAGGATACCCTAAAGAAACCATTGGGTATACCTTCTACTTAAGATCCGAGGGCAAGATCTTTGTTGCCAAGAACGGATCCTTTCTAGAAAAACAGTTTCTCTCGAAAGAAGTAAGTGGGAGGAAAGTAGAACTCGATGAAGTACTACCTCTTGAACAGGAAAGTAGTGCAGCTCGGGAAAATGTTCCTATGATGCCTACACCGACTGGAGAGGAAAATAATGATGATGATCAAGGTACTTCGGATCAAGTTGCTACTAAACTTCGTAGGTCCACAAGGACACGTTCCGCACTGCAGTGGTACGGCAACCCCGTCTCCGCAAATCATGTTGTTAGACAACGGTGAACCTTCGAACTATGAAGAAGCGATGGCGGGCCCAGATTCCAACAAATGGTTTGAAGCCATGAAATCCGAGATAGAATCCATGTATGAAAACAAAGTATGGACTTTGACAGACTTGCCCGATGATCGGCGAGCGATAGAAAACAAATGGATCTTTAAGAAGAAGACGGACACGGATGGTAATGTTACCATCTATAAAGCTCGACTTGTCGCTAAGCATCTCGGAGTTGGAACATTCGCTTTGATGAGATGATCAAAGCGTTTGGGTTTATGCAGACTTATGGAGAAGCCTGTGTTTACAAGAAAGTGAGTGGGAGCTCTGTAGCATTTCTCATATTATATGTAGATAACATACTCTTGATGGGAAATGATATAGAACTTTTGGACAGCATTAAGGCCTACTTGAATAAGTGTTTTTCAATGAAGGACCTTGGAGAAGCTGCTTACATATTACGCATCAAGATCTATAGGGATAGATCGAGACGCCTCATAGGTCTTTCGCAAAGCACATACCTTGATAAGATTTTGAAGAAGTTCAAAATGGATTAGTCCAAGAAAGGGTTCTTGTCTGTATTGCAAGGTGTGAGATTGAGCTCAGCTCAATGCCCGACCACGGCAAAAGATAAAGAAGAGATGAGTGTCATCCCCTATGCTTCAGCCATAGGATCTATTATGTATGCCATGTTTGTGTACCGGACTGATGTAAACCTTGCCGTAAGTTTGGTAGGAAGGTACCAAAGTAATCCCGCAAGGAACACCGGACAGCGGTCAAGAGTATCCTGAAGTACCGAAAAGGACAAAGGACATGTTTCGTTTATGGAGGTGACGAAGAGCTCGTCAGAAGGGTTACGCCGATGCTAGCTTCGACACGATCCGATGACTCTAAGTCACAAACCGGATACGTGTATATGTTGAATGGTGGAGCGAGAAGCTGGTGCATTTTGCAAGCGAGCGTCGTGGCGGGATCTACATGTGAAGTGGAGTACATGGCAGCCTCGGAGGCAGCGATGAAGCAATTTGGGTGAAGGAGTTCATCACCGACCTAGGAGCCATACCCAATGCGTCGGGCCGATCAAACTCTTCGTGACAACACTTGGAGCTATTGCCCTTGCCAAGGAGCCGTGTTTCACAAGAAGACCAGCACATCAAGCGTCGTTTCAACTCCATCCGTGAAAATGTTCAAGATGGAGACATGATATTTGCAAAGTACATACGGATCTGAATGTTGCAGATCCGCTGACTAAACTCTCTCTGATGAGCAAAACATGATCAACACCGAACTCTATGGGTGTTCGATTCATCACAATGTAACTAGATTATTGACTCTAGTGCAAGTGGGAGACTGTTGGAAATATGCCCTAGAGGCAATAATAAAAGATTATTATTATATTTCCTTGTTCATGATAATTGTCTTTATTCATGCTATAACTGTATTATCCGGAAATCGTAATACACGTGTGAATACATAGACCATAACATGTCCCTAGTGAGCCTCTAGTTGACTAGCTCGTTGATCAACAGATAATCATGGTTTCCTGGCTATGGACATTAGATGTCGTTGATAACGGGATCACATCATTATGAGAATGATGTGATGGACAAGACCCAATCCTAAGCATAGCACAAGATCGTGTAGTTCGTTTGCTAGAGCTTTTCCAATGTCAAGTATCTTTTCCTTAGACCATGAGATTGTGTAACTCCCGGATACCGTAGGAGTGCTTTGGGTGTACCAAACGTCACAACGTAACTGGGTGACCATAAAGGTGCACTACAGGTATCTCCGAAAGTGTCTTTTGGGTTGACACGGATCGAGACTGGGATTTGTCACTCCGTATGACGGAGAGGTATCTCTGGGCCCACTCGGTAGTGCATCATCATAATGAGATCAAAGTGACCAAGTGTTTGGTCACAGGATCATGCATTGCGGTTCGAGTAAAGTGACTTGCCGGTAACGAGACTGAACGAGGTATTGGGATACCACGATCGAGTCTCGGGCAAGTAACGTACCGATTGACAAAGGGAAGTGTATACGGGGTTGTTTGAATCCTCGACATCGTGGTTCATCCGATGAGATCATCGAGGAGCACGTGGGAGCCAACATGGGTATCCAGATTCCGCTGTTGGTTATTGCCCGAGAGCCGTCTCGGTCATGTCTACGTGTCTCCCGAACCCGTAGGGTCTACACACTTAAGGTTCGGTGATGCTAGGGTTGTATGAATATGAGTATGCAGCAAACCAAATGTTGTTCGGAGTCCCGGATGAGATCCCGGACGTCACGAGGAGTTTTGGAATGGTCCGGAGGTAAAGAATTATATATAGGAAGTGATGTTTCGGCCATCGGGAAAGTTTCGGGGTCACCCGGTATTGTACCGGGACCACCGGAAGTGTCCCGGGGGTCCACCGGATGGGGCCACCCATCCCGGAGGGCCCCATGGGCTGAAGTGGGGAGGGGAACCAGCCCATAGTGGTCTGGTGCGCCCCCCTTTGCCCAACCCCCGCGCCTAGGGTTGAAACCCTAGGGTGGGCGCCCACTGCCTTGGGGGCACTCCACCCCCAGCCGCCGCCCCGGGAGATCAGATCTCAGGGCGGGCGCCCAGGGCCTATATAAAGGAGGGAGGGAGGCAGCCGCACCTCGAGTCTTGGTGCCTACCTCCCTTGCTACACCTCTTCCTCCTCCCACAGCTTGCTTGGCGGCCCTCCCGAGTTCATTGCATCCACCACCACGCCGTCTTTGTTGGATCATCATCAACCTCTCCTCCCCTTGCTGGATCAAGACGGCGAGACGCCACGCTGACCCAGACGTGTGTTGAACGCGGAGGTGCCGTCCGTTCGGCGCTAGGATCTCCGCTGATAGGATCACGACGAGAACGACTACCTCAACCCCGTTCTTTTGAACGCTTCCGCACGCGATCTACAAAGTGGTATGTAGATGCATCTCTCCTTTCACTCGTTGCTTAGATGAACTCATAGATGGATCTTGTGTTGGGGAACGTAGTAATTTCAAAAATTTCCTACGCACACGCAAGATCATGGTGATGATATAGCAACGAGAGGGGAGAGTGTTCGTCCACGTACCCTCGTAGACTGTAAGCGGAAGCGTTATGACAACGCGGTTGATGTAGTCGTACGTCTTCACGATCCGACCAATCCAAGTACCGAACGTACGGCACCTCCGAGTTCAGCACACGTTCAGCTCGATGACGTCCCTCGAACTCCGATCCAGCCGAGTGTCGAGGAAGAGTTCCTTCAGCACGACGGCGTGGTGACGATCTTGATGTTCTACCGGCGCAGGGCTTCGCCTAAGCTTCGCGACGATATGACCGAGGTGGAATATGGTGGAAGGGGGCACCACACACGGCTAAGGAACGATCCGTAGATCAACTTGTGTGTCTATGGGGTGCCCCCTGCCCCCGTATATAAAGGAGGGAGGGAGGAGGAGGCCGGCCCTCTACTATGGCGCGCCATGGGGAGTCCTACTCCCACCGGGAGTAGGATTCCCCCTTTCCTAGTCCAACTAGGGATCCTTCCATGTAGTAGGAGTAGGAGACTAGGAAGGGGAAGAGAGAAGGGAAGGAAGGAGGGGGTGCGGCCCCTCCCCCTAGTCCAATTCGGACTAGGCCTTGGGGGGGCGCACAGCCTGCCCTAGGCAGCCCTTCTCTCTTTCCCGCAGGGCCCAATAAGGCCCAATACTTCTCCCCGGCGAATTCCCGTAACTCTCCGGTACTCCGAAAAATACCCGAATCACTTGGAACCTTTCCGAACTCGAATATAGTCGTCCAATATATCGATCTTTACGTCTCGACCATTTCGAGACTCCTCGTCATGTCCCCGATCTCATCCGGGACTCCGAACTCCTTGGTACATCAAAATCATAAACTCATAATATAAGCATCATCGAAACCTTAAGCGTGCGGACCCTACGGGTTCGAGAACTATGTAGACATGACCTAGAACTATTCTTGGTCAATAACCAATAGCGGGACCTGGATGCCCATATTGGCTCCTACATATTCTACGAAGATCTTTATCGATCGTCGGTATCTAATACCTAGTTCAATCTCGTCACCGGCAAGTCTTTTTACTCGTTCTGTAATGCATCATTCCGTAACCAACTCATTGGTCACATTGCTTGCAAGGCTTATAATGATGTGCATTACCGAGAGGGCCCAGAGATACCTTTCCGACAATCGGAGTGACAAAACCTAATCTCGAAATACGCCAACTCAACATGTACCTTCGGAGACACCTATAGTACTCCTTTATAATCACCCAGTTACGTTGTGACGTTTGGTAGTACCCAAAGTGTTCCTCCGGCAAACGGGAGTTGCATAATCTCATAGTTACAGGAACATGTATAAGTCATGAAGAAAGCAATAGCAACATACTAAACGATCAAGTGCTAAGCTAACGGAATGGGTCAAGTCAATCACATCATTCTCCTAATGATGTGATTCCGTTAATCAAATGACAACTCTTTTGTCCATGGCTAGGAAACATAACCATCTCTGATAAACGAGCTAGTCAAGTAGAGGCATACTAGTGACACTATATTTTTCTATGTATTCACACATGTATTATGTTTCCGGTTAATACAATTCTAGCATGAATAATAAACATTTATCATGAAATAAGGAAATAAATAATAACTTTATTATTGCCTCTAGGGCATATATCCTTCAGTCTCCCACTTGCACTAGAGTCAATAATCTAGTTCACATCGCTATGTGATTTAATACCAATATTCATATTTGTATATGATTAACACCCATAGTTTACATCATCATGTGACCAACACCCAAAGGGTTTGCTAGAGTCAATAATCTAGTTCACATCGCTATGTGATTAACACCCAAAGAGTACTAAGGTGTGATCATGTTTTGCTCGTGAGAGAAGCTTAGTCAACGGTCTGGCATCACATTCAGAGCCGTATGTATTTTGCAAATATTTTATGTCCACAATGCTCGCACGGAGCTACTCTAGCTAATTGCTCCCACTTTCAATATGTATCCAGGTTGAGACTTGGAGTCATCGGATCGGTGTAAAAGTTTGCATCGATGTAACTTTTACAACAAACTCTTTTATCACCTCCATAATCGAGAAATATCTCCTTAGTTCTTACTAAGGATATTCTTGACCAATGTCCGATGATCTACTCCTAGATCACTATTGTACTCCTTGCTAAATTGAGCAAGGTATACAATAGGTCCGGTACATAGCATAGCATACTTTATAGAACCTATGGTGAGGCATAGGGAATGACTTTTCATTCTCTTTCTATTTTCTCATTGTGGTCGGGATTTGAGTCTTACTCAATTTCACACCTTTGCAACAGTGCAAGAACTCTTTCTTTGACTGCTCCATTTTGAACTATTTCAAAATCTTGCCAAGGTATGTACTCATTGAAAATCTTATCAAGCGCCTTGATCTATCTCAATAGATCTTGATGCTCAATATGTAAGTAGCTTTTACTCAGGTCTTTTCTTTTAAAGAACTCCTTTAAAACACTCCTTTATGCTTTGCGAAAAATTCTACATCATTTTGATCAACAATATGTCACTCACATATACTAATCGGAAAGGCTGTAGTGCTCCCACTCACTTTATTGTAAATACAGCTTCATCGTAAGTCCATATAAAACTATATGCTTTGATCAACTTATCAAAGCGTATATTCCAACTCGAGATGCTTGCACCAGTCCATAGATGGATCATTGGAGCTTGCACATTTTGTTAGCACCTTTAGGATTGACAAAACCTTCTGGTTGCATCATATACAACTCTTCTTTTATAAATCCATTAAAGAATGCAGTTTTGACATCCATTTGCCAGATTTCATAAAATGTGGCAATTGCTAACATGATTCAGACAGACTTAAGCATCGATACGAGTGAAAAAATCTCATCGTATTCAACACCTTGAACTTGTTGAAAACTTTTCGCAACAAGTCGAGCTTGGTAGATAGTAATACTACTATCAGTGTCCATCTTCCTCTTGAAGATGCATTCATTTAACATGGCTTGCTGATCATCGAGCAAGTCAATCAAAGTCCATACTTTGTTCTCATACATGGATCATATCTCAGATTTTATGGCCTTGAGCCATTTCGCGGAATCTGGGCTCATCATCGCTTCCTCATAGTTCGTAGGTTTATCATGGTCTAGTAACATGACTTTCAGAACAGGATTACCGTACCACTCTGGTGCGGACCGTACTCTGGAAAACCTACGAGGTTCCGTAGTAACTTGATCTGAAGTTTCATGATCATCATCATTAGCTTCCTCACTAATTGGTGTAGGAATCACTGGAACTGATTTCAGTGATGAACTATTTTCCAATTCGGGAGAAGGTACAAATTACCTTATCAAGCTCTACTTTCCTCCCACTCACTTCTTTCGAGAGAAACTCCTTCTCTAGAAAGGATCCATTTTTAGCAATGAATATCTTGCCTTCGGATCTGTGATAGAAGGTGTACCCAACTATTTCCATTGGGTATTCTATGAAGACGCACTTCTACGATTTGGGTTCGAGCTTATCAGCATGAAACTTTTTCACATAAGCATCGCAGCCCCAAACTTTAAGAAACGACAACTTGGGTTTCTTGCTAAACCACAGTTCATATGTTGTCGTCTCAATGGATTTAGATGGTGCCCTTTTAATGTGAATGCAGCTGTCTCTAATGCATAACCCCAAAACGACAATGGTAAATCAGTAAGAAACATCATAGATCGCACCATATCCAATAAAGTACGATTACGACGTTCGGACACACCATAATGTTGTGGTGTTCCAGGTGGCGTGAACTGTGAAACTATTTCACATTGTTTTAGTTGAAGACCAAACTCGTAACTCAAATATTCGTCTCGCGATCGATCGCAGAAACTTTATTTTCTTGTTACGATGATTTTTCCACTTCACTCCGAAATTCTTTGAACCTTTCAACTATTTCAGACTTATGTTTCATCAAGTAGATATACCCATATCTGCTCAAATCATCTTGTGAAGGTCAGAAAATAACGATACTTGCCACGAGCATCAACACTCATTGGATCGCATACATCGGTATGTATTATTTCCAACAAGTCAAGAGTTCGCTCCATTGTTCAAGAACGGAGTTTTAGTCATCTTGCCCAAAAGGCACGGTTCGCAAGCATCAAATGATTCATAACCAAGTGATTCCGAAAATCCATCTTTATGGAGTTTCTTCATGCGCTTTACACCGATATGACCCAAACGGCAGTGCCACAAATAAGTTGCACTATCATTATTAACTTTGCATCTTTTGGCCTCAATATTATGAATATGTGCATCACTACGATCGAGATCCAACAAACTATTTTCATTGGGTGTATGACCATTGAAGGTTTTATTCATGTAAAATGAACAACAATTATTCTCGATTTTAAATGAATAACCGTATTGCAATAAACATGATCAAATCATATTCATGCTCAACGCAAACGCCAAATAACATTTATTTAGTTTTAACACTAATCCCGAAAGTATAGGGAGTGTGCGATGATGATCATATCAATCTTGGAACTACTTCCAACACTCATCGTCACTTTCCTTCAACTAGTCTCTGTTTATCTCAGAACTCTGTTTGAGTTACTAATCTTAGCAACCGAACAAGTATCAAATACTGGGGCTACTATAAACACTAGCAAGGCACACATCAATAACTCTGTATATCAAATATACCCTTGTTCACTTTGCCATCCTTCTTATCTACCAAATATTGTGGCATTTCCGCTTCAAAGGACTATTTCCTTTGCGGTGTAAGCACTTAGTTTCAGGCTATGGTCTAGCTTTGGGCTTCTTCGCAGGAGTGACAACTTGCTTGTCTTTCCACTTGAAGTTTCCTTTCTTTCCCTTTGCCCTTTTTCTTGAAACTAGTGGTCTTGTCAATCATCAACACTTGATGCTCTTTCTTGATTTCTACCTTCGCCGATTTCAACATCACGAAGAGCTTGGGAATCGTTTTCGTCATCCCTTGCATACTATAGTTCATCACGAAGTTCTACTAACTTGGTGATGGTGACTAGAGAATTCTCTCAATCACTATCTTATCTCGAAGATTAACTCCCACTTGATTCAAGCGATTGAAGTACCTGCATAATCGAGCACATGCTCACTAGTTGAGCGATTCTCCTCCATCTTTTAGCTATAGAACTTGTTGGAGACTTCATATCTCTCAACTCGGTATTTGCTTGAAATATTAACTTCAACTCTGGAACATCTTATATGGTCCATGACGTTCAAAAACGTCTTTGAAGTCCCGATTCTAAGCCGTTAAGCATGGTGCACTAAACTATCAAGTAATCATCATATTGAGCTTAGCTAAACGTTCATAACGTCTGCATCTGCTCCTGCAATAGGTCTGTCACCTAGCGGTGCATTAAGAACATAATTCTTCTGTGCAGCAATGAGGATAAACCTTAGATCACGGATCCAATCCGCATCATTGCTACTAACATCTTTCAACACAGTTTCTCTAGGAACATATCAAAAATAAACATATGAAAGCAACAACGCAAGCTATTGATCTTACAACATAGTTTGCAAAATACTACCAGGACTAAGTTCATGATAAATTTAAGTTCAATTAATCATATTACTTAAGAACTCCCACTTAGACAGACATCTCTCTAGTCATCTAAGTGATCACGTGATCCAAATCAACTAAACCATGTCCGATCATCACGTGAGATGGAGTAGTTTCAATGGTGAACATCACTATGTTGATCATATCTACTATATGATTCACGCTCGACCTTTCGGTCTCCGTGTTCCGAGGCCATATCTGTATATGCTAGGCTCGTCAAGTTTAACTCGAGTATTCGCGTGTGCAACTGTTTTGCACCCGTTGTATTTGAACGTAGAGCCTATCACACCCGATCATCACGTGGTGTCTCAAAGACGAAGAACTTTCATAACGGTGCATACTCGGGAGAACACTTCTTGATAATTAGTGAGAGATCATCTTAAAATGCTACCGTCAAACAAAACATAATAAGATGTATAACAGATAAACATCATATGCAATCAAAATATGTGACATGATATGGCCATGATCATCTTGCGCCTTTGATCTCCATCTCCAAAGTATCGTCATGATCTCTATCGTCACCGCACGACACCATGATCTTCATCATCTTGATCTATATCAATGTGTCATCACATGGTCGTCTCACCAACTATTGCTCTTGCAACTATTGCTATCGCATAGCGATAAAGTAAAGCAATTATTTGGCACTTGCATCTTATGCAACAAAGAGACAATCATAGAGCTTCTGCCAGTCGCCGATAACTTCAACAAAACATGATCATCTCATACAACAACTTATATCTCATCACGTTTTGACCATATCACATCACAACATGCCCTGCAAAAACAAGTTAGATGTCCTCTACTTTGTTGTTGCAAGTTTTACGTGGCTGCTACGGGCTTAAGCAAGAACCAATCTCACCTACGCATCAAAACCACAACGATAGTTTGTCAAATAGACTCCGTTTTAACCTTCGCAAGGACCGGGCGTAGCCACACTTGGTTTAACTAAAGTTGGAGAAACAGACACCCGCTAGTCACCTGTGTGCAAAGCACGGCGGTAAAACCAGTCTCGCGTAAGCGTACGCGTAATGTCGGTCCGGGCCGCTTCATCCAACAATACCGCTGAACCAAAGTATGACATCTTTGGTAGGCAGATGACTTATATCGTCCACAACTCACTTGTGTTCTACTCGTGCATATAACATCAACGCATAAAACCTAGGCTCGGATGCCATTGTTGGGGAACGAGTAATTTCAAAAATTTCCTACGCACACGCAAGATCATGGTGATGATATAGCAAGAGGGAGAGTGTTCGCCCACGCACCCTCGTAAACCGTAAGCGAAGCGTTATGACAACGCGGTTGATGTAGTCGTACGTCTTCACGATCCGACCGATCCAAGTACCGAACGTACGGCACCTCCGAGTTCAGCACACGTTCAGCTCGATGACGTCCCTCGAACTCCGATCCAGCCGAGTGTCGAGGAAGAGTTCCGTCAGCACGACGGCGTGGTGACGATCTTGATGTTCTATCGGCGCAGGGCTTCGCCTAAGCTTCGCGACGATATGACCGAGGTGGAATATGGTGGAAGGGGGCACCGCACACGGCTAAGGAACGATCCGTAGATCAACTTGTGTGTCTATGGGGTGCCCCCTGCACCCGTATATAAAGGAGGGAGGGAGGAGGAGGCCGGCCCTCTACTATGGCGCGCCATGGGGAGTCCTACTCCCACCGGGAGTAGGATTCCCTTCCTAGTCCAACTAGGATCCTTCCTGTAGTAGGAGTAGGAGACTAGGAAGGGAAGAGAGAAGGAAGGAAGGAGGGTGCGGCCCTCCCATAGTCCAATTCGGACTAGGCCTTGGGGCGCGCAGCCTGCCCTAGGCAGCCCTTCTCTCTTTCCAGGCCCAATAAGGCCCAATACTTCTCCCGGCGAATTCCGTAACTCTCGGTACTCGGAAAATACCGAATCACTCGGAACCTTCCGAACTCGAATATAGTCATCCAATATATTGATCTTTACGTCTCGACCATTTCGAGACTCCTCATCATGTCCCCGATCTCATCAGGGACTCGAACTCCTTCGTACATCAAAACTCATAAACTCATAATATAAGCATCATCGAAACCTTAAGCGTGCGGACCCTACGGGTTCGAGAACTATGTAGACATGACCTAGAACTATTCTTGGTCAATAACCAATAGCGGGACCTGGATGCCCATATTGGCTCCTACATATTCTACGAAGATCTTTATCGGTCAAACCGCATAACAACATATGTTGTTCCCTTTGTCATCGGTATGTTACTTGCCCGAGATTCGATCGTCGGTATCTAATACCTAGTTCAATCTCGTCACCGGCAAGTCTTTTTACTCATTCTGTAATGCATCATCCCGTAACCAACTCATTGGTCACATTGCTTGCAAGGCTTATAATGATGTGCATTACCGAGAGGGCCCAGAGATACCTTTCCGACAATCGGAGTGACAAAACCTAATCTCGAAATACGCCAACTCAACATGTACCTTCGGAGACACCTGTAGTACTCCTTTATAATCACCCAGTTATGTTGTGACGTTTGGTAGTACCCAAAGTGTTCCTCCGCAAACGGAGTTGCATAATCTCATAGTTACGAGGAACATGTATAAGTCATGAAGAAAGCAATAGCAACATACGAAGCGATCAAGTGCTAAGTTAACGGAATGGGTCAAGTCAATCACATCATTCTCCTAATGATGTGATCCCGTTAATCAAATGACAACTCTTTTGTCCATGGCTAGGAAA
The DNA here is from genome assembly GCA_021437245.1 of Aegilops speltoides. Classification (NCBI taxonomy): domain Eukaryota; kingdom Viridiplantae; phylum Streptophyta; class Magnoliopsida; order Poales; family Poaceae; genus Aegilops; species Aegilops speltoides. Next base: position 449,245,452 of record CM038141.1, read on the forward strand.
CATAACCATCTCTGATAAACGAGCTAGTCAAGTAGAGGCATACTAGTGACACTATGTTTGTCTATGTATTCACACATGTATTATGTTTCCGGTTAATACAATTCTAGCATGAATAATAAACATTTATCATGAAATAAGGAAATAAATAATAACTTTATTATTGCCTCTAGGGCATATATCCTTCATCTTGGTGAAACCATAGGAAATTTTTTAATTTTCTGCAACGTTCCCCAACAGACCCAATACCTTGCTTTTACCAGTGTCAGCAAATGTGATGTGACTCTTGTTGGATGGACGTAAGGTTGAGTCCATGAGAAGACTTCGATCACCAGTCATATGATTTGTGCATCCGTTGTCCATAATCCATTCTGAAGCTTTTGGTGATGTACCCTACAGTGTAGTTAGGAGGATAGGCTTCACAAGAGTGTTGTGAAGCATAAGCAGTTGGCACATATAGGGATTGTCACAGCTTAGATCAAGGTTAGGACACATAGTATGACTGGTAAGCGATTCAGATGTGACGTATATAGTAAGACATTTTATTATGCGTCCTGAATGTGTTTTAGGTCCCCAGCGATAATATCGGACGCCTTTGATTGCTGGCTGGAGACCTTACTCTGCAGAAGAAGGTTAATTCTTCTTCGCCACCCACATTTTCAGGGGTGGCTTGGAAGCAATGAGTCTAAGTGCAGCATCTGAGAATTTCTGCTTGGGAGCCCTAGCAAATAGCCTAGCAGGAGATGAATGGTACTCATATGAATAAGCAGAAAAGTTCTTAGTTCTATGAACATAGCGGTTCAAAGACACACGCTCATATTCATAAGTCTGAGTATGATTTCCCTGCAAAACATTGGCGTTAGGGTGACTCAGGTGAGTCCTGTATCTGTATGAAGCCTTTGGGCCATATGAAGCTATAGATCCGGGGTTTGTCTTCTTCCTTGGTGGTGTCATGATGACATTCACAGGAAGATTCTCAATGTACTGCTTAGGTACCGGATCTTCTTCATAGGTGGTCCATTCTGCAGATTAGTACCAATATACCGCAAACACTTCTCCATTCTCGATTCTTGAACAGCTTATAGTTTGCATCAAAGGATTCATCAATGATAATTGGATTAGCACAGGTAAAGCCGGATAAAGTGGATGGATCTATGAAGGTTCCTTTGCAAACAACCCATGTGGTTTTGGGGTACTACTCGGGCTTGATACGAGCCATCAACATTCATTTTCCTCTCGAACCCAACACCTTCTTTCTTAGGGTTTGGTTCGAATCGCTTTTGAAGACATCATAAAGTGTCGATGCCCTTTCGACTTTTATACATCCTGTTTCAAGCAATGTCTTCAACATAGCATTTTCATCGACAATAGTAGTGGTATCCTCCGCAGAGGGTTAGTAACCACATCGGTAGGTGAAGACAATGAAACAAGAGCAGAAGTGGAACATTCAAAGCATGATGTAGCGTTATCACGCTCAATGCATTTTAGACATGGTGGTTCAAATTCTTTACGTAACGCTGATTTGTTGAGCAAGTAATGAATCGCGCTCCTTCTGAAGATCTTCATAATCCACTCTTATCTTTTCAAGGTCTAGCTTTCTTTGAAGACATTCAGAAGAAAGCTTCTCATGATCAGACAAGAGAGCATTATGTTGATCTTGAAGGGCGTCAAACTTGGAATGAAGTCTCTGAAGACTCTCAGCCAATGCTTTTGACTGATCCATTTCTTCACCCAACATATCATCGCTCTTACTAAGCATGTCTTGAACCCTTTCCAAGACTTTTTGTTGTTTAGTGGCAAGGGAAGCAAGTTTGACATAACTGGGGCCAAATTCATCACCTGACTCATCATCACTAGTTTCAGAGAGGTAGCATTCAGTTACCTTATCACCCCTTGCCATGAGGCATGATGAAGATGATGATTCAGGTGCAAAGGTCATCTCCTTAAGAGAATCCTTGTAGTCCTCAAACCAAGGATCATGACGAGTGCGATGACCTTCATAGACCTCAGAAAGCCGGTCCCAGATTAGCTTCGCGTGATTGAGGTGCATAACATTCCTGAACTGATTTCGGGACAGATGAGAGCAGATGACATCCTTAGCCGTAAGGTTCAGTAGAGTGTACTTGCGAATGTCATCGGCCTCAGCCATCTTGCATAGATCAGTGAGACCAATCTCGGTGACGGTCCACAGTTCACTATCCATTGCCATGACTCGCTTCTTCATCATGGCCTTCCATCGGGGATACTCATGACCGTCAAAGGTGGGGCAAGATATGTTCCTCAATCCTGCAGTCGACATAGCTAAAACTCCAGGTGGTTAAACTGAATCACACAGAACAAGGAAGTACCTTGCTCTGATACCAATTGAAAGTGCTAGTATCGACTAGAGGGGAGGGTGAATAGGCGATTTTTATGAAAGTCTTCCAAACATGAAGGTTTCAAAGACAAACAATAGGAATGACCTAACTGATATGAAGCGGAAGATAAACTACAATAAGCAAACCATAGTCAAGTATGCAATGATATGGAAGTACAGGACTAATAGCAGCTAAGTAGTAAGGATCAGGATGGAAGATAGTATGAAGCCAATCAACGATAGTAGTCTAGCAATGAAGTCAAACAGGTACAACAGATGGGCAATGACTTCACGAAGACAAGCTCTAAATAAAGGATGGGAAGGGATAGAACCAGTCACTTGTTGAAGACACAAGATTTGTTGGACCAGTTCCAGTTGCTGTGACAACTGTACGTCTGGTTAGGGAGGCTGAGATTCAACTCAGAAGACCGTGTCTTCACCTTATTCCCCTTGAGCTAAGGACACCCAGTCCTCGCCCAATCACTCTGGTAAGTCTTCAAGGTAGACTTCCAAACCTTCACAGACTTCGTTCACCGGCGATCCACAATGACTCTTGGATGCTCGAGAACGCGAAGCCTAACAATTTGGAGGATTCACAGTCCTCAAGTGTAATAAGTCTTGAGTCACATGATGAGAAAGACTTGATGATGCCTAACACTCTTTGGCTCTGGGTGTTTGGGCTTTGTCCTCGCAAGATTTTTCTCTCTCAAAGGCTTCGAGGTGGGTTGCTCTCAAACGACAAAAGCCGTGCACTAAATCGAGCAGCCACCAATTTATGGTGTAGGGGTGGGCTATTTATAGCCACAGGCAACCCGACTGATATGTCCGAAATGACCCAGGTCACTAAGGAACCGACACGTGTTCCAATGGTCGATTTCAAACACACATGACAACTTTACTTGGGCTACAAGCAAAGCTGACTCATCCAGCTCTGGATAAGATTTGCTCTCATTGTCTTCGCTCGAAGACATAGGATTTGGGTTGAGCATCACTTCAGTCATTCTGACTTAGTTCACTTGGACCCCACTTAACAGTACGGTGGTTCCTATGACTCAACAAAGAAGAAAAAGGAAACAACGAAACTACACAGTCTTCGCGCTCCATAGTCTTCACGCAATGTCTTCTCATGTCATAGTCTTCAATATGAATATCTTCACATACCACCATTGTCTTCAATGTCTTCATACATTTTTAGGGGTCATCTCCGGTAGGTAAACCGAATCAATGAGGGACACTACCTGCGTTATCCTGCAATTCTCACAAACGCATTAGTCCCTCAACCAACTTTGTCGTCAATACTCCAAAACCAACTAGGGGTGGCACTAGATGCACTTACAATATGGCCACACATGTGCTAGATCCTCGAAACACAAAGAGATACACGGTATGAATCGACAAAGGACGATACAAGTATCTAGTTCATCTGCAAGAGGAAGTCTTGAGGTTCATCCCATGAATGGGGTCTTGAATCCAAGATGGATCTTCTCCGAAGAGGCCGCGGTCTCTCACGAAGAGTTGATCCGTATGGATGAGCAAAGCTCTATCTCAAATGAGCTAAACCTAACTAGGAGGAGGGGTGGTCTATTTATAGTCTAAGCCACGAAGGGGTAAGTGGGAAAGGGATACATGGGCCCTTGGCCCGTTCACTATGCGCAGACAAGCGCCGGATGTCCGGGCTGGGGGCCGGATGTCCGGCGGCTCACGAAGAGCCGGATGTCCGGGCTGGAGTTGTCTAATTCCTGTGCTCTCTAGATTGGTGGGGCCGTATGTCCGGGGCTTCGGGAGGAGCCAGATGTCCGGGGCATGGGGCCGGATGTCCGGGCTGTCGGGGTCGCTTCCGGAGCTCTCTGCATAGGAAGGGGCCGGATTTTCGGGGGTCGGGCCGGATGTCCGGGCTGGGCCCGGATGTCCGGCCGCTGTAGCAGCTGGCTCTTCTTCCTTCTCCTTCCTTCGCTCCCGTGCACACTTGGCCTTGGTCCTTGGGCTCGGAGTGGTTTGCGATGAACAAACCATGTCATTTTCATGTCACGTTGACAATAATGGGCATGGTTTATGTCTTATAGCGTTGGTAATCACTAGTTTAACCTCACATTTGAACTTGCCATGTGATGATGTGGACTCATGTTTACTCTTCGAACAATGCGTATGTAGGATCTTTTTGAAGCACCTTGTGAGAATAGCACTTGAATATCGTGTACACTAGTGATCTATTAAGAAGGCTACACATTTATAATCGTGAACACTTGTAACATCTAGTTTACTCATTTTCCATTTCACGTTGACAATAATGGGCATGGATCATGTCTTATATCATTGGTGATCACTAGACCTCATTGAACTTGCCAAGTGATGATGTGAACGTGTGTTTACTCTTCAAACAATTCAAATATATGATCTTTTTGAAGCACCATATGTGAGAATGGCATTTGACCATTGTTTACATTAGTGATCCATTATGTAGCCCACACATTATAGATGTTTTGCACCGACGGTGCGTGATCCCATCAGTACCCGAGGCAGGGTACCTAGCATGGCTGGAGGTCTTAGATTGGAGGTTACACAAGGGTTTTGCCCAGGTTCGGGCTTCCGGTGAGGAGTAATACCCTACATCCTGCTTGTCATTGTTATTCGTGGTGGGTAAACCCCGTGCGAGGGATTACAATGATGTATAGAGTGCTACCGAGAGTTTAATCTATGAGAATAGATGAGAATGCGAGTCCCTATCCCTCCCCTTATTTACATGGTGGGGGCTAGGGTTTTACAAAGAGGGATATGCAATCTAGGTCTCCGCCAATGTAGACTTGGGGCCAAGATGGTCTGAAGATGCCCATCTCGATCCTCCTCTGGGCTCCTTCCTGTCGACAGGTACACGGTTGGCCTTCTAGGCCCTTGGGCAGGCCTGCTGATGGGATGAGCCACTCTCAGTGTATTACACCATCATGCACACTTACTCATGTGTCATATCTCATGTGGTTGTTTCTAGTCACCATTCGAGTTGTCTTTGCATTTTTAATGGAAAAAATGAATCCAATACAAATGTTGGTAAAAAATGGAATTTGTCAATGGGTCTTATCGTGGGTGTATTAGTGAGGTGAAGAAGTCTCGCAATCAAAATCGATGAACCTTTTTTGAATTTTCATGAACTTTTTTCAAATCAGTGAACTTTTTTCTCAATACTTGTGAACTATTTTTTCAAATGGATGAACCTTTTTCAAAATCGATAAACATTTTTCTCAAAATCGTGAACTCTTTTTCAAAATTGATTATTTTTTTCAAAACTAATGAACTTTTCTTTAATTCATGAACTTTTTACAAAGTATTTTCCAAAAAAATTAAAAATGAAAACGCTACAGTAAACGGTGACATGTGTAATAAATTACGTGGCTACGAAGTACTTTAAATGGTCGCCCTGTAGTTGGTCAGCAGCACAAAGTTGTTCAGGTGGTTAGTAACTCGTTCGCTGTTCTCTGAGAACCAGTTTTAGGGTGTTTTTTCCGAGAGCTCCTATATGGCGCGCCACGGGCCGGCCCATGTGCGGCAGGCACGCTCCTGTTGTTTACGTCTTTTCCTTTCCGTTTATTTTCAATAATTCAGGATATCAAACAGCTTCTAAATTTCAGTAAAAGTTAATTTTAAAAAAACAATCATGATTTCGAAAACACAATCATTATTTCAAAAATATGCTCGGGAATTCAAAATATGTTCATGAATTTGAAAAAAAATATTCACAAAATTAAAAAATGTTCACAAATGTTAAAAAATGTTCATGATTTCAAAAAAAGTTCATGCATTCACGGGATGTTCAAGTATTTGCAAATAATGTTCATGATTACAAAAAAAATCACAAATTTTAAAAATGTTCATGATTTAAAAACAATTCATGCATTCGTGAAATATTCATGAATTTGCAAAAAATGTTCATGATTACAAACAATTGTCTTGAATGTAAGATAATGGTCATAGTTCAAAAAATGTTCGAGAATTCAAAAAAAAAATTCACTTATTTGTAAAAAATGTTCATGATTCCAAAGGAACGAACTTTTTTTAAAAAATTTGATAAACATATTTTGAACATCGATGAACAAATTTGGCATCTGATGAAAAAAAATTTAATTTGAAGAACAAAATTTTGTGTTAGAGAAATATTATAAAAAAATGATGAACAAAATTTGCATTCGATGAACATTATTTTGAAAAAATGATGAACAATTTTTTAATTCATTGAACAAATTTTGAATGTGATGAACATTTTTTGAATCTGATGAAAAAAATTCAATTAAAAAAGAAACCGATAAACTTTTTTTTAATTTGATGAACAACTTTTGAATTTTTCTGAACATTTTTTAAATCTGACAAACAAAAAATTGAATTGGATGAACAGTTTTTTTTTAATTCGATTAACAAAAAAAAAGTTGTTAGCGAATTCAAAATAAAAGAATGCCAAAAATAGTCAAAAAGTGAAGAAGAAGAAAATAGAATAAGGGAAAGAAAAACGAAAAATAAAATAAAAAACAAAATATAATAACGAAAGAAGAAATGAAAAGAACAGGAAAACAAAAAATTGTATAGGAAACATAAAAAACAAAAGATAAACGATTCTGGGAAGGTTCTAGAACCTTTCAAAAACCGGCAGAACCAGAGAAAGAGAAGCGAACTGGGCCGGCCCGATAACGGAAGGAAAGACGCAGGGGGTTATGCGCTACGGTGTTACGCGGCGACTATACCTGGCCATGGGAAGCCCGGCCCGACGCTGCCTCCGGGCCGGGCTCGGGCCTAGATTTTGAGCCCGAAGGCCGTGCCTGGGCCCGTAGTATTTGCATTTTTCTGAAGGTTGGGCCGGGCCGGCCCAAAGCCCGACGGGCTTTTACATGTTCGGGCCGGGTTTGGGCCCAGAAAATAGGCCCGATGGCCAGGCCGGGCCGGGCCCGGGACTGGGGTTTTTGCGTCGGGCTTGGCTAGGCCTGGCCCGAGGTATGGCCAGGTATAGCGGCGACCTACGCGCCATATAGGAACCCCGGTTTTTTCCGCTTTTTTTTCGCGCTACGCTTGTACAGATGGAGTTTTGCTGGGCTGGCCCAGTTGGATCGCCTTCGGGCTAGTACGATGTCCCTGCCGCATACATCACAACTTTATGGGCCGTATTTGTCTGACCGTTTGCAGCTAATTAATGTTCTTTTTACTTTTTCCCTCAAAAATATTATTATTTTTAGATTTTTGAAGAACATAAATTAATATACATATATATATTTAAAATAATTAAATATGTTCGGAAACTACTAAAAATATGGGAAACACTTACCATTACCCGGCGGATCATAGCAGCCGTGTCGGCCACCTTCTCTGCATGACACGCGTCTAAGTGAAGGCCCGCATACCATCCTTCGTTGAACTAGGTTCTGCAACTGGACCTATACTTATGAATATTATGCGTTGTTGCAATGGTCTACGACGGGTCTATGTTTTGCAACAAAACTTCCTTTGCAAAAAAATACTTATAAAACATATGCTTGTTGCAATGGTCTACGACGTTTGCAACGAAACTTCCCTTGCGCAATTTTGCTACAGCAAGACCTCTTTATATTTATGACTTCCTCACCAATTGGTAACAAAAATCCACATTGATTCCTCTTTTAATTTCTTGGCATGTACATCCTCTGTTAACAAATAAGATGATTTGGATACTTCAGTATGAATTACATACGAACTGAAATGAGTCGACCACCACAATAGAACGTGTCTACATACATTTGATTCAAAACACTAGAACATCTTTAAATATATTTATGAACGGTGGGAGTTCTTTTCTTGAAAAGGGGATTACCCGCCTCTGCATCAAGCGATGCACACAATCATTTATTAAACAAAGAAAAGTGTCAAAGTACTGATAAGTACATCACGGTAATGCATTGCAATCCAGAAGCCTGTGCTCATAGACACGATGGAAATCCACCAATGAAGAACAAACAAAATAACCCACAAAAAAAAGGAGAAGAACAAACAAAACAAAATTAGGCGAGGTACTCCGTACGTTGTTACCAAGTCTTGGTTATGAAAAGGTCCTGCATGACGCCCATCGCTCTCATGACACCCACAAACTTGTCGCGCGTGGCCCGTTCGTCCTCGGTCCTCTCGGGGATTGGCTTCGGGCAGTCGTCCCCGCATGTCGGCTTGAACTCCGAGCCGAAGGACAGCACCCCCGCCTCGTCGCCAGGCTTAACCGCCTCCACTGGGAGCCCCTCAAATGCTTTGGCCACTCTATGAATGTCGTCGATGCAGTTTTGGAGGCATTTGGCGGGGTGCGGGTTCGTGGTGAGCCTGGCGTTGGCGAATCCGTTGGCCATCTTGGCGAGCTTTGCCGCGACTTGCAGGGACATTAGGGGGACGCTGTTCACCTCCGGCGAGCCGGCGGCCATGTTGGCGAGCAGGACGTGTTTGCATGAGTCTGGCTGTATTGTCTTGGCGCATGTAGATTCGATGGCCTCGATGGTGGGGGCCGAATGAACAGCCGGGGCGATGGCGAGGCCGAAAGCACCGAGCAGCGCCAGGGCTAGTGCCGGGGCCGGCATGGAAGGCATTGCGATGGGCATGGTGTGTGGTGTTTGATGAGCGAGCTGGTCAGGTCGGGTGCTTCCTTATATAACCTGCATGCGTCTGTGCATGAGTCTAGTCTTTATTTATTTTTAGTAGAGAAGCAGGGAGCTAATTAATTGGTGGTCACGAATCCACTTGGTCTTCCTATCCACACATGTTTCACTGGTTTGCCCTGGGTTCCGCCGTACCTCTAGTATTTTTCAGGGGTTGGACAATCACAAGCTGCAAAGAAACACATATTTACCTCTAGTATTTTTCAGGGAATGGACAATCATAAGAGGCAAAGAAACACATATTTACTCTTGTAGTCATGTCATGTGTGTACCGACCGTATGAAAAAATTTCTGGAACGATCAACGCCAGATAACAATTTTTTTCTGAAATGGAGACAAAATATTTGCCTAATCAGTTAATTAAGCATAAGATAATTGCTCAGTTAGTTAACGAAAAATCAGAAAAAAAACCCGACACAAACCTATCACATGCGGACTACTCAAAGAACATGCAACCCCATAAAAGCACGATCACTCCGACAATCAAACCCAACACGCAAAGAAAACATGCAAGAAGATGCGGCACGATCAACCAGCATCAAATTTGTTGGGCAAGCTCCCAGTGTGATGTACGTTGGGAAAACTTGCAAGAGGATGCGACCAAATGAACTGGTAAACCATCCCGTGCCCGTGGCCTACACTTTTTAAGCCAGCGGTCTCTTTCGACTTGTCTTACAAAAGCTGGTCCAGTCTCGAGCCTTAGCCCTAACCATAGCCACAAGTACATCTCATCCATTTAAGGCCACTGGCTGCACCAATGGCATCCAAGCTGCAGATTTCTTTTCACCACCGTCTCTCTTGTCAGCTGTCAGCAAACACCAACCAATTAATTTCTCTATTTTCTTGTTCCCTCAAGGCTCAAGCTCTTTAAATAGCTCCCTACAATCTCCTCTTAAACCATCTCCACACACTCAAGCCACACTATTGGAGAACACACCAAGTGCAGCGCAATGGCGGCCACCACCATGTCTCTTTCCTCTTCGTCCTTCGCCGGCAAGGCCGTCAAGAACTTGCCCTCGTCGGCTCTCATTGGCGAGGCACGTGTGAACATGCGTAAGACTGCCGCGAAGGCCAAACAAGTTTCGTCGAGCAGCCCGTGGTACGGCTCTGACCGTGTGCTCTACCTCGGCCCGCTTTCCGGCGAGCCCCCCAACTACTTGACCGGTGAGTTCCCCGGTGACTATGGGTGGGACACCGCCGGGCTCTCGGCTGACCCTGAGACCTTCGCCAAGAACCGGGAGCTCGAGGTGATCCACTGCCGATGGGCCATGCTCGGTGCGCTTGGTTGTGTCTTTCCTGAGTTGCTTGCCCGCAATGGTGTGAAGTTCGGCGAAGCCGTCTGGTTCAAGGCTGGCTCTCAGATCTTCAGCGGGTGGCCTCGACTACCTTGGCAACCCCAGCCTCGTCCATGCTCAGAGCATCCTTGCCATCTGGGCTTGTCAAGTTGTGCTCATGGGGGCCGTTGAGGGGTACCGCATTGCTGGCGGTCCGCTCGGCGAGATCGTTGACCGACTCTACCCTGGTGGCAGCTTTGACCCGCTTGGCCTGGCCGACGACCCCGAGGCATTTGCGGAGCTCAAGGTTAAGGAGATCAAGAATGGCCGCCTCGCCATGTTCTCCATGTTTGGTTTCTTTGTGCAGGCCATTGTCACCGGCAAGGGCCCATTGGAGAACCTTGCCGACCACATTGCCGACCCTGTCAACAACAACGCGTGGGCATTCGCCACCAACTTCGTGCCCGGGAAGTAAGACAAGAATGATGGATGCGAGTTGTATGTGAGTGTCAGTTGAATTGTAACACCAACATGTAAATTATGAGAATTGTGTGCAAAGACATTGTTTGATTGCTCCAATCAGGAAGTGCCCCTGCTCCCCGTCTTGTTTTCACAAATCACTAAGCACTCATTGGTAGTCATTCCTAATAGAATATCCATAACTTGTGATGACAAATACAATTAGCGTTGGGGAGCCCCTCTACTTGCCTGCTTGCTGACATTGTCGAGGGTCAAGTGGATTGTTTGTTGTGATGTGTTTGCTCTTCTTCTCTGGTGGTGTCTTCTTCGGGTGTGGTTCCGTGCTGCCGGAGTTTTCCTTCTGCGATTATGGTGGTCGGTGAACACAGTGAAGCGATCTGGGTGTACACTCGGCTCCTTGTTGCCCTTCAGCTTCACCGGCGGTGCCACTGCTATGTTGTAGACTCGGATGTGTGTGACTCTTCATCCGGGTGTGACTCGGTCACTCATTGCCCTTCGGCTACACCAATAGCCTTGAGGCATCATAGATGGTCTCGGTTGATTGGAGCTCTTCGTCTGCAGTGGTGGTGTTCTCATGCAGCCTTCCGTTCGCAAGGACGATGGAAGATGATGGCATTCCGGTCCTTTTCTTTTCTTTTCTTTTCCCCTTCTATTGTGTAAGTTATTGACTACAAAGTTACTTTATCTGTACCGTCCATTTTTTTTTGATTTGATTTCCTCGGCTATGATTCTCTCTCGTTTTATTTCATACCATTGACTGCAGGCAGGGAAGAAATCAAAAGAGTTCAATTTTTTTTCTCAAATATTGATAACATTGATTTGAGGCACATCAACTTGAACCACAAACCTTCAAATCCAAAATTATATCATGAATGCTGACTGAACTGGACCTCTGACTACTATTCATATAAAATTTATCATTTTCATTCCTCGTACATAGATCTGGAAAAAAGTTTATATTTTGTGATAGTTGCAATGTGGTACGATTTCCCTGACGATTCTAATCTGTGTTCAGTTCGTGGAGTGATGCAATACCCATCGTTTATTTTTATTTTTGTCTGACAGGCCACCTCAATATTTTCCATGTAGCCAGAGTAGCGGACACCAATCCAGTTTTCTACTGTGAATTATAGAGGTGCACAGCAACACATTCCGAGCTAAGAGCATCTCCAATAGCTTGTCTATATGAATGTTTATACTCGTTTTTCACGACGTGAGCCCAAAACAGGCGTCCAACAGCTTGTCTATATGGTCGTCCAAATATACACATCCTCTAAATCGACCTCGACAATGTCCACGCCTGGACAATGTGAAGGCGTTGTCTAAACTCAGTTGTAGTCATGATTTCTTCCTCTCCCCAGCAACGGCCCACCTGTCATGGTCCATGTATATAGACATTCTGATGCAAAACTGGATATGTATATGAGGGAATCTTTTTAGACCATTGTCTATATGAATATATAGACATCCAAATATACACATGCTATTGGAGATGCTCTAACACAGGTAAGAACAAAAGGCTTAGGCCAAGAACAGAGGAATAACTTTTACAGGATATATAGAAATGAAGGTTTCTATCTACTACATTCCTACTCCCTCCAATCCTAAATGCAGGCAATTTTGGACATTGGCATGCATGGTCTTTAATGTGACACTTTGACAATAAGATGTTTTTTAGTCATGGTTCTTTGTGTGGAGTATTATAGTAGTCATGATAATTTAGTTGTATCAATTTCATGTTAATTCTGTTAGAACCGTCAATGTGAAAATATATGACTTGCTTAAATTCTGAAGTTACTTACATTTGGGGTATAAGAGTGTTAGGATCCAGCTAGTAGATTCACTCAATCACCATTATTCTAGCTACAACTCATGAATTACAAGTGAATCTCAAGGAAGAAGAAGGGATTAGAGAGCAGAGGAGGGAGAACTCAAACTACAGAGAAGTCGCCAGCAAATCCGAGGCCAAAGCCTTTCCATCCGGGCGCTTCTATTTCTCGCGTTCAGCGAGACCTGGGGCAGCAGCACATGGGCCGGCCCAGGTTCGCTGGAGGGCACATTCTCAGTTTTTTTTTATGTTTTATGTTTTCTGTTTTGCTTTTATTTTTGTAGTTTTGCTTATACTTTATAATAGTCTAAATATGTATATTGCAAAAAACCCTCTTGAGAAAACGTTTCAAAATTGTTGAACGAGTATTTAAAAATGTTGAACAAGTATACGGAAAATGTTGACCGAGTAATTAAAAAATGTTGAACGAGTATTTGAAAAAAAATGTACAAGTATTTGAAAAAATATTGATTATGTACATCAAAATTTTGAACAAGTAATTTCAAAATGTTGAACAAGTATTTAAAAATGTTGAACGGGTAGTATTTTAAAAATGTTGATCATGTATATAAAAATGTTGAATAAGTATTTGAAAAGTGTTGAACAATTATTTAAAAATGTTGAAGAAGCATTTGAAAAATGTTGAACACATATTTAAAAAAATGTTTTACTAATATTTGAAAAAATGTTGATCATGTATATAAAAGTGTTGAACAAGTATTTGAAAAATGTTGAACAAGTATTTAAGAAAATGTTGAACAAGTCTTTGAAAAATGTTGATCAATTATTTGAAAGAATGTTGACGAGTATTTGACAAAATGTTGAACAAGCATTTGAAGGAATGTTGACAAGTATATGACAAAATGTTGAACCAGCATTTGAAGGAAAAACAGAAAAAGAAGAAACCCAGAGAAGAAAACAAAAAAGAAAGCAAAAAAAATGGAAAAGGAAAACTAAACAAAAAATGGAGAGGAAAAAAGAAAACGAAAAAAAACGAAAAGAAAAAACAGAAGAAAAAAACGTGAAAACAAATGAAAAACCAGCTTCATTCGCCTCAACTAGAACCGCATCTCATTCCCAACACGAGCATGACTTGGGCGGAGTGGCTAAGCGTAGACTTCGTGTCTTGGACGAAGGGCCAAGAAAGCGGCCATTTATACGGCTTGGAACATCTGGAAGGAACGGAACACTGTGCGGACCCAAAAATAAAATGCAGGGTGTGCACACTACAAGAAATCAACGTATATTTTCATTGGTTTTAATGGGCCTTAAAAATCAACTAATCATTACATGGTAAAAGAACATTTTGCAAAACTCTGGGTGTGCCGTGGCACACCTGGCACACCCCCTAGGTACGCCACTGACGGAACAGACGCGTGTTCGAGCACCATACGCTCCAGGAAGCTGCTATCCTTTATCTCATCAATCAAGCAAGACCTTTCCCTTCCATCTGTCTCGGCTAGCTGGCTATCTGATGTAGAAAACTCCCACCTGAGCCTGACTAATTCTTGTACTTCTTGGTGTGAGTCACCCTAACCCGAAACCTGTGTACTGTAACTGTAACTTTTGTATGCTTGTTTTCTCCTTCTTAATATATTAAGCTCCTAAAAAAAAAACCCTGAATATACCGCAACAAGTCCTTGAAATTCCCAATTAAGTGAATGGCGTTCCTCTGTTAATGTAAGAACCTCCTGGAGCTTACTTTCTTCTGAATCAAGGAATGAAACCTCTCCAGGAGTCCAAGGATGCACATAATTTGCAACTAAAGATCGGGCAAGTTGTTTGCCACTTGCAGAATATTGTACATGAAAAGACCATGCAATTTTCCATTGGATAGCCTCAAAACAACACTGCACATCCCGTCCATTCTTCAACAACATAGAACTCACACATGGCATTGGATAATTCCAAGAGTTCATACCTTCTGAAAATAAGTCCGCAGTCTGAATCTTTGTGAAATGAGGCCATATTATCAAAACACTCGTTGTACATTGATTAACCCAAGTTTTCAGTTCGACAAGGCACCATCTCGTAATTTCGTCAGTTACTACTCCAGTGCAAGAAGACTTATCATTGCCTGACTCCCAAAACCAGCAAGACATCTTCTTTCCGTGCCAAATAAGTGACCGTGCAATCTTCCAGTGGACTATTGTGATTCCGAACTATTGAAATGAACAACAGACACAGAGGAGAACCACAAAGCAATAGTCCACAGTTATAGTTCGGAATCACATGATGGAGCATCCCCAATAGTGCAAAATATGAGTTCTTGCTGTAAATATCCCAGAGGAATTGACCAAGCAATTTCCCACCGAAACGACTTACCATCATTTTGGTTGTGCAAGTACGGCACTGCACTTCTGGTACTCCCAATTATTTTGATCTAGTTAAGGTGGTTGACTCTTGGCATTTATCCGATGAGCCGGATCATATTAGCTGGAGGTTAGGGAAGAAAGGTAAATTCTCGACCAAATCGGTCTATACCTATTTGGAGAGAACCCTGGCGGGGTGTGATTTCAGATGGATATGGAAAGCAAAAATCCCTCTTAAGATTCAAATTTTTCTTTGGCAATTCTTCCAAGATGCGTTTTGACTCGAGATGTCATGAGAAAGCGAAAATGGGCAGGAAATCCTAAGTGCTCGTTCTGCAATGAGGTGGAAACCTCGCAGCATCTTTTCTTTACTTGTCCTGTTGCTCGGGTGGTTTGGAGGACGGTTGGGTGTGTGTTTGGCACATCGTTGTGTCCAAACAACCTTTGGCAGTACTTCTCGTGGTGTTACATTTTCCTTCCTGATGGGGCTAAATTCTATACGTTTGGTTTGGCAGCTATATGCTGGGCAATTTGGACCAGTCGCAATCAGGCTACCTTTGAGCACAAATCTCTTAAAAGTCCTTTTAATGTGGTGTATGCTGCTTGTGGCTTTTTGACATACTGGGCAGGTTTGATGGCTGGTGAAGAGCGGGAGTCCATGGAGCGTGGAGCCAAGATGCTGAGGTCGAATGCTTCACGATGATGAGGATTTGTGCGCCTCCGTCAACGACGAACTGATACTCCTCCACCAATGCAAAGCTTCAAGTCTGTGTTTGCCAGTTTGGTTTAATCTCACTCCTGCGCGAGTGCTTTTGCTCTCTTGTGTGTTAGCCTACGGGCATGGTGGTGTTGTACTGTTATGGTTCCTGTTGGAGATTGCCTTGATTTGTTTTGGTCTAGAGGTTTGCGTGATGCTCGGTGTCACTGGGTTTTCGCCCCGCGATGGGCTGCTCGATGACAAGTGCTCATAGTGGGTTTCCCAATGGTGCTTTGATCTCGCCTTACCCCTTTCTAGCTTCCTTGTGCTGTAGTCCTTTATGG
The DNA here is from genome assembly GCA_021437245.1 of Aegilops speltoides. Lineage (NCBI taxonomy): Eukaryota > Viridiplantae > Streptophyta > Magnoliopsida > Poales > Poaceae > Aegilops > Aegilops speltoides. The sequence goes on from CM038141.1 coordinate 449,261,384, forward strand.
TGGGTCTGTGTTCGATGAACTTTGTATTCCCGTTATGCTATTAATGAAAATGGGTTAAGGCCCGGGTCAAAAAAATAAAATAATCCAACCAACAAATATCCAATTGATGGACAAAACTGAAACATTGGTGCCCCATATTCAGATTGCACAACCAAGAGAATATGCTGGAACACAACGCTAGGTATACTTGAAGGTGGTGGCCAAGATTGCAACTGCATAAGTGGCCAAAAATTGCAGGATACTCTCAAGTGCATAACAGACTTCAAAAATCGTAGAGAACAAACCCAATAAGGAGTACCCAGTAGATTTTCAAGAGTTATAATGGAGTGGTCCTGCTCACAAGGATCAGCAGAAAAAACTAAGCCTTCCATTAATTCGGCATTTGATTCTTCCATTGAAGCACAGCCATACCCAGGCTCATATTTCCAATACTTCCAGCACTCATCAACAGAAAGTAACTCACTAAAGTTTCCAAACTCCACATGCAAATAATGGTAACTAGAGGAACTAGATGTACTCAAGGTAATTCTGGTAGCATAGTAATTGAGATTTCCATATGGTTGGCCCAGCCATAGAAGATTGGGTCATTGACAAAGAGGATTTTTTTTGACCGTTCAAAAAAAAAAATACTCGCTAAAATAATGACATCCTATATACTACACCACACTTAAGAAGTCCATCCCCATTACTCTATTTATTTTCACATGCAGCCTATCCACATCATCAAGTAGGCCCACGTGTCAAAATGCTTCCTCACTAACTCTTCATGCGCATGCATGCAGTGCAGGCTGCCATGTTATCATTTTTATTGTAGTTTTGAATCAATATTCAAATCTCCTATTTGGAGTTAACTGCAATTGTATATTATCTCTTCGCCTACACCATGAGGCTCATCTTCTCACGTATCTTTACCCCCTCAATAACTTCGTCCTAGGCAACATTCCAGCCACCAAAGTATATACTCCTCGCACAACCACCATAAGTTGACGCTTCCTCTCCTCGATTAATCTTTCTGATTTCACACTCTGTTCCTCTCCTACACAATCGTCGTGGGAAACAACAGGAAGTTTGCACATTGACATCCTCTTCTCCTCGATCCCACATTGTCATCCACTAGACCGCCCATCGACCTTGCTGGTGAGCCACTCTCGCAAGTATTCCATCATCACTGCTGCATGTTATTACTCACTTCTCCGGCCGCGTGTACCTCCGGCATATTCCTCTGTCGAACCATGCCTGAGTTTTCAATAAATCTTGCATTTCTATAGAGTTCTCTCGGTAAAAAATGGCTGATAAATGGCCCGACGTGATGCAACTTACATACAGTGATAGAAATTGTTTAAACTTGATATGGATGCCTACCGTTGGCATGCCCACCTACTCGCAAACTTGAGATCATTAAAAAATGTCCAAAACTAGACGGTGTTCAACAGAGGGTGTATGGGTAAGCCCGAAGGCTTTGTCTGAGAGCACGTTGTTTCTCGGTATCCTTAAAATGGTCTCAATTTTTTATTGTTCTTTTATGACCAATTCAAGGCATCATGCCAAGTGTTTCAATTTTCAACAAATTTTACATTTTCTAGAGTATTCTCAGTGAAAATGGTCGATAAATGCCCGGACATGATGCAACTTGAATAAGGTGTTGAAAATCGTTTAAACCTGGCATGCTGCCTACCATGGGCATGCCCACCTTCAGAAAAAAGTTGGGTTCATTTCATTTATGTGAAACAATAGACCATGTTCAAAAGAGTGCTCAGGTAGGTTAGAAGGGTCCGTATGAGAGCATGTTTTTTCAACATCGTTAAATGACCCAAATTTTTTCCATGAGCTTATATGACCAATTCTAGGCACCATGCCAAGTTGTTCAAGTTTTCGACAATTCTTGCACTTTCGGGAGTTTTCTTGGTAAAAATGACTGATAAATGGCCGGACGTGACGCAACTCGCATACGGTGTCAAGAATCGTTCAAGCCTAACTTGGATGCCTACCATGGGCATGCTTGCCTACTGGAAAAAGTTGGGGTCATTTCATTTATGTCCAAAAATAGACCATGTTCAACGTAGGGTGTTCGGATAGACCAAGTACATAGGATATTTTTTTGACTGAATTCCAATTTTAGTCGGTTTTACCATGTCTCAGGATCATCCAATAGTCTATAGCATGCCAATGTTTTTCCCTTCAAAGATAAAAGGAACATTTTCTTCTTAGTATTATCAGCTGATAGGTCTTCAAGCTTAAACAATCCACAAAATGCATGGTAAAAGATAGGTTGACAGCAAGATAGTTTGTAGCAAGTAACTACTAACAAAAGTAGCAAGGTGCCGCAAGGCAGCCCAATCCTTCTATTGAAAAGTACAATCCAGAAATAATTCTTATAGTGAGCAAAGCGTTCGCCAGGACACATGGTAATATTGTCTAGTTAACTTCATCATGATTCGTTGACTCACGTTCATTACTTTGATAAGGTTTTATGTGAGATGACCGGTGCTAGGGTGTTGTTCTTACTTGAACAAACATCCCTCTTATGATTGGCCCCTCTCGCAAGCATCCGCAACTATGAAAGAAGTATTAAGATAAATCTAACATAGTATAAAACATAAGGATCAAAATCTGCCCCTTACGAAATAATGCGTAAACTAGGGTTTAAGCTTCGGTAACTCTCGCAACTCACCTTCTACTTACTAATCCTAGAATGCCTTCCCCTAGGCCCAAGCATGGTAATATGTCATGTAGTCGGTGTTCACACGACATCACTAGAGGAAGAACAACATAACACATCATTAAAATATTGAACGAAACTCAAATTCACATGATTACTTATACCAGGACTTCTCCCATGTCCGCAAGAAACTACTCACAAATTATATTCATGTTCATGTTCAGAGGAGAATATTATACAGTTCACAATCTGAACATATGATCTTCCACCAAATAAACCAACTAGCATGAACTACGAGATGCAATCAACACTACTAGCAACCCACATGTACCGATCCGAGGTTTTGAGACAAATGTTGAATGCAAGAGATGAAGTAGGGTTTGATATGAGCTGGTGCTGGTGAAGATTCATTTCAATAATCCGACCTTCCTCCGTCCCACTTGATATGAGACCCGCCACATTGAGCTTTTTCCAATTGATGGAGATGAGTCATCCCATGATGAGAGGAACGTTGGTGATGACGGCGGTTTTGACTTCCCCCTCCTAGAGAGAAGTATCCCGGGCAAAATCGCTCTGCCGGAGAGCACAAGTGCTCCTGCATAGGTTCCACCTCATGACGGCGGTGGTTCATCCTGAAAGTCTTCTCTTATTTTTTCTAGAGAAAATGGCCTCATATAGCAGAAGATGGATATCAAAGGGCCTCTGTGGGCCCCACAAGGCACTAGGCGCGCCCTCGGGGGTAGGGCGTGCCCCTGCCTTGTAGGTCTGTCGAGGGTCTTCGTCGGTACTTCTTTCTTCTAGTATTTTATATATAATCCAAAATATTTCTTTGTAAAATTTCAGGTCATTTGGAACTCCGGAGAATAGCTATCTCTGTTGAATCTTTTTCAGGCTAAGAATTCCGGCTATCGGCAATCCCTCTCTTTTGGTGTACCTTGCACTTTAGGAGAGAAAAGGCATAAGAACTCTGTCATAAAGTGAAATATTCATCTAAACAATATAATAACAGTTGGATATAGATGCAAGATGGACGTATCAAGCCTCACACGCCGCTCATGACTGATCAACTAGACTTGACATATTATGGTTTGCGCTTGTCTAGCCATCTTGCACGACCCAAGATCTAAATAATATGTTGGTTTTGCCAAGTCTTCAAATAAATAAAGATTTCTTTTTTCGGGAGTCTCCGGTTAGTTTTCAAATCATGCCAGTTTAGTTAGCCAGAAGTATAAATTCCACTTTTTCAAAGAAAGTTCAAGCGGCTTAAAAAGTGGAATTTGAACTTTCTTACATAGTGCAAAAAAACCTTTGTAGGAAACATTGGTACTTAAGATAAAAAATAATCAATATGGACATATTAATGCTTAGTATTGAAATGTGTGTACTAGGGTTACTGATAATTTAGAGCCCACGTCGTATCCATCGCTCCTCCAACCCTCTACCCAAAATTACACACATTATTACCGCAACACAAAGTAATAAATCACTGCCTAGCGAAAGCATATATATACATTGGTGTGATAATAAACATTATCTCTAACCAAAAGTGGAATGCTTCATGTAATGAACTCCATCCAAAATAGCATACTTATGGGGAAAAACATTGTGACTTGTTACCACACCTTGCTTGTATTGAAAGCACATTACGAAATCATACTTCACATGCACAAATGTGTGGTGTACTTGGATAAAGCAATAGAGACCATAGTAATTCCGTGTGAGAACATATTAAAGATAATTGCAATTTTGCGCAAGCATGGTGTCGTGGATTTGTCACGGCAGATGTCCTTGCATAAGGACTTAGTCGTGGAGCCATCGCTACGGGTTTACTTGTAGGGGTTAAAACGGACACAAAGACACGAGGGTTTTTATACTAGTTCGGCCCCTTCGATGAAGGTAAAAGCCTACGTCTAGTTGTGATGGAATTGATGTAGTCTCGACGGCTAGGGAGCAAACAAGCTTTGCCTAGGCTCGAGTTGTGGTTGTCTGTCCTGAACCGCCGCCGGGTCGTCCCCTTATATACACAGTGACGCCTGTCGGTTTGCGAGTCCCAACGGTTCATATTCGTATCCCGGTCGGTCTCTCTCTATTCCTAACTTACAATACAAGTTTATACATCAGGCGGTTTACGGCTACAAGTTCTAAACCAACTACGGGCCTTGGGCCTTTTCATGACTATACCACTAGTAGGGCTAACCCGCCCAAACTTGGCGGTTTGTACCTAGTGGTAATATCTAACATTAGGCCCCAGATTGATTTGAACTGGTTCATGTCAATCCTTCATAAGCCTGCATCTTGAATATCTTCTTTGTATAATAAACCGTCACGTTGTCATCGCTTCTGATCACTGTAAACCGGCATGACATCATTGCTTCTGGTTACTGTAAACCGGCATGACATCATTGCTTCTGGTCACTGTAAACCGGCATGACGTCATCTTGAAGTTATCCTTTATAACGCCTTCTTTAATGACCGTCCCTGGATTTACGCGCTTGACCTAGTTTTACTGCCTTATAAATAGGACCGAAGGGTCATTCTGTTTTCTCCCTTCGCTTTCTCTTCTTCTTCCTCCTTGCGCCGCTGCCTCTGGAGCTCCGTCGTCGCCATCGACATCTGCTTCGTCAGTGGCCGCTGCATCAACCTGTTCGGACCAGAATACTGCGGCCTTTCGCCTCATCTCCTCTGTTTCCGGTAAACCTCTTATCCTTCTTTAATCTGTTCATCATCTTTAGATCTGTTCTAGGGTTCAAGCTTCATCCGTGTTCTTCATATGCTTTCACTTTTCTAGCCTCTGAGCAATATTATGATCCTGTTTTGTACCAAGCGAAGATTAAATGCGTATCCGTTGCACTTTTCTCATCTAAATCCCATAGATCTTCCGCATACATATACGTATACCTCATAGTGCATTTCCTGCCTCTTCTTTACTTTCGCGACGCTTTTCCTTTTTTTCTGAAAACTCGCGTTTGATCCATAATAAACATGAACTCTTGTAAAACCTGTTTCTGTCGATTTCCTCTGAAGCCAAGATTAGGCGGTTTAACTCACCATAGTATCAAAAATTGCTAAACCGGCATTGGCACACCATTAGTCCCCGTGTTGAGCCGCCAACATATATCTGACATCATATCGTATCGAACTGACTCATCGGAACATCCTCCGGTTTATCATATCTTGGATCAATTACTCTGTGATGAGTATTTTCTTAAACCGGATTCTTCTCCTTGTAGACCTCATGATGGCCAAACAGGTGTATGAATGCAACTGGGTCCCTTCCCGCATCTCTGAGACACAACTGAATGAGTTAGTGTCAATTGGCGCTTTGGATAGCGAAACACCATCCATTGGAGGGTTCTGGTGAGAATGTCCTCCCACTCCCGGGAAGGTGAAGTTGTAGTTTTCGCAGATCACTTGTTCGGGGTTTCAAACCGCCGGGTCAAAGTTTTACGGGACGTAATGGCCAACTTTCAACTCCGCCCCAAGACATCGGCCCCAATTCATTACCAACTTGTGCCATTTTCAAGTCGTTGTCCGAGGCTTATCTCGCAAGAGGAGCCTTCGTTGAGCTGTTCCGGGATCTTTTCCACCTAAACCGTCGTAGCGAATTCACCAATGGCCCAAATACCGAATTGGGCGGTATGGCTATCCAGAAGAGGAAAGAGATCACTTATCCCCACGTGAAGCTCCATTCTCATCCCAAAGAGTGGAGCATAACTTGGTTCTCTTGCGAGAGACACCTCCCCGAAGTTGAAAATCCTTTACAGTTTCCGCCCAGGCGGCTCAGCAACACACATCCCTTTCATAGCGATTGACCGCGAAGAGAGAAGCAAATCGCTCCCCAACTATCAAGCTCCGGGCCTTTATGGCCAACGGTTTGATTGGAATCGATCCGCACGCTGCTGGTTATCTTGGGGCATCCGCCTCGAGCGGCGTTCGGTTTGATGTGCGATATACGGCGGTGTCGATGACCCACTCCGACACACCAAACTGGAATTGTCTCGAAGATGAAGTCACAGATTGATGAGGAAGATCTTTGAATGAACCGGAGCACCCTCGTGCCCAAACCGCTTGGCTCCTCATCGCACCTTCAACGCACCTCCTGCGGTAAGCCTCGATCGCCATCATTAGATTTTACCATTACTTTCATACTTGCAATTCTCAATTATTTCCGATCCAGGGTGATGATCCGTTTTGGAGCAAGAAACTCTCGCAAGATAAAGCGGACAAGGCTGGGCGGCAAAACCGGCCCAAAACAAAAGTTGTCAAGAAATCTGCCCACAAGAGGAAAACCACGGCCGCTCGATCCGGCCATCGATGATGATGTGGGTAATCCGAACTTGATTCTCTTGGCTTGTTTTTACATGTCTTATTGATGGCGATGCTTGTCGGGATGACTTTGAAGCCAACAACGCTGGATTTGCCAAGGTAACCATTCTCTCTTCCGATTCAACAAGCTTACCTTCACCAAAATTTCGCACGGCAAACCGGAAAGTTAACTTTTCTCATCCTCTTGCTCACTTGGATCCCAAACTTCTTATGAAGACGCAGCAAGACGAGGCCCGCCGACAACCCGCCAGCGGACAGGTAGTTACCTCTGCGGTTTACCAAACAGCCGGCTCGAAAGCGCCGCACCGAGGTTTCAACCATTTTATTACCTTGAATTCCAAAGCGGGTTTATTCCGTAAACCTCTTAATCCGTCCGACTCCGATTATCGGTCACCTCTCATTCATCCTCTGGTGATAAATCGACCACTCAGCTACCGCCACTAAAGATAGCTGTTGGGTAAGTCAATATGACCACATGTTTGTCAATTTCTTACGTAATGTCGTGTCTTATTTACGAATCATACATTTCTTTAGGACCAAACCGAAACCCAAAGAAGAAAGCTCGTTTGGAGAAAACCATCAAGAAGCTGCCGCTTGAGATCATGGCGAGCACCGGATCACGAAAATGCGGCCTTTGAAGACATTCCAAGTGATCCCCGGCTCAAGAAGATGCGATTCGGAGGAGAGGCTGCGGCGGTTTCAATGTCGGTGATCCGGCCGCCCGTGCCGTCGGTTTGAAGATCCTCATAATCCAGCTGAAACGAAATACCGCACGATCCGTCGAATCGAAGATGACGACGTTGTAATCACTGGAGCAGGCCACTCTAAACCGGAAATCCTGCAACTCTAACCCGGCATACTATGAAGGAGGACTCTTCCACTTTTAACAAAGGAAAGTGGAATGTAGAGCTGAAACATATGCGCTATGGCGCCAAGACCTTCATTCGGATATCTGAACCGGCTTTACGATGGCCGTGATTATGAAGCGGCTTGGTGAAACCGATGAGAGATAAGTTTGAGGTAACGCTCCTTTCCTTATTGCGATATAGTAATCCTTGTAGCCCCCAAGGGCGGTTTGCAATCTTTGATCAAAGCGGTACTTGATAATTTTCTTTGATAGACTTTGCAATCTTCCCTCACGACCACCAAGGCGGTTTAAGTATGTAAACCAAAACCGGTACTCAAAACTGCTTGTCAACACTTGATAAAATCAAATAGCCATTAGCCCCCAAGTGCGAGTTGAATCGCGTATTGAACTTGGGACTTTTCCATGTATTAGTAGAAAAATTGAAGGTACATTAGCCCCCAAGTGTCAAACATATAACAATGTTGTGTGGTTGAGACTTGCACTTTAATTGCTGGCTGATGATGCTGCCAATATGCAGGCTGAGGTGGCAATCAAGGATGATCGGATTGCCGATTTACAAGCAGCATTGGCGACCCAGCAGGCCGAGACAGACAAGGCCAAGAAGGAGCTAACTATTGCCCTGACTGCTGCAGAAGAAGCAAAGGATAACATGAAGAAGGAACAGGCTGTCTGGGCCACTGAAAAGGCCAACTTGCTCAAACGGGCGGAAAATGCTGAAGCCGCCCTTAAGCCGGTGGTAGATGATCTGACAGCCGTGAAGCGGCAAGTGCATTCTATGACGGCAGCCATCTTCGGTAAGTCCCCTGTGAATAAGTATACTTTACTTTTCTTGTTGCTCGATATTCGGTTTAAAACTGTCTGTTATGAAATGCGAGCACCGCGTTGGGCACTTGGGGAGCGGCGTGCGGAAAAAACTAAAGGCTATCTACACCTTGGTGGAGCAGCTGTATACGGAGCCCAGCGTGTGATTACCACAATGTCACATAACAACCCGGCGCCGTCCACGATCCAAGACACCTTGAACGGCTATCCATCCTGCCTTCCCGGATTGAGGAGGTAAAGAAGTTCTCGCACGAACCGGAGCCATCAACGCCTTGATCCGGGCCAAAGCACAGGTGCCGATTTTGATCCGATGGAAGCAGCCGGGGCTATCGGTGTGAAGGAAGGCGGCTCGGACTTTAATGAAGAGGACTTGCGTGCAATAAACCGTGCGATCGCCCGCTTGCTTGTCAATTGGCGGAAGAAGCGATTTGGAGCACTACCAAGCCCAATACAACGATCGAACAAGCGTGTGTCCGCTCCAACTTTTGAACCGAAAAACTTGATCCCTCCAATCCGTAAGCACACTTACGCTCCTGACATTGAGCCGTCATCTTTGATTCATGAAGAAGCTGTTTTTCAAGCGCTGATGGGCATCGACTAGACTTCTGTGGACTTCCAGCCAATGGGTAGAGAGGAAGATGCTGAAGCGGCGGAGGATGAAGAACAGTCGTGAACCGGTAGCCGGTTTAGAAAACACTGATCATTTGGGCACTGTGTTGCCTTGTAATAGCTTTAGTCAAACTTTGTTGCCTGGGTATGCCTTCGTGCATCGAGTAAACTTTTTGTTTGATTCACAGTTCCTGCAACCAAAAGATTGAACTTCGGCGGCGGTGATACCGTCCGCCGGTTTATGGCATCCAATATATCTTTATGTATTGAAAATCAATTAGTATGTGATACAAATACCTGCCATATCCGGGCATAAAACTGGCGTAGCCAATCTTTGAAGCAGAGGCTTTCTTGCTAAAAAACCATAACCGTCTGGGGAAACAATAACCCCCACATAGGCGTGCTGAATCAGCACAAGCCCCAAGTTTCTTCATAAAGATGAACGGAAGATGGTAAACCGGAAAAATAAAAACTTGGGTAATACCAAACCGTGCACTATCAGCTTATTACCGATAGCTAAAACCGGATAAAAACATTAAATCGAGTTGGAAGCGCAACAAAAATCGAATACCAAATATGGCAACAAAGGCAATAACTCTTTGTAAAAGGAAAGCTGCATGGAGCTGGTCGGATGGCATTACCATGGTCGACGCAACCAAGCCCCGAAGGTGTAGCGATGGTGCTAGTCGGCCAGGTCCCCAAAAGACTCGTGGCGAGTCGCCCCGCCAAGTGGCGTGACATTGGTTCGGGTTCGACCAAGCCCCAAGTGGCGCTGGCCCTATTGGCCGACCAAGAGGCGTGACCGGTTCCAGACGTGACCGTGTCCCCAAATGATCTAGTGGCTTTCGCCTATCAAGAGGTGTGGCATTGGTTGGATCGACCAAGCCCCAAGTGATAAATATAATTATCAAGGGGTAAACCGGAGGCCGCTTTTTAAACGAAACACTCCATGTAACCACGCATGAAAAGAGACAGAGACCCTGCTTTTGACTGAGGCCCTGATTTTTATTATATCAAAGATAATATATACATTGTTATGCTATGTACATAAACCGAGCCGATGACTCATGTGTAGTAAGGTCGAAGATGAGCTATATTCCACGGCTGTTGGTCTCCTCCTCGATGTCGTGAGTCTTTATGCTCTCGAATATCAACAGATAATAGGAACCGTTGTGCAGATTCTTGCTGACCACAAAGGGCCCTTCCCAAGGTGGGGATAGCTTGTGCATATCTGTCTGGTCTTGGATGAGACGAAGCACCAAATCTCCTTCCTGAAAGGCTCTGGTTCTAACCCGGCGGCTGTGATAACGACGAAGATCTTGCTGGTAAATCGCCGACCGAGCGGCTGCCATATCACGCTCCTCATCCAGTAGGTCCAAAGCGTCCTGTCGCGCCGCTTCATTGTCCGCTTCAACATAAGCCGCTACACGGGGCGAATCGTGCCGGATATCACTGGGGAGAACTGCTTCCGCTCCATAAACCATGAAGAAAGGCGTGTAGCCAGTAGACCGGTTTGGCGTAGTATTGATACTCCATAGCACCGATGGGAGCTCTTCAACCCAGCACCACGGTGTTCTCTCAGAACAGGACGAAGTCGTGGTTTGATGCCTCGCAAGATTTCTGATTAGCACGCTCTGCCTGCCCGTTGAATTGGGGTGCGCCATCGATGATACATCAAGCGGATATGCTCGCGTTCACAAAATTCCTTCATAGCTCCTTGGACAGATTGGTGCCATTGTCGTTGATGATCTTGTGTGGAAAGCCAAACGGAAAATCACCTTTTGATGAACTGCATCACCGCTGTTGCGCATCACACTTCTTGACGGGCTCGCTTCAACCCACTTGGTGAACTTGTCCTTTGCCACTAACGGTGGGTCTTCTTATCTTTGGATCTCTTAAAAGGCCCGACCATATCCAGCCCCCATGTCGCAAGCGGCCACGTTATTGGGATCATCCTCAACTCTGTGCGGTATATGGGCACGCTGAGAACTTCGACACCCATCGCAGTGTTTGACCAAGTCCTCCGCATCGGCATGAGCGATTAACGATAGAATCCATGACGGAATGCCTTTGCCACGGGGACTTTGAACGGCATGATGCCCACAATCCCCTTCATGGATTTCTCGTAAAATTTCGCCACCTTCCTCAGGGGAAACACAGCGTTGAAACGCCCCTCAAAGCGCTGCGATGATGCAACTCACCATTAATAATCGTCATGGACATGGGCGCGGATTACCTGCTCGGCGAGAACCTCATCGTCTGGCAATTCTCCTCGAGTCATATATGCAAGATAAGGCACCGTCCAATCCGGAATAGCATGTAATGCTGCCACCAACTGGGCCTCCGGGTCAGGAATTGCCAAATCCGCTTCACCGTGGAGCTGAACCGACGGGTTGTGCAAGATGTCGAGGAAGACATTAGGGGAACGGTTCTGCCGAGAACCCAGACGGCTTAAAGCATCTGCCGCCGTTCTTCCGCGATCCACATGATCTACTTGATATCCCTTGAACCACCCCGCAATATTATCCACCTCTCGTCGATATGCAGCCATGAGGGGTCCTTAGAGTCCCAAGTGCGGATACTTGCTTTGTGCCACCAGGTCCGAGTCACCAAAGCACTTAACCGGCTTAAGTTCATCTCCTTAGCCATCCGGAGACCATGGAGCAAGGCTTCATACTCAGCTGCATTATTAGTACAAGGGAACATTAGGCGGAGAAGCGTAACAAAACTTATCACCTCGAGGGAAGTTAACACGACTCGACCCCGAGCCTTCCAACTGCTGGATCCATCGAAGTGGATAGTCGGTATGTATGATCCGGCTTCTCCTCTGGCGCTTGTAACTCCGTCCAATCATTAATGAAGTCGACAAGTGCTTGTGACTTCACTGCTGTGCGTGGTGTGTACTTGAGCCCATGTGGCCCAAGCTCGATGGCCCATTTGCAATCCGCGATCGCCTCCGGTTTTGTATGATATCACCCAAAGGAGCTGAACTAACCCTTTGTAATAGGATGCCCTTGGAAATCTGTTTCAGCTTCCGGCTGGCCATAAAAACACCATAGACTAGCTTCTGCCAATGCGGATACCTCTGTTTGGACTCAATAAGTACCTCACTGATATAATAAACCGGCCGCTGAACCGGATATTCCTTTCCTGCCTCCTTGCGCTCTACCACAATGGCTCGCTTACCGCTCGTGCATTGGCTGCCACATATAATAACAGCGGTTCCTTGTCAGCTGGAGCTGCAAGGACGGCGGGTTGGCCAATTGCCGCTTTAGGTCCTCGAAGCTTCGTCGGCAATTTGGACTCGAGCGAAATGATCTGTCTTCCTCAAAGCATCTTGTATAAAGGAATAGCCTTCTCTCCAAGGCGGTGATAAACCGGCTCGATCTTTGCAATCCGGCCCGTAAGCGTTGAACATCGTTGATACACCGGTTTAGCCAAGGAGGTGATCGCTTTAATTTTCTCCGGATTGGCCGATTCCTGTTAGACACCAAGAACCCCAATAGCTTGCGGTAGGAACACCAAAGACACACTTGGCGGATTAAGCATCATCTTATAAATCGCAGGTTGTCGAAGGTCTCCTTCAAATCGTCCACCGGCGTCTCCTTCGTCTTGATTTCACCACAATGTCATCTACATAGGCATGCACATTGCGGCCGATCTGTGTATGCAAGCAATTCATACACACGCCGATAAGTAGCTTGGGCGCTCTTGAGCCCAAAAGGCATAGATACATAGCGAAGGCTCCAAAGGGAGTTATAAGCGCCGTTTTCTCCTGGTCCTTGACCGCCATCTTGATCGATGATATCCAGTATCGTCCAAAAGCTTAAACGCTCACATCTGCCGTGGCATCAATAATCTGATCAATGCGGGGAGAGCAAAAGGATCTGCTGGACAAGCTTTGTTAAGATCATGTGTAGTCCACACACATCGCCAGTGCCATTTTCTTAAGGACCAGCACCGGATTAGCGAGCCACTGGATGAAACACCTCGATGATAAAACCAGCTGCGGAAGCCTGGCTACTTCTTCTCAATGGCCTTGCGTCTTTCTTCATTAAACCGCGAGGAACTGTTTCACGGTTTATACTTAGGATCCACATTAAGTGTGTGCTCGTGAGTTCCCTCGGTACACTGGCATGTCGGAAGGCTTCCATGCAAAAATGTCCGGTTCTCACGGATGAACTCGATGGCGCGCCTTCCTATTTGGGATCCAGTTGGCACCGACGGTGAAGCTGCTTGGATGAATCGCTGCACGAAGTCAACAAGCTTGGTTTCACCGCCGATTTGAATTTCAGATCCGATTCATGCTCCGTAGTAGGCTTCTTGGAGGGTCATATCTGCCGGATCAACATTGTCCTTATAAATTTCAACTCCTCGTAGCACAGACCGCTGCGTAAGCTGCATCTCCTTCCTCACATTCCAGCGACTCGGCGGCTTCCATGCCTTATTATTGTTCCTTTGTAACCCGGCATTTTGAGTTGCAAGTAGATATAACAGGTCGTGCCATGAACTTAGCATAAGCCGGCCGTCCAAACAGGGCATGATATGGGCTCGGATTTTTACCACTTCAAAGGTTAGCTTTTCGGACCGGGAATCATGCTCATCTCCAAAGGCCACATCAAGGCTATCTTGCCAATAGGATAAGCAGATTTGCGGCACTACACCATGGAACACCGTCTTGGACGATCGAGATCTTTATCTGTGAGACCCATGCGACGGAAAGTGTCATAATACAATATATTGATCTTGCTTCCTCCATCCATAAGCACCTTAGTAAATTTATAGCCCCCAACTTGGGGGTCTACCACAAAGCCAGTGACCGGATTATCAACCGGGGATGGTCCTCTACGCTCCATACGATAGGCTGCTCGACCAGCGCAAATACCGTGGCACAGCCGGTTCACACAATTCTTGCCCGTTTGTGAAGCTTCCGATCCGCTTGTCCAAACTGGTTGTGAAAACATGATCTCGCCGCCATTCAACTGCTTTGGCTAGCTCGATAACTCGACTGCGGCTGCTGTTCTTTGGCTACCTTAGTTACTCGGTTGTTGAAATTGCCTGGTTGTGCCTCTGGCGAAGCTCCGTCTGACCCGGCCCATGAAAACCGGATCTGAACCGCCACGATCCCTGGTCATATCGGAAAGCATCGAATTTTGAACTCTTGCATAATAGAACAGTCTTTCCAAAGATGATTCGATGGGTTTTCTTTCGTCCGTGTTTGGGACAAGGCTGATTCAACAAGTAATTCAGACGGGTGGCACCAGCATTTGGACCCGATTCGCCTTGCCTCTCGCGCGGGCCTCTGTCCTGCGCATTAGTGTTGGCTACAAAATCATCGACCTTGCGCTTGCCCCGTTCCATGACCTGCGGTTTGAAATCTTGCTGCTTGGGTTGCCATTCTTCTTTCCCTTCCCCGCTTCGTCATCATCGCCGGGATCCTTGGTGCTTGTCGGAATCGGCATATTTTACCAGCGGTCATGAGGGTTCCCGTATCATTCAGAACCGCTTCATCGTCCCAGCTTAAGTTTCAGAGGCTCAAACCGGCGGTTGCTTTCCAATGTGATGATCGCCGAGTCGGCATTGATCCGATCCGAGGAGTGCAAGATCTCGGACACGGCGTACCCAGCGGGTTGTTGACTCCCCTTCTTCTGAACACAAGCCGCCCGGTCTACTATGGACTTGGGCTGCTTACATGTATTCTTAAAATTCGGATAAACCGGGCCCTTAAGCGACCCCACTTAATCGATAGAGTTGGGCGGCAAGCTTTTCAACCAAATGCGGGCTGTGCCTTCCATCATCATGGTGAAGTATTTTGCACACGCCGCTTCATCAACATCAAGCATCTCCATGGCCATCTCGTAACTCTCAACCCACGCCTCGGGGATAGATCTGCGGTGTAATTTGGCACCTTCGCGGGCCTTTAAAATCCTTAAGCGAGACGCACATTGCGCAAAGCGGGGTTAAACAGGGCACTCCCAAAGCGGAGGTGACTCGGGCCGTGGAGGAGGTAGGCGAACCGGCGTGTGTTGACCCGCATCCCCTTGTGCTGCTAACTCGGCCTCCCTGCGTGCGGGCCGATCCACCACCTCCCGAGCATTCTGGCGCTGCCTATCGGTGATTGCCTCGGGCGCTTCACGATCCGCGCGTTACTCGATAGGGCGGTTCATCCATGCGCTGCTGTAGCTCCGGCTTGGGCCGGGCGTAGAAGTGAATCGATCGCGGCTGTATGAATCGCCTCTGCTGGATTAGTGCAGTCCGGAGCTCCTTAACCGGCGTGTCTCAAGCGCTTGGGGAATCTCCTTCATTGGAATCGCCTCAATCGTGCGGCGGCTGCGACAAGGTTGTCCATAGGGTTAGAGTAATGCCCGGGCGCTCTGTGCCGCG
Organism: Aegilops speltoides; assembly: GCA_021437245.1. Lineage (NCBI taxonomy): Eukaryota > Viridiplantae > Streptophyta > Magnoliopsida > Poales > Poaceae > Aegilops > Aegilops speltoides. The sequence goes on from CM038141.1 coordinate 449,277,052, forward strand.
GAGGAATCACCGTATTCTCTTTGTGGGGCTCCATCTGGTGTGGTTGGACCGTCGCTCCGCTCTGGTGCCTCAATCCGGTTTACCACCTGTCTTTGGGGGCGGGTTCTTCGGGTCCGCTCGGGTGTCTGAAAAGAGGTTTCTAGGGTCAAACCGGACGGCGGCGCGATCGTACTTCGCCTTAACACCTCTGCGGCGCTCTGGTCAAGCATGAGTCGTAAGCTTGTGCATCTAAAGCGGCCCGCTCTGCGCCATGCGCTCCTTCTCTGCCGCTAGATCCGCTTTGGCTTGCGTGATCTGCTCTCTCACCTTGCAATCTCGCATTATGAGCCTCGATCTGCTGGGTTATCCTCCGCCATGGCGCTGCTAGCGCATCAAACGGATCGACAAAACTTGAACCGGCGGTCGCACCGGCCTCTCGATCCTCTTTGCCGGCTGAACCGGAGAGTATTGCCGCTGCGGTGAAGAGAGGTTCTTGGCCCGAGTACCGCCATGAATACACCGATCCGGTTCGGTGACTGGGGTCCGGAATCTGTCACCATCGGAACAGCCCGATCATACCATCCTGCAATGGTACAATGACTCGGTCTCTCCTACGAAGATTCATCGCCGGAGTAGGCAGCGGTCTCGCCACCGTACTCTAAACCGCATCATACCCCCTCCATGGGTAGCTCCAACGAAGACATGCTTCACGGCCGGTTTAGCCGGGCTGTTTCTTGTGTATTGAGCCGTCTCGACGAGGTCGGTGCAGATGTCCGGCTCAGGCCCTCCGATCTTGCCGATGAAGACGTGTATGCCGCCGAACACTACAAGAAATATGTCAACTTATGACCTTCTGTCAGTGACCCTCGAAGAATTGGTCATAAATTTATGACCATTTCAGACCAATTGGTCAAAAGCTGTTCGGGGGCCTCCAAACCCTAAACCATTGCGACCATTTTGGTCAGAAAGGTCGTAATTTCCTCACACGAAAAGGTCATAAAGCAAATAGCGCTAGTCCGCTGCCTTATTTCTAGTTGTTAACGACCAATATAGATGGTCATAGCCTTGTAAATTGTGGTGGGTTGCTATGACTAGGCGCCACCTCATCGTTTTGCCTATGTGGCATGTCCATGTGGCGAGTTTTGCCCTAGGTTGTGAAGCAACCTATATTTCTGTCATTCCCAAAATTCCCAAAAAAATCTCATAAATTCTTTGGGTCATATCTTCGTCAAATATGTAAAAACCTTCCTTGCCTAGTTCAAAAATAATTCAAAAATATTCATTTTCCTATTACATTCATAGTAACAGTTTGTGAAGGAAGTACCACTTTGGCATGTCCAAATAGTATCTATTTTCTACAGTGCTTTCCTATGCCCAAATAACCATCCTCCACCAAATGCCAGCTCAATCCATTCATTATTTTCAGCCAAGCTTCAACATTCGTATTTATGTCCGGTGTGGTGGTTTGCAAAGCAAGTACCAGCTAGGCTCCTCCTTTTGAGCTGAAAATTTGTGAAGACGGCCTTCTTAGTAACTGATCATCCTCAGCCAAAACTCACGCCCATTAGCCATGTACATTTCTGTACCGCTAATCAAACACTTGGTGCTAATTCATGTTTGAGCACCGATCGGTATCCTCGTGAGAATCTTATGTTGTAATTTTCTTCCTAGCACCTACATGGGGAGTTCCCAACCCACTAGACATGACTAGGTCACCCAGAACACATGGTAGCGCCACGGTCACGTGGTGACCACACGATGGGCATCTTGAGCTTCACGCGCTCTAGAGTTCGGGCCCTCGGCCACTTGTCCAAACCTCGATGTCTCTCCATCAAACCATGTATTTCTGATTAAATAGATACTTATTTACCTAGAAATGATTTTTGAAAAAATAAAGAGCAAACTATGATGCAGCTGCAGTTCAAATTTGACCGCTTCCAAATTGAATCGGCGGAAATTTGTCTTTTTCACGAGAGGTGGATCAAAAATTTACACCCAACCATTTTGTCAATTGTGCATTAAATATGGCCTAGTATTTTATAAAATGATTTGGTCCAATTTTGCAACAATAATTTGGTAGTTCCTTCACAAAAAAACCTCCTTTCGGGCACTCGAAAAATGGAAAATGGTTTTTTCGTCCAACGAAAATGAAAACTTCCTTAGGGAACATTGTTTGCCATTCCAATATGCACCCTTGTGCACAATATGAGATCATTTGAACAAACTATGCCATGGATGTGGCCATAAGATTGGTCATTTGGCTTGAAAGCCATGAATCCTCACACTTGATAGCTCATTTCTAAGAACACTTTTTTGAAATAATTACCGTATTACAAGTTTATTATTTTTCCTGGAAACTTGGTCACATATAATGACACAATGCGAAGGTTTTCCAATTTTTTGATTTTTTTTGAATTTTTTATGCCCGTTTCAAAATGCGGTCAAAACGGCGGGCTTGACCGTTCCTAGCTAGTGGTTGAATCTTGGATTTTTTTTGGTGTTTCTATGATTAAATAGATACTTATGTACCTAGAAATGATTTTTGGAAAAAATAAATAGCAAACTATGAGGCAGCTGCAGTTCAAATTTGACCTGCTTCCTAGTGAATTGGCGGGAATTTGTCTTTTTCACCAGAGGTGGATCAAAACTTTTGACAACCAACAATTTTGTCAATTGTGCATTAAATATGGCCTAGTATTTTATAAAAATGATTTGGTCCAATTTTGCAACAATAATTTGGTAGTTCCTTCACAAAAAAACCTCCTTTTGGGCACTCGAAAAATGGAAAATGATTTTTTCGTCCAAAGAAAATGAAAACTTCCTTAAGCAATATTGTTTGCCATTCCAAGATGCACCCTTGTGCACAATATGAGATCATTTGAACAAACTATGCCATGAATGTGGCCATAGGATTGATCATTTGGCTTGAAAGCTATGAATCTTCATGCATGATAGCTCATTTCTGAGAACACTTTTTTAAAAGAATTGCCGTATTACAAGTTTATTATTTTTTCTGGTAACTTGGTCATATATAATGACACCATGCGAAGGTGTTCCAATTTTTTGATTTTTTTTGAATTTTTTATGCCCGTTTCAAAATGCGGTCACAATGGCGGGAATGACCGTTCCTAGCTAGTGGTTGAATCTTGGAAATTTTTTGGTGTTTCTCTGATTAAATAGATACTTATGTACCTAGAAATGATTTTTGGAAAAAATAAATAGCAAACTATGAGGCAGCTACAGTTCAAATTTGACCCGCTTCCAGCTGAATCGGTGGAAATTTGTCTTTTTCACGAGAGGTGGATCAAAACTTTTTACACCCAACCATTTGGTCAATTGTGCATTATATATGGCCTAGTATTTTAGAAAAATGATTTGGTCCAATTTTGCACCAATTATTTTGGAGGTCCTTCACAAAAAACCTCCTTTCGGGCACTCGAAAAATGGAAAATGGTTTTTTTGTCCAAAGAAAATGAAAACTTCCTTAGGCAACATTGTTTGCCATTCCAATATGCACCCTTGTGCACAATATGAGATCATTTGAACAAACTATGCCATGAATGTGGCCATAAGATTGATCATTTGGCTTGAAAGCCATTGATCTCCACACGTGATAGCTCGTTTCTGAGAACACTTTTTAAAAATAATTGCCGTATTACAAGTTTGTTATTTTTCCTAGGAACTTGGCCACATATGATGACACAATGCGAAGGTTTCCCAATTTTTTGAATTTTTTTGAATTTTTTATGCCCGTTTCAAAATGCGGTCAAAACGGCGGGCTAGACCGTTCCTAGGTAGTGGTTGAATCTTGGATTTTTTTGGTATTTCTCTGATTAAATAGATACTTATGTACCTAGAAATGATTTTTGGAAAAAATAAATAGCAAACTACGAGGTAGCTACAGTTCAAATTTGACCCGCTTCCTCTTGAATCGGGTGGAATTTGTCTTTTCACCGAGGTGGATCAAAATTTTTACACCCGACCATTTGGTCAATTGTGCATTATATATGGCCTAGTATTTTATAAAATTGATTAGGTACAATTTTGCAACAAATATATGGTAGGCCCTTCACAAAAAAACTCATTTTGGGCAATCGAAAAAAATGGAAAACTGATTTTTCGTCCAAAGAAAATAAAAGATTCCTTAGGCAAAATTGTTTACCATTCCAGGATGCACCCTTGTGCACGATATGAGGTCATTTGAGTAGACTATGCCAAGAATGTGACCATAAGATTGACTATTTAAGTAGACTTTTTAAAAGTAATTATCGTGTTAGAAGTTTGTTTTTTCCTAGACACTAGATCACACAATGCAAAGGCTTTCCATTTTTTGATTTCTTTAATTCTTTATACCAATTTCAAAAGCGATTAAAATCATGGGCATAACCGTCAGTAGCTCGGATGGAATCTTACAAAACTTAAATGGCCAAAAAGGCTAGAACGATTGGAAATGCATACAAGTTGGTTATCATCATCCATAAAATGTGGTGTAACTTGAGTGAAAATTTTAGTGGTTCCATTTTGCAAAATATTATAGGTAGTTGCTTCATAAACCCCTTTGTTTTTAGCACTTAAAGACTATATTTTAAATTACAGCCATAGTCTTCAACCAATCAGGACGTCTCTCCCGGATCACCCTACCGTAGGCGATCTGAACCGTCCGATCGTCCCTGATCTAACGGCAGACTTGACCCCCCACTGTCTCACCTAACACAACCCGCACCCACAGCCGCTGCCCTCTCCCTCGCTCAGATCTCGATCCGATCCAGATCGACGCCGCCACCCCTCTCTAACCCATCGCCGGCGGCGGCGCCCTCCCTCCCTCGCCTTCTCCTCCTTCCCTCTTCACGGCCGCCTCCACCACGCCACAAACCCCGGCGATGGCCTCGTGTAGATACCATCCTCCCCCGGTCCCGTCCCCAGCCCCGTCCGGATCCACCGTCTTCCCTCTCCCTCCCTCAGATCCGCCGCCGTCCGCCTCCGCGCGGCCTCCATGCGCACCCCGTCCTCGCCAGCCTCTGCGCGTACCCCATCCTCGCCCGCCTCCGCGCGGCCTCCACCTCCACCTCTAGCCCTACCGCACACCACTCCTCTCTCTCCCCGCGCGACGAACCCTAACGCTCAGATCTAGATCCCTCCCATCGCCGCCACCCAGCTCCCCCATCTCCCTCACCTCGCCACTGATGTCCCATCAACGTCCTCCTCCCTCCTGCTCCGGGCAACCAGTTCCCCTTACAACCTCCGACCAGTTCCCCACCACCGCGCTGCCATGCCCCTCCCTCCAACCAAGATCTCGGCGGCGACGAGCCCAGCGCGTGGCGTGCGGTGGTAGGGGGTCGGGATCGACGGGAGGAGTGGGAGGAGCCGGGCCATCGGGAGGTACTTGGCGGCGGCGGTGGAGGAGGCCGACGCGCAGGAGGACGGCGTGATGCTGCCCAAGGAGGGGAGCGAGGCGGCCGAGAGGTACGACTGGCGGGAGGAGTGGTACCCGCTGTACCTGTCCAAGGAGGTGCCCGAGGACGCGGCGCTCCCGATCATCGTGTTCGACCGCCTGCTCATGCTCTTTCTCCCCTCCATGTCGGTTTCTTTCTCCATGGATCAGTAGCGGTTCAGATGAAGAGCGTGATTTGATTTGTTTGGGTTTGAATTGATCGTGTGCGTGTGTGTGTGTGTTTACAGGGGAGAAGAAGGCCAAGGAGGAGCAGGCCAAGAAGCTGCAGGCCAAGAAGTCCAAGATGAAGGTATGCGCTGCCGCTTCCTCGTTCCTCCCCTGCTTTGGCACTGTTACTCGACTCAGATGTGTTGCTAGACTGCTTGTTAGTGGAATCAGCTTCTTGATTGGTGCTGTGCTGCTACTTTTGCTGTGTTAGATAAGCATATCATGTAGTCTTTTGGTACATGGAGTTCTGATTAGTGGTGTTTTAGCTTGCTATGCTAGGTTGCAACCTTGTTGGAGTGTGTACACACACTTAAAGTTGCCTTGTCTGCTGTGAAATTCACTAATTTAGCTGACTGTTGGACTGTTGGACTCTGTTAGAGTTCATACTCTTTGCCTTTGTGCAAGAATTACAGCTGGAGCACCGTTTGTTTGGCTCAGATTCCTGATGTGTTTATATTCAGAAGGACTAATTCACTTGGAAACCGTTACTGCTTAATTCACTTGGAGACATTTCAATACTCTTCGCTTCCCAACTACAAGTGTGACCTGACTGAGATGTCTGGAATGATTAGTGCAGATGCTTTTCTGATAATTGTTTCCACATTATCTTGCTGAACCTGTCAGATTCTTACTAATTGCCTGAGTTTGAGTATGCCTTTAGATGCTCATGTGATATTCACTTTTTCTTTGTCTCTCCCCCTTGCTTCCCTAGAATTTCCTTATCTACTTTACAAATGAGAAGCAATTTATTTTACCCAAATATTTCCAAAGAAATCATTGCTGATATTTTCTAAGCAACCTCCCTTTCTTCGGTTAAGATGTTCATGTGCTACTTGTGTTTCAGTTCCATTGGCTCCTATTGCAAATAAGTCTATACATTAGACTAGCCCAAGTGTTGTAAGTGCTGGGTGTCCTAGATACAGAAATATACCAAGTGCAAGTGGGTGCTCGTGTTGTGCATAGTAGCAGATCTGTTTATGTGAGCTATACAATGGCCTATTTCTTCCTAATGATATGAACACTATCTCATGATCGACTAGGTCCCTGCTCTATTTCTTATTCTTTTGCATCCTGTATGTATGTATGTGTCGGCGACGACGAAGTGGTTTCTTCAGAATTGATCGAGTCGACAAAGTTGTTCGAACATTTCTTGAAGCAGGCGAGGCCGGTGATGTCCGTGCGGTGATGTCTCAGGGGTGGCGCCCTTGTGCCCGACAGTTGCCCTGGTCACCGTGGTGGTGCTTGGCGGCTTGCAGACCCTCTCCTCAATGTGGTGATGGTCACACCATAGCCGTGGTGTGGCTGAGCCTCTGCACGATTACAACCTTCCTCTGGTGAGGTCCTCCCGTCCTTCATCTCGATGTAGCTCTGCATGGCCTTGGCCATGATTTGGGTTGGATGTGGGGCTCTGTTAGTTCTTTGCTAGATCTGTAACCAAGCATCAACTCCTCTTGGAGCTCTCTGGTGATAAATTCATGCGGTTCTAGGGTGCATCAAGAGCTGCCCATGTGTACTTGCTTTATATATGTGCTCCTGTGATGCTCTGGTGGTATGGGGTTGCTCTGGATTTGCTAAGATGGTTAGGAGCAGTGCTTAATCTATTGTTTGCTCCTATGTGGCTCTGTTGGACTCATGCTCTGCTCCTACACCAGCAGCTTGATTGGTTCTATATACACTAGCAGCAGTAGCTCATGTACATGTAATTGAACTCCCAGGGTGCTGTTCTTGTAAATTCTTCCATGTCTTTCTCTTTTTGCTGGTGCTACTACACATGTTAGATTGTTAGCTGTACTTGTTTCCATCTCAAATTACTTATATTCTTGAGCATATGCCTGATGCTTGGTGCATGTAGGATGTGCTCCGTGTGGATATCTATGCATTTGTTAAGATTTTTGTAGCACATGCTATGGCCTCAAAGATTGTTTATTTTATTTTCGTTCATACATGAGCACAGTTTTTATTGCCCTCAAGGGTGAATTGATTTGATCGTTAATATGTGGTTGGATGTGATGTTTTGCAGGTTGAAGGCGCTAAGGTGTTGGAGGCAGCGTGTACTTGTTGAGCGTTTTATCATGAGAGTGCTATACGGTGATTGGTGTAATATTGTATGGTTATATTGTGATTGGTGGAATGTAATAAACTTGATTTGTACATCGGTGATTTGGCTGTTATTTGAATATATTTAAAATGTGTTCTCGATTGGTATATCATTGAGTTACAAGTTGTGAAAAATTAAAACCGATGTTTGGGACCTAGTGCCTAGAAGAATCGACAATGTGCATCCGATTGACTACAATAATATGAAATTGAATGTAACAAAAAAGGAAAACCCAAAAATAAAAATATATAGAATGTGAAAAGGCTGCACCTCAAAAAGCAAAAAAAGGCCGAACCAATGGCCCAAGCCCATGTAGCTAGTAAAAACAACAGGAAAAATACATTAAAAGGCGAAATGTTGGGCTTGGCCCATGTAAAACGCCGAATCGGACCGGGCTGATTCTTGTGCCACATCACTTGCCACGTTGGATGCCTCGTGGCTGAGGAAGTTGCTAGTGACCAAAAATTTGGTCAAAGAACCAACGACCTTTTACATATCACGAGAGAAGGTCGCTATAGTCGATTAATGACCCTCAGCTTTTGACCTTCTGTTTTTGGTCACAAAAAGGTCGCAAATGAAAAACTATGACCTTTCAGCGACCAATAGTGAGGGTCACAAGTTGACATATTTCTTGTAGTGGAAGGGGACCCGGTATCCATACTCGATTGAATCGGCCTCGGGACCCTATCCGGTATTGTCGATGTAGATCCGGCCACGACGACTCTTGGTCATCCGGCCCACGACGTAGCCTTCGAGTCCTTTGAGCTTGCCCTCCAAGATCGTCAAACCATCGTGCGATAGCCCCACGGTGGGCGCCAACTGTCGTGGATTTGTCACGGCAGATGTCCTAGCATAAGGACTTAGTCGTGGAGCCATCGCTACGGGTTTACTTGTAGGGGTTAAAACGGACACAAAGACACGAGGGTTTTTATACTAGTTCGGCCCCTTCGATGAAGGTAAAAGCCTACGTCTAGTTGTGATGGAATTGATGTAGTCTCGACGGCTAGGGAGCAAACAAGCTTCGCCTAGGCTCGAGTTGTGGTTGTCTGTCCTGAACCGCCGCCGGGTCGTCCCCTTATATACATGAGTGACGCCCGTCGGTTTGCAGAGTCCCAACCGGTTCATATTCGTATCCCGCACTAGTAGAAAAAGAGGCTTTCCGTCCAGCCCCATAAGTCGCGAAGCTGTAGGAACCGCGACCAATGGGACCTTTAGTCGCGGTTCTGGAGGTGAACCGCGACCAAAGGCCCGAAGCTGTAGGAACCGCGACCAAAGGCCTGGGCCAGGCGCTCGGTGGTACGTGAGGGGCTTTAGTCATGTTGGCCAGACAACCGCGACTAAAGGTTTCGGCACCTTTAGTCACGGTTTGCCGTGCCAACCGCGACTAAAGCCCTCCCTATATATACCCATCCAAAGCAGCCAACACTTAGCCATTTGGAGCCATTCTCTTCACAAGTGGGTGTAGGTTTGCTTTTGGTTCCTCTTATGCACATAAGGTGTTTGATGAAATGCATGCCCCAAGAGCATGAAACAAACATGACATGAAGTGTTGGAGCCACACTCTTGATCATGTTAGCAACTTGATGAACCTTTGATGTGTCAATATGCATGTGTGTAGTTCATAACAAATGCATGATGGTTAATTATATATTTTATATTATAATAATGCAGATGAATCGGCAATGGATGTCTGTAACCGACTCTCCGGCGAGTTCACTACGGGTTTGAAAGATTTCCTCGTAGTGGCTAATGCGAACAAGCGGGGGTTTTGTTATCTCGTCCATGTGTTATCTGTAAGAATGAGAAGGGTTACTCTTCCTCAAGAGTTGTTCACATGCATCTGCTTGAAGGGTTTCATGCCAAGCTATAATTGTTGGACCAAGCATGGAGAAAGAGGGGTTATAATGGAAGAAGATGAAGAAGGGATGATTTCATCGATGAAAGCTATCTTGCTCATTTCGGTGATACTTTCATGGAGGATTTGAAGGTGAAGGGAAGGTGAAGAAGAGGCACGTGATGATCCGTTGATGATCTTGGTCGGACCATTGCCGATGCGGAGACGCCTGCTAAACCGAAAAGGAGAGGAGAATTTGGATCGCATGTTAAAGGATCACGAAAGGCGCTGTACCCGGATGCGATGATGGTCGAAAAAGCTGGGCTGCTGCATGGATTTGCTGAAATGGAAGGCAGAGGCAGGTGTAGCTGACTCGGCATTTGAAAACTTGCTGAAAATGTTGAAGAATATGTTTCAAAGGATAACGAGTTGCCCGCTTGAGACGTCTGAAGCAAAGAAGGTTATCGCCCTCTAGGTTTAGAGGTTACGAAGATACATGCATGCATCAACGATCGCATCCTCTACCGCGATGAATACGAGAATTTGAATGAATGCCGGTATATGCCTTGCATTGCGTTATAAGATCGAGGCGATGACCCCGGTAGCGATGTTGAGGGCGAAACCCGTGAAGAGGGTTCCGCCAAGGTGATGTGGTATGCTCCTATAATACCACGGTTGAAACGTCTGTTCATGAACAAAGAGCATGCCAAGTTGTTGCGATGGCACAAAGAGGAACGTAAGTCGGACGGGAGTTGAGACACACCGCAGATGGAGCATAATGGAGAAAGATCGACGATGGTTCAGAGATTTTGCGGTGACGCAAGGAACATAAGATTTGCTCTAAGCACGGATGGCATGAATCCTTTTGCGAAAGCGAGCTCCACCATAGCACTGCCCGTGACTCTATGCATCTACAACCTTCCTCCTTGGTTGTGCATGAAGCGGAAGTTCATTATGATGCGGTGCTCATCCAAGGTCCGAAGCAACCCGGCAACGACATCGATGTGTACCTAAGGCCATTAGTTGATGAACTTTTACAGCTGTGGGGTGGTGTCCGTGTGTGGGATGAGCACAAACAAGAGGAATTTGACCCACGAGCGTTGCTTTTCGTAACCATCAACGATTAGCCTGCTCTTAGTAACCTTCGGGACTGTCAAATAAGGGATACAATGCATGCACGCACTTGCTTACATGAGACCGAAAGTGTACATTTGCCAAATTGTAAGAAGAACGTGTACCTTGGGCATCGTCGATTTCTTCCAAAATTCATCCATGAAGAAAGAAAGGCAAGCATTACAACGGCAAGGCAGATCACCGGCGAAGCTGCGGAACGACTTGGTGCCGAGGTATTTGATATGGTCAAGGATTTGAAAGTCATCTTTGGAAAGGGTCTGGCGGACAATCGGTTCGAAGGGAGCCGACGGCACGCAGCCATGTGGAAGAAGAAATCTATATTCGGGAGCTAGAATATTGGAAAGTCCTAGATGTCCGCTCTGCAATCGACGTGATGCACGTTACGAAGAATATTTGCGTGAACCTCCTAAGCTTCTTGGGCGTGTATGGGAAGACAAATGATACAAAGGAAGCACGGCAGACCAAGAACGTTTGAAAGACCACGATGATAGGCATCCGGAATGGTTTCAAGGTCGTGCCAGCTACGCTCGACCAAAGAAGAGAAGGTCATCTTTTTGAATGCCCGAGCAATATGAAGGTCCCGTCTGGATTCTCGCCCAATATAAAGGGAATAATAAACATGGCGGAGAAAAAGTTCCAAAACCTGAAGTCTCACGGCCGCCACGTGATTATGACGCAATTGCTTCCGATTGCTTTGAGGGGCTCTGCCGGAAAATGTTCGATTAGCCATTGTGAAGCTATGTGCATTCCTCAATGCAATCTCTCGAAGGTAATCAATCCGAAGTTCTACCACGGTTCTGAGCGATGTGATCCAATGTCTTGTCGATTTCGAGTTGGTGTTCCCGCCATCCTTCTTCAATATTATGACGCACCTCCTGGTTCACCTAGTCGAAGAGATTTCCGTTCTCGGTCCTGTATTTCTACACAATATGTTCCCCTTGAGAGGTTCATGGGAGTATTAAAGAAATATGTTCAGTAATCGTGCTAGGCGAGAAGGAAGCATCGCCAAGGGCTATGGAAATGAGGAGGTAATTGAGTTTTGTGTTGACTTTGTTTCGACCTTAAGCCGATTGGTCTTCCTCGATCGCGGCACGAGGGGAGACTAAGTGGAAAAGGCACGATCGGAAGGAAATCAACGATATGTATGGACGGCCATTCTCGATCAAGCACACCACCTTTGTCTTGACCAATTCCAGCTTGGTGGCTCCGTACTTTGAGAAACACAAGAATATTTTACTTTCGGACAACCCGGGAAGCTGAATCTGGATTAGGAAGGCCCACATGGAGACTTTCGGCAGTTGGTTGAGAAAACATTTAATGAATGACAATGATGTTGTAGATCATTTGTACATGTTGGCCAAGACACCATCTTCGACTATAACGACTTTCCAAAGTGCGAGATAAATGGGAATACATTTTACACGATCGCCCAAGATAAAAAGAGCACCAACCAAAACAGTGGTGTCCGCTTTGATGCAGCAACCGAGAATGGGCAAAAGGTCACATATTATGGTTACATAGAGGAGATATGGGAACTTGACTATGGACCCTCCTTTAAGGTCCCTTTGTTCCGTGCAAATGGTTCAAGCTAACAGGAGGTGGGGTAAAGGTGGACCAGCAATACGGAATGACAATGGTGGATTTCAACAATCTTGGTTACCTTGACGAACCATTCGTCCTAGCGAAAGATGTCGCTCGGGTTTTCTATGTGAAGGACATGAGTAGCAAACCGAGGAAGCGGAAAGATAAGAAAACGATCAAGACATCATGCGATGATTCAAAGCGCCACATTGTTCTTTCGGGGAAAAGAAACATCGTGGGAGTGGAGGACAAGACAGACATGTCGGAAGATTATAATATGTTTGCTGAAATTCCGCCCTTCAAAGTGAACACCGACCCAAGCATTAAGTTAAATGATGAGGATGCTCCATGGATACGGCACAATCGTAAGCAAGCGGGGACACAAGGGAAGAATTGATGTGTAATAATTTATTGTACCAAACTTTGTATTTGGTCGATGAACTGAATGATGTATCAAACCTTTGTCAAACCTTCAAGGGATTAGTTTTATTTTTCTGATTTTTTGATATATAATTGTATTTTAAGATTTTAAAATGAATTAGTTTTATTTTTCTGATTTTAAAAGGAAAAAGGAAGAAGAAGAAAGAAGGAAAAGGAAAAAAAAGAAGAAAAAAACAGAAGAAAAAGGAAAAACAGAAGAAAAAAACAAATGAAGAAAAAAGGAAAAAGAAGAAAAAAAACAAATGTAAGAAAAACATAAGAAAAAAACAAGCAGAAGAAAAAGCAGAAGAAAAAAGGAAAAAGGAAGAAAGGAAGAAAAAAAGAAGAAAAACAAGAAAAAGGAAGAAACAAACAGAAGAAAAAAAAGAAGAAAAAAGGAAGAAAAAAACAGAAGAAAAACAAGAATTTAAAATGAATTAGTTTTATTTTCTGATTTTTTGATATATAATTGTATTTTTAAGATTTTAATAACATAAATAAATAAGTAATTAGAAACTTTAATAGCAAAAATAATTATCATAAAGTAAAATAAAAAAGTAATTAGAAACAAAATAAAATAAAATAAATAAGTTTTTTGTTGTAAGTAGAAACAAAACAAAATAAATAAAGCAAAAATGAAAACAATACAAATTAAGCAGAAAACAATACAAATTAAAAGAAAACAATACAAATTAAGCAGAAAACAGGCCTTTAGTCGCGGTTGGAGACGAGACCCATGACTAAAGGTACCTTTTAATCGCGGTTGGCAGACAAGCCGCGACTAAAAAAAACCTTTAATCATGGTCAAGGCGAGCAACCCGCGACTAAAGGTACCCTTTAATCGCGGCTCGCCGCCAACCGCGACTAAAGTGGGGGCCTATAAATACTCGTCTTCTCCGATTCCCTTGATTCGTCGCCCTCGCCCTCGGCGCCGAAGCGCTTCGACGCCGATCGACGCCGACGCCGACGCCTGGCAACGCCTGACGCTTGAAGCCTGCGCTGCCGCCCCCCGATGGCGCCGCCTCCGCCCTACCTGCCCTTGCCGCCGCCCGTGCCCTGGCGCCCTTGCCGCCGCGCCGCCGCCGCCGCCCGCCGCCCGCCCGCCTGCCCTGCCTGTGCTGCCGCGCACGCCGCCCGCCCGCCCGCGCCACCGCCTGGCCCCTGGCCTGCTGCCCGTCCTCAGCGTGGCACTAGAAGAAGAAGAAAGAAGAAGAAGAAAGAAAAAGGAAAAAGGAAGAAGAAAGGAAAAAGGAAGAAGAAGAAAGAAAAAGAAAAAGGAAAAAGGAAGAAGAAGAAAAAGGAAAAAGGAAAAAGGAATTTTTTTCTTTTTTTTCTTTTTTTTGTTCTTTTTAATTTTAACTAGTTTTAGTTTAACAAAAACGGTAAATAACTTAAAACCCTAAACCCCAAAAACAAAAAACAACAGAAAACCGGCCAAAGAAAAACAAAAAGGAAAAAGGAAGAAGAAGAAAGAAGAAGAAAGGAAAAAGGAAGAAGAAGAAAGAAAAAGAAAAAGGAAAAAGGAAGAAGAAGAAAAAGGAAAAAGGAAAAAGGAATTTTTTTCTTTTTTTTTTCTTTTAATTTTAACTAGTTTTAGTTTAACAAAAGCGGTAAATAACTTAAAACCCTAAACCCCAAAAACAAAAACAACAGAAAACCGCCAAAGAAAAACAAAAAGGAAAAGGAAGAAGAAGAAAGAAGAAGAAAGAAGAAGAAAGGAAAAAGGAAGAAGAAGAAAGAAAAAGAAAAAGGAAAAAGGAAGAAGAAGAAAAAGGAAAAAGGAAAAAGGAATTTTTTTCTTTTTTTTTCTTTTTTTTGTTCTTTTTAATTTTAACTAGTTAATTAGTTTAACAAAAACGGTAACCCTAAACCCTAAACCCCGCCCCGTCTCGCGCTCTACCGCGACACCCTCTCCCACCCCTTCCTCGCCCCCTCCTTTTGCCACCGCCCTTTCGCCACCGCCACCGCCACCGCCCCCCTTCTTCACTTAATTAATTTGTTTTACTACATGTTTTCAGGATGACATAATGGCGGACGATAGAGTGACCCGATTATGGACAACTATGATCCGGACGGTGAAGCACATATGTTCGCATCATAAACGGCGATATTCAATATGTGCCGACCGGAGAAGAAGAAGATGATATCTCTTCTTATCTCGAACCTTGACGGTGAAGATGAAGGCGCCGTCAAGAAGATGATGTCAAGAAACGTCGATAAACAGCGATCTTCAAATGGAAGTAGCAACCACCTCCGCGCCGAGGTATATATATACATTGAGCCTCTGGTGATACAAACTAACTGATTTGAATAAATATGTGTGTACTAACGCGCGCGACTCTCTTTCTTATTTTAGCCCTCGGCCGGATCGTCGAAACAATCGAGTACGTCGTCGTCAAAGCGTGGCGCAACCAAGACGATGAAACCAGGAGAAACATGCACCATCCAGGTTGTCGACTTTGCAACCGGCAGGCCGCTGGAGCCCCGCAAGAACGCCACCAAGTTTGTCAGCCAATGCGGAGCCATTGTTAGAGACAACGTCTCGATCACCGTCCAGGAGTGGAATGAGCCAAAGAAGGCACGAATTGATGGTTTCACTTTTGTCGATAAGAGAACAAAAAAAGATTGCTTCAAGAAGCTTATGGAACATTTCGTTCTACCTCCGGAATACAACAAATTCGATGAGGAGGGTAACAAGATTGAGGAAAACAAGGAGAGGAGGAGGCTAGTCAAACAGTTCGCTCTTCATAAGATGGCCGACGATTCGGAAATTCAAGCAAAATCTAGCCCGTGACTTTGTCAAGCGAACAAGACTCGGATTTCAGAGGACAATATGAGAAACCGAAAGATGATTGGCCAGAATTTGTGAAGCAAAAGAAATCGGAGCAGTTCATTCAAATATCGAAACAAAATAAGGAAAATGCGGCTAAGAAGGAGTACAATCATGTTATGGGGCCAGGAGGGTATCGCATTTGGGTGCCTAGGTTCGAGAAGAAGGAGAACGAGCTGAGGGCGCGAGGAATCCGTCCAGCACGGAGGATGGGACCCAAGGGCCAAAAGCTGGTGGTACGGGCATGGGGAACGCCAACCCGGAGGCAGGGGAGTGTGTTTACGAGGCAAATTAATTAAACCCACCCAAGCCCTTATTGACGCAATGAAGGATGCTCAACAGGGAAGATCAAGTTCAACAGAGAGAACGACGCTACCGACAAAAGCCCTCGGGAATCCTGAACACGGAGGACGTGTACGAGGCATGGGGCACATTCCGTGGAAAATAGGGTTCCCCGAGCGATGACCCGTCTGATTCTGAAGCCGTAAGAGAAAGATGGATCGGGAAGCAGATGTTGTGGCGCGGTTGGCATCGGAAATGGAAGTGATGAAGAAAACCATGAGTGTACTAGTAGCGAAGAGATTCAGCTCGGTGCAGCATGAAGATCATCCGGCGGATCTCGAAGCCAGCAGCGGAGAAGCAGCGTGGCTTCCACGGAGGCCCCACCGGCTGGTGCGGATGCACCGACGATCGAAATTACTGCACCGGAGCCTCGGTGGTCGAAATTACTGCACCGGAGCCTCCTCGCTACCCGTGGGCGATATAAAGGAGATGAAAGAATGTCATCAGATTATCCTATCGGGAACATGTCCATGAAGGTAGCCATCGGCAGTGCTTTACCATGTTTACTCGAGCACTCCACCACAACAACCCCATTAAAGATGGCTATGCTCGTGTCACGGTGGAGGACATAGTCCAAGGGTTTGAGGACACGGAGATTGAAATTGCTACACACAAGGGGAGAAAAGACTTGGAGATGTCAAGCGCCATTACATTCTATGGCAAAAGAAGTTTATCAAGTTTCAGCGAGGCGCCAAGGACAACAAGTCCACCCCCTACGGTGGTGGTGGTGGCGGTGGCGGTGGTGGTGGTGGTGGTGGTGGCGGTTCACCTACACCTCCGTCACATCAGCCGACGCCGCCCCGATCCACAACGTCCGGCGGTGATCATCCGCCGCCCCATCCTCGTCCGCGGGTGATCCGGCGCCGCCCCGATCCACAACGTCCGCGGGTGATCATCCGCCGCCCCGATCCTCGTCCGTGGTGATCGACGCCGCCCCAATCCACCTACGGCAAAGAAGGAAGAAGTCACGGAGTATTAACCGGACCCTTATGTACCTAAGACCACAAAGGTACCGGAGCCATCATCAAGCCTCTCCCCACAAGGCCTTGGGAACGTAGTGCCGAGGAACTCGACGCGGCGCTGCTGCTGATTTGGAGAAATGGAAGGCGGACTGCAAGAAGAAAAGAGAGCCCGAGCCCAAGCCAAGATTTTCGATCAGCAAAAGAAGTGGGCTAAGTCATTTTGAGCACACCGTCCCAAGCCGAAGAATCTCCCTAACGACTATGCACGTGAACTTCGCGAGCAGGCATTCATGTTCAAGGAGAACCAAGAGCGGAGAAGGCGAAAGTATAAAAGCGGAAACAAGTTGCCCAGCTCGGGAACAAAGTAAACAATCGATTGCCCGCTTATAGTGGAAGCCTTCGTCCGGATGCCCCGAGATCATACAAGCTGCGGCAGACAGGAGGGATTAGTAACGAGTGCGAGAACAAGCGGCCAACTTAGGTATTACTCTTCGTGAACTATTAGACCTTGATGAGTTGCCGTGAAGGAGGTAGTAATTACATATGTCAAGAATGGGCCTCTCGTCGAGCTGCTTGCAGAAAAGGATCTACGACCAAATGAAACGTCTGCTGAATTGGTACAAGGGTTACATAAAAATAAAACGCCAAAGATTATATTTATGCGGAAGTTAGACATGAGCATCACTTCAAACATTACTATGTACAAGTTGAACTGAGTGAATTGTTCCAGCTTTTCAATCTGCGAGCTCGACAAATCTATCATCGGTTGCTACGTTCGTAAGTGATTTATTAATTTCTACCCCATCTCGTTCATATTGCCTCGCACTATATATATGTCCTAACTATATTGTTGTGTCCTCTATTATACATGCAGAATGAAGATTAAGGAATGCAGAGTAAGGAACATCCATGATGTTGGGTTCATTGACCCACACATCGTTAATGATATTGTGTTGAAGCATTACCCCACCGACGTGGAGGCGGACTGTGGCAGTTTCTTACAAAGCAGGAACTCAAAAGTGATATTCTATTTCCTTACCATTTTGGGTGAGTGTTTCGTCTTGAGCACATTCTCTTTTGTTTACTCCATGCATGGTATGTGGCGGCTAATCGATGAGTTATGCATGACGATGTGCATGTATCGTGTCCGCAGTTCCACTGGATTATGCTAGTAATTAAAGTTAACACCTCGAATGTCTCGCCCACGATTCTCTCGGATAAGGATCCAAAGCTTTGGGCCGACATCGAAAAATGCTGCGAAGTAATTATTTTCATTCATTTGCGCTCTATATCGATCGGCCTATTTCGTTCATTTCCTAATATCAAGTAACTAATAACTCTCTTGTTCATTTAATTTTCTTTGCCTCGTAGGGTTTGGAGACGGTTCGTAGATACAAAGGTCGGTGAATTCAAAAAGAGCTAGAATTCAAAAGGGTAAAGACTAAGATCGGGATATTCAGCCACCGTTGACCAATCTATGTGCATACTTTATCGTGAGATGATCCGAGATACACCTCGAGCGGGTTGATCCGAGTGATACCAATGCTCAGAGGAATAACCTCCGGTGGATGCTTAGTCCAGAAGCTCGCTTCCGACCACTTCAAGAGGAACTAGTTGGATGGTTCAACAGGGAAGTCCTCCATCCTAAAGGAGAACACTATCACGAGGACGTAGAACTTTATATGGATTAAATCATGTATGGAAACTTGTTCAAAATTGTATATGGTCATCCGATGATATTGAATATATATTGTATATTCCTCTTGAATTCTTTTTGGTTCTAATTTCAAATTTATTTGAAATTGTACATTCATATGCATGTATGTAGTACCGTAGAATATATGAAACTCCTTCAAAATTAAAATAAAGCACAAAAGAATTAAAACAATACAAATTAAACAGAAAACAGGTTTAGGGGGGCTAAAACCCTAAACTTGCGGCGGCCTTTAGTCGCGGTTGGCGAAGAACCGCGACTAAAGG
This sequence comes from Aegilops speltoides, assembly GCA_021437245.1. NCBI lineage: Eukaryota > Viridiplantae > Streptophyta > Magnoliopsida > Poales > Poaceae > Aegilops > Aegilops speltoides. The sequence continues at coordinate 449,295,871 of CM038141.1, forward strand.
TCCTCCGCCCGACGGTCCGCCTGGCGCCCACGTGGGACGGGCCTTTAGTCGCGGTTCTTAAGCAGCCGCGACTAAAGGTGGGGGCTTTAGTCGCTTTGCTGGTCGCGGTTGCGCATCCGCGACTAATGGCAGTTGCGAACCGCGACCAAAGGCCTTTTTTCCACCAGTGCCGGTCGGTCTCTCTCTCTATTCCTAACTTACAATACAAGTTTATACATCAGGCCGGTTTACGGCTACAAGTTCTAAACCAACTACAGGCCTTGGGCCTTTTCATGACTATACCACTAGCAGGGCTAACCCGGCCCAAACTTGGCCAGTTTGTACCTAGTGGTAATATCCCCAACACAAGGGAAATTAATGTGATGTCTCTCGCATATTTATTCCTCCTCCACAATACATTCATCTATCCACTCGTCCTTCCAGCTATACAAAGTTGGGCACAATTGGGCAAAGGGGGATGGTGGTTTTTTAATCAGGTTGTCACTTTGTACAAGACATACAGGACAATTATTGGCCTATGGAGTATACAGAAAATTTCCAAATAAAGTGCAAAAGGAAGAGATTTTGATTAGCTGTAATTCTACTAGCCACTTAACTACACTATTTAGCCTGGTCAGCACGTGTGGGAGGTCTAGGTGGTGTGGTTGGTTGCCATTTTCCATTTTAAGCTCATTGGAACTTCATGGGGGGTTTGTTTTTTGGGTATGCGCTACGGACTGAGAGCAAGTAAATGTTTGATTCGTAGATGCGTCCTTAGTTTTCCCCATATTTCAAGCAGGATTTGAATGATTTTCCTAAATTGGCTAAGGAAAAAAAATGTAAATAACTAACAAAGATGAAAAGAAAAACTTCATGTCAGGGAAGATCCACCCTCTCCACTCGCACGAGCTCGCGTTGAAAAGGTGGAAATAATCAAATCACGTCATGGAAAATCCACACCCTTTCACTCACACGAGATCCATCACGTTACCCGAGATCTGTATTCCCCATATCCTCACAGAAGATCACGTTGTAATGCATAAGATATATCCTAATGACCACTTCTTATAGGATGACAACAAATTCTCTAGCCACCCTGCCACTTGAGACGTATCGGAACCCTCTGCACCATCCAACATTAAACACACATGTAAGAAAACCGACGGGTGGGTCTTGGGCTATACCAGACGTCACACGAGAGCCGCAATGCTTGGGATATCAATCCCCTTTGTACCCCCTCGTGGAAATCTGCTCAACGGTCTCGCTCTCTTGTTTGGACCTCTCGCGGGTGAGCCTAGAATTTGGTATTAACCAAACATCGGTTAGTAAATTTTGGTGTTTTTGTATTTCCTTTTCGATTCGGCTTTCAATTTATACCGAAAGGGTAGCTTGCATTGGGCTCACAAACAATATGGGTGCCTTCCAAGCGTGTCACTCCACCCTAATAAATAGCCATGCTCCCAACCCCATTTTGCATAGACAGGCGATGTGGGACTAATCACTAAACGGACAAGCCCCACGGGCGAGAATGATTGGCGTAGGCAAGAAGAATAAGTTCTCTCGAGTATTGGGCCTTGCATAGTTGCATACAACATGGAGGTGGTCGGTCCACATGAGTGACTATGCCATCCCTGACTCGCACAAGACCACACACGACACTCACCTGATCCTTAGGGGCATGACTATGTGTCTCCTATTGCGAGACCAAACAAGATGTTGCCTAAAGTGCCTATGAAATGGCCAGCCCAGCCGCAGGAGGACCATAGGCCCTAAGTGATGGGGTTTTTCTTTCGCTTTTTGCCAATTTTGTGTTCAGTTTTTGCTTTCTCTTTTTTACTTTTTTTTCAAAGTTATGCCAAAATAGTTTTTTTTTAGAAAATATTAGTACTTAAGACCAAAAATAATCAATATGAACATATCAATGCTTAATATTGAAATGTGTGTACTAGGGTTACTAAAAATTTATAGCGCACTATTGTATCAATTGGTCCTCCATCCCTCTATTCAAACTTACACACATTCTTACGGCAACAAAAAGTAACAAATCAATGCCTTGTGAAGGCGTATATATAGATTGGTGTGATAATATATTATATCCCTAACCACGAGCGAAAATGCCTCATGTAATAAATTCCACGCAAAATTACATACTTTTGTGAAAAAACATTGTGACTTGTTACCAAAACATGGTTGTGATGAAAGTATAATAGGAAATCATACATCACATGCACAAATGTGTGGTGTACTTGGATAAAGCAATAGAGACCATAGTAATTCCGTGTGAGAACATATTCAAAAGAAGTTCAGTTTGCACAAGCAAGGTATGCAATGAAATGTCTGTCCCATACTTATTACTCCTTTGCAATACATTCATCCATCCACTCGTCCTTCCAGCTGTATAAAGTTGGGTACAATAGGGAAAAGGGGGATGGTTGTTTGTAATTAGGCTATCACTGTGTACAAGACATACAAGACAATCATTGGCCTACGGGATATGCCAATTTTTTTCTAATAAAGTGCAAAAGAGGAAGAGATTTTGCATAACTGTAGTGTAAGAAGCCACTTAAATACACTATTTAGGCGGGTCAACATGTCTGGGATGACCAGGTGGTGTAGTTGCTGCCAGATTTCTATTTTAATCTCGTTGGAACTTTACGGGGGTGGGGTTTATTTCTTTGTGTGTGTGCCACACACAACTAGCACGTATATGTTTGCTTCATAGATGTGTCCTTGGTTTTTCCCCATATTTTAAGCCCGGTTAGGTTTTTTTCCTAAATTGGTTAAGAAAAATGGAAATAATTAACCAAAATAAAAAACATCATGCCAGGGAAGATCCACCCCTCTCCACTCGCACCAGATCACGCTGAAAATTGAAATAATCAAGTCACATAATGGAAAATCCACACTCTTCAACTCACAAGAGATCACACCATCTAACCTGAGATCCATCTTCCCCATATGCTCACAGAAGATTACATCGTAATGAGCAAGTTCTACCCTAAGGTCCACTTCTTTGAGGATGACGACAAATTCTCTATCCACCCTGCCACTTGAGACATACTGAAGCCCTCCCAGCATCCGACATCAAACACACATGTAAGAAATGGGACAGGTGGGTATTGGGCCTTACTAGAGGTCACGCGAGAGCCACAATGCCTGGGCTCTCGATCCCCTTTCTCTTCCCTCGTGGATCGCTGCTCGATGGTCTCGCGCTCTTGTTGGGCACATCCCGCGGCTGAGCGTGTAATTTGGTATTAACCAAACTTCGGTTAGTAAATTTTGGTGTTTCTATATTTCCTTTTTGATTCGGGTTTCAATTTATACTGAACGGGACAATCACCCACACAGAAAATCCATCCAGAGTACTACGCGTCGCATCCCTTTCGCTATGTATGGAAGGGGTAGTTAGACTTTCTGGTAGTCTATGATCTTGGAGTATTTGGTTGATTGTCACAACTTCTCTTGTACAAGCTTTGGGGTTGGCATTTTGCTTTATCGAGGCCCTCTTGCTATGCTGATGACGTGCAACTCGATATTTTATCATCATATAACCTTGAATCATCTGGTCAGACCTGGATGTGTTATCTGTAGAAGAATTTACATATTGGCAAAAATCGACTGAGCTATTCTACATTTGATTGAGATGAAAACCAATTTTTTTGGATTGCAAGCATATAAATCATGTAACTGGTTTATTTGCATTATTTCTCTTGGAGAAGACTCAAAGATTTGCCCATAATGCCCATAAGATTCGCACATTGATTTAGAATCTGCTTGATAGAACAGTTGAGGTCGAAAGTAAATCCATTTGACACACTATTTACTTGCATTGGATTTAATGAATAAGAAATCAAGCTGTTGCTGCCCCCTCTAATGACATGCGTTGGACTCAACAAGGATATGGATGCCGTGCATGCGTGGCACCCCACCCTATGAAATAGCCAAGCTCCCAATCCCATTTTGTGTAGCCAGGCGATGTGGGACTAATCAGTAAACGGACAAGCCCCACGGGAGAGAATGATTGCGGTGGGCAGGAAAAAGAAGATGTTTTGTAGAGTATTGGGCCTTGTGTACTTGTAGAATGTGGAGGTAGTCAGCCCACATGAGTAACTGGGTTGCCCCTAAGTCGCACAAGGCTACACATGAAACTGTGATGATCCTTAGGGGTGCGACTATGTGTCGCCTATTGAGAGACCAAACAAGATCTTACCTAAAGTGCCGACGAAATGGGACAGCCCAGCATGCAGGAGGACCATAGGCCTTAAGAGTTGGGTTTTTTTCATTTTTGTTTTCAGTTATTGCTTTCTCTTTTTATTTTTTAATTTTTTTTAAAGCTGTGCCATTATATTTCAGAGTTTATGTCGTTATATGTCTACCCCTTTCGTTTTCCCACCAACTTCTCAACTACCGACCCACTATAATCATATTAGGAAAATACTCGTGCATTGCTACGGGCAACATGAATCACACAATTTAGTAACTGCGTCGACCCATATATATATATAGGGGGTAGTTATAGTAGTTCTTTACGGAGGGCGTGGTCCCAGGTGCCCTTTCAGTTGTTTTTTGGGTGATGAGCATGGGAGATTGGGACAAAAGAGGACATGTTGTGTTAGAAAACAAACATTGAAGATTCTGAGTTTGGCTATATTGGCACGAACTTTTAAATTCAACCTTGAAATTCACTTTCGTGTCCAACGCTTCTCCCCAAACTAGTTTTTATCTCGCTTTTGTAGTTCCTGTGCAGTTTTTGGAACGGAGCCTCACACACCGCTCGTGACCAATCAACTGGACTTGACTTACTATGGCTTGCGCTTGTCTAGCCGTCTTGCACAACCAAAGATCTAAATAACATATCAGTTTTGCCAAGTCTTCAGCAAATGGTTTCTTGTTTTGGGAGTCTCGGGTTAGTTTTCAAAAAGCGCATGTTTAGTTAGCCAGAAGTGTAGATTCCACTTTTTTAGAAAAAGTGTAAGCAGCTTAAAATGTGGAATTTGAACTTTTTCACATAGTGCAAAATCGCTTTTTAGATATATAGGTACTTAAGACGATAAATAATCAATATGAACATGTCAGTGCTTAATATTGAAATGTGTGTACTAGGTTACTAATAATTTACAGCGCATTACGTATCAATCGCTCCGCGAACCCTCTATTCAAACTTATACACATTATTACTGCAACACAAAGTAACAAATCAATGCCTTGTGAAGGCATATATCACCTTGGTGTGATAATAAATTTTATCCCTAACCACAAGCGAAAACACCTCATGTAATGAACTCCACCAAAAACTGCATACTTGCATCAAAAAACATTGTGACCTGTTACCACACCATGCTTGTAACAAAAGTATAATAGGAAATCACACATCACATGCACAAATGCGGGGTGTACTTGGATAAAGCAATAGAGACCACAGTAATTCCATGTGAGAACATATTCAAGAGAATTTCAGTTTTGCGTAAGCAAAGTATGTAATGAAATGTCCAGCCCATACTTATTCCTCCTCTGCAGTACATTCATCCATCCACTCGTCCTTCCAATTATATAAAGTTGGGTACAATAGGGCAAAGGGGGTGGTCGTTTTTAATTAAGCTATCACTGTGTACAAGGCATACAAGACAATCATTCACCTACGGGATATACTGTAAATTTGCAAATAAAGTGCAAAAGGAAGAGATTTTGCATAACTGTAATCCAAGAAGCCACTTAAGTACACTATTAAGGCGGGTTAACACGTGTGGGATGACCAGGTGATGTGGTTGCTGTCAGATTTCTATTTTAATCTCACTGCAACTTTATGGGGGCGAGGTTTGCTTCTTTGTGCGTGCGCCACCGACAACTAGCAAGTATATGTTTGCTTCATAGATGCGTCCTTAGTATTTTTCCCATATTTCAAGCCGGATAAGGATTATTTTTCTTAAATTGGTTAAGAAAAAATGGAAATAACTTACAAGAATGAAACAATAAACATCATGCCAGGAAAGATCCACCCCCTCCACTCGCACGAGATCATGTTGAAAAATCGACACAATCAAGTCACGTCATGGAAAATCCACACCCTTCCACTCACAAGAGATCGCATCATCTAACCTGAGATTCATCTTCCCCATATCCTCACACAAGATTACATCATAGCGCCCAAGTTCTACCCTAAGGTCCACTTCTTTGAGGATAACGAGAAATTGTCTAGCCACCCCGCCACTTGAGACATACCGGAACCCTCCCCAGCATCCGATATCAAACACATATGTAAGAAAATGGACGAGAGGGTCTTGGGCCTTACCAGAGGTCATGCAAGAGCCACAATGCATGGGCTCTTGATCCCGTTTCTCTTCCGATGTGGATCGTTGCTCGACAGTCCAACACTCTTGTTGGACACCTCCCGCGGCTGAGCCTGTAATTTGGTGTTAACCAAACTTCGGTTAGTAAATTTTGGTGTTGCTATATTTCCTTTTTGATTCCATTTTCAATTTATACCAAAAGGGAAAATCACCCTTTACAGAAAATCAAATTTAGACTACTATGTATTGCATACCTTTTGCTATGTATGGAAGTGTTAATTGAACTTTCTGGTAGTCTGTGATCTTGGAGCATTTGGTTGATTGTCACAGCTTCTCTTGTACAAGCGTTGGGGTTGGCATTTTGCCTTATCGAGACCCTCTCGCTATGCTCATGATGTGCAGCTGGATATTTTGTCAACATATAACCATGAATCATCTGGTCAGATTTGGATGTGTTCTCTATAGAAGAATGTACATATTGGCCAAAATCGATTGAGCTATTCTGCATTTGATTGAGATGAAAACCAATTTTACCTGGCATGCAAGCATATTAATCATGTATCTCGTTTATTTGCATTGTTTCTCTTGGAGAAGACTCAAAGAGTTGCCCACAACCGTCCATAAGAATAGTACACTGGTTTAAAATCTGGTTGATAGAACAACTGAGGTCGAAAGTCAATCCATTTGACACACTATTTGCTTGCATTGGATTGAATGAATAAGAAATCGAGCTGCTGGTGCCCCCTCCAATGACATGCACTGCGTTGGCCTCACAAAGTATATGGATGCCTTCCATGCGTGGCACCCCACCCTATTAAATAGCCAAGCTCCCAACCCCATTTTGCGTAGCCAGGCGATGTGGGACTAATCACTAAATGGACAAGCCCGCTGATACGTCTCCAATGTATCTATAATTTTTGATTCTTTCATGCTATTATATTATCTGTTTTGGATGTTTAATAGGCATTTATATGCTATTTTATATTATTTTTGGGACTAACCTATTAACCGAGGGCCTAGTGCCAGTTTCTGTTTTTTTGCCTATTTTAGAGTTACGCAGAAAAGGAATACCAAACGGAGTCCAAACGGAATGAAACCTTCGTGATGATCTTTCTTCGACCGAAAGCAAACCAGAAGACTTGGAGATGAAGTCGGAGACGCAATGAGTCAGCCATGAGGCAGGAGGGCACGTCTAGGGGGTAGGGCGCGCCCCCACCCTCGTGGGCCCCTCGTGGCTCCCCTGACCTATTTCCTTCGCCTATATATACTCTTATACCCTGAAAACATCCAGGAGAGCCACGAAACCACTTTTCCACCGCCGCAACCTTCTGTACCCATAATATCCCATCTAGGGACCTTTTCCGACGTCCTGCCGGTGGGGGATTTGATTACAGAGGGCTTCTACATCAACACCATTACCTCTCCGATGAAGCGTGAGTAGTTTACCACGGACCTTCGGGTCCATAGTTATTAGCTAGATGGCTTCTTATCTCTCTTTGATTCTCAATACCGTGTTCTCCACGATGTTCTTGGAGATCTATTCGATGTAATACTCTTTTGCGGTGTGTTTGCCGAGATGCGATGAATTGTGGATTTATGATCAAGATTATCTATGAATATTATTTGGTTCTTCTCTGAATTCTTATATGCATGATTTGATATCTTTGCAAGTCCCTTCGAATTATCGGTTTAATTTGGCCTACTAGATTGATCTTTCTTGCAATGGGAGAAGTGCTTAGCTTTGGGTTCAATCTTGCGGTGTCCTTTCCCAGTGACAGTAGGGGCAACAAGACACGTATTGTATTGTTGCCATCGAGGATAAAAAGATGGGGTTTTCATCGTATTGCTTGAGTTAATTCCTCTACATTATGTCATCTTTCTTAATGCGTTACACCGTTCTTTATGAACTTAATACTCTAGATGCATGTTGGATAGCGGTCGATGTGTGGAGTAATAGTAGTAGATGCGAGCAGGAGTCGGTCTACTTGACACGGACATGATGCCTATGTTCATGATCATTGCCTTAGATATCGTCATAACTATGCGCTTTTCTATCAATTGCTCGACAATAATTGGTTCACCCACCATAATATTTGCTATCTTGAGAGAAGTCACTAGTGAAAGCTATGGCCCCCGGGTCTCTTTTCCATTATATTGAATCTTGTTTACATCTTGTTAGTTTCCGATCTACTATTTTGCAATCTTTTACTTTCTGATCTATAAACCGAAAATACCAAAAATATTTACTTTACCATTTATCTATCTCTATCATGCAAGTGACCGTGAAGGGGATTGACAACCCCTTTATCGCGTTGGGTACAAGTTGTTGATTGTTTGTGCAGGTATTTGGTGACTTGTGCGTTGTCTCCTACTGGATTGATACCTTGGTTCTCAAAACTGAGGAAAATACTTACGCTACTTTGCTGCATCACCCTTTCCTCTTCAAGGGAAAACCAACGCAAGCTCAAGAGGTAGCATCCGCGGCAGAGAATGATTGGCGTAGGCAAGAAGAAGAAGTTCTATAGAGTATTGGGGCTTGTGTAGCTGTAGAATATGGAGGTAGTCATCCGACATGAGTAACTGGGCTGTCCCTGACTTTCACAAGGCCACACACAAAACTGAGATGATTCTTAGGGGCGCGAGTATGTGTCGCCTATTGCGAGACCAAACAAGATCTTGCACGAAGTGCCGACGAAATGGGACAACCCAACACGCAGGAGGAACATAGGCCTTAAGCGTTGGGTTTTCTTCTTTTTCTTCTGTTTTTTTTCAAAGTTGTGCCACTATATTTCACAGTTTATGTCGTTATATGTCCACCCCATTCGTTTTCCCACAAACTTCTCAACTACCGATCCAGTATAATCACTAGGAAAATGCTTGTGCATTGTTACGGACAACGTGACTCAAATAATCGCAATCTAGTAATTGCTTCGACCCATATGTGTAAGGGGTAGTTATAGCAGTTCTTTATAGAGGGGGTAGCCCCAAGTGCACTCTCCATTGATTTTTTGGGTCATGAGCATGGCAGATTGAGAGGAAAGAGGACATGTTGTGTTAGAAAACGTACATTGAAGATTCTGAGTTTGGCTATATCGGCTTAAACTTTTTAATTCAACCTTCAGATTAACTTTCGTGTCCAACACTTCTCCCTAAATTGGTTTTGATCCCGCTGTTGCAGTTCCAATATAGTTTTTGGAATGGAACCTCACACACCGCTCGTGACCAATCAAATGGACTTGACTTATTATTGCATGTGCTTATCTAGTCATCTTGCACAACCGAAGATCTAAATAATATATCGGTTTTGCCAAGTCTTCAGCAAATGGTTTGTTTTCTCATGAGTCTCGTGTTAGTTTTCAAAACATGCAAGTTTAGTTATTCAGAAGTGTAGATTCCCATTTTCTAGAAAAAACGTAAGCACCTTAAAAAGTGGAAGTTGAACTTTTCACATAGTGCAAAATCGCTTTTTTTAGATATATAGTACTTAAGACAAAAAATAATCAATATGAACACGTCAGTACTTAGTATTGAAATGTGTGTACTAGGGTTACTAATAATTTACTGATCTTTATCGTATCAATCGCTCCTCCAACCCTCTATTCAAACTTACACACATTATTACCGCAACACAAAGTAACAAATCAATGCCTTGTGAAGGCATATATATGCAATGGTGTGATGATTAATTTTATCTCTAACCACGAGTGAAAACGCCTCATGTAATGAAGTCCACCAAAAACTACATACTTTCATGAAAAAATATTGTGACTTGTTACCAGATCTTGCTTGTAATGAAAGTATAACATGAAATCATACATCACATACACAAATATGTGGTGTACTTGGATAAAGCAATGGAGACCATAGTAATTCTGTGTGAGAACATATTCAGGAGAAGTTTAGTTTTGCGCAAGCAAGGTATGTAATGAAATGTCCCTCCCATACTTATTTCTCCTCTGCAATACATTCATCCATCCACTCGTCCTACCAGCTATATAAATTTGGGCACGATAGGGAAAGGGGGGGGGTGGTTGTTTGTAATTAGGCTATCACTCTATACAAGACAGTCATTGGCCTATGGGGTATAGCAAAAATTTGCAAATAAAGTGCAAAAGGAAGAGATTTTGCTCAACTAAGTACAATATTTAGGCGGGTCAACACATGTGGGATGACCTGCTGGTGTGGTTGGTGGCACATTTCTATCTTAATATCATTGGAACTTTATGGGGCGGGGTTTGTTTCTTTGTGCGTGCACCACAAACAACTAGCAAGTATATGTGTTGCTTCATAGATGTGTCCTTAGTTTTTCCCATATTTCAAGACAGATAAGATTTTTTTCCTAAATGGGTTAAGAACAATGCAAATAACTAACAAAAATAAAACATAAAAAACATCATGTCAGGGAAGATCCACCCCCCTCCACTCGCACGAGATCAAGTTGAAAACTTGACATAATCAAGTCACGCCATGGAAAATTCACACCCTTCCACTCACAAGAGACCGCATCATCTAACCCAAGATCTACATACCCCATATCCTGACAGAAGATTACATCATAATGTGTAAGTTCTACCATAAGGTCCACTTCTTCATAGTTGTGCCATTATATTTCACAGTTTATGTTATTATATGTCCACTCCTTATGTTTTCCAACCAATTCTCAACTAGCAACCCACTATAATCACTAGGAGAATGCTCGTGCATTAGTACGGGAAACATGAGTCAAGTAATCACAATTTAGTAATTGATGCGACCCAAATATGTAAGGGGTAGTTATAGTAGTTCTTTACAAAGGGGGGTAGTCCCAAGTGCCCTCTTCATTGATTTTTGGGTGATGAGCATGGCAGATTGGGAGGAATGAGGACATGTTGTGTTAGAAAACATACATTCAAATTATGAGTTTGGCTATATCGGCATGAACATTTCAATTCGACCTTCAAATTCACTTTCATGTCCAAAGCTTCTCCCCAAAATGGGTTTGATGCCGCTTTTGTAGTTCTTGTGTAGTTTTTGGATCGGAGCCTCACACACCGCTCGTGACCAATCAACTGGACTTGACTTATTATGGCTTGCACTTGTCTAGCCGTCTTGCACGACCGAACATCTAAATAGTAGTATATCTGTTTTGCCGAGTCTTCGGCAAATGGTATCTTTCATCGGGAGGCTCTATTTAGTTTGCAAAATGTGCAAGTTTAGTTAGCCAGAAGTGTATATTCCACTTTTTTTTTAGAAAAAAGTGTAATTAGCTTAAAAAGTGGAATATGATGTTTTTCACATAATGCAAAATCACATTATATATATAAGTACTTAACACGGAAAATTATCAATATGAACATATCAATGTTTAGTATTGCAATGTGTGTACTAGGGTTATTAATAATTTAGAGGGCACTATCGTATAAATCACTCCTGCAATTCTCTATTAAAACTTACACACATTATTCCGCAACACAAAGTAACAAATCAATGCCTTGTGAAGGCATATATACGCATTGGCGTGATAATAAATTCTATCCCTAACCACGAGTGAAAACCCTTCATGTAATGAACTCCACCTAAAACTGCATACTTGCGTGAAAAGCATTATGACTAGTTACCACACCTTGCTTGTAATGAAATTATAATAGGAAATCATACATCACATGCACAAATGTGTGGTGTACATGGATGAAGCAATAGAGACCATAATAATTCCGCGTGAGAACATACCCAAGAGAATTTCAGTTTTGCCCAAGCAAGATATGTAATGAAATGTCCCTCCCTTACTTATTCCTTCTCTGCAATACATTCATGCATCCACTCGTCCTTCCAGCTATATAAAGTTGCGCACTATAGGGCAAAGGGGGATGGTTGTTTGTAATTAGGCTATCACTGTGTACAAGACATATAAGACAATCATTGGCCTACGAGATATACTGAAAAATTTGCAAATAAAGTGCAAAAGGAAGAGATTTGGCTTAATTGTAATGCAAGAAGACACTTAAGTACACTATTTAAGCCTATCAACGTGTGGGATGACCAGGTGGTGTGGTTGGTGGCAGATTTCGATTTTAATCTCATTGGAACTTTATTGGGACGGTGTTTGTTTCTTTGTGCGCGCGCCACAGACAACTAGCAAGTATATGTTTGCTTCATAGATGTGTCCTTAGTTTTTTCCCATATTTCAAGCCAAATAAGATTTTTTTTCCTAAATTGGTTAAGAAAAAATGGAAATAACAAACAAAATTGAAACTAAAAACATCATGTCAGGGAAGATCCACCCCCTCCACTCGCACGAGATCGCGTTGCAAAATTGAAAAAATCAAGTCACGACATGGAAAATCCGCACCCACCCACTCCGATGAGATCACATCATCTAACCAAAGATCCTTCTTGCCCATATCCTCAAAGAAGATTACATTGTAAAATGCAGGTCCTACCCTATGGTCTAGTTCTTCAAGGATAATGATAAGTTCTCTAGCCACCTCGCCACTTGAGACATACCAGAACCCTCCACGACATATGACATCAAACACATACATAAGAAAAGGGACCCTCATGGGTCTTGGACCTTACAAGAGGTCACGCGAGAGCCATAATGCATGGGCTCTTGATCCCTTTTCACTTCCCTCGTGGATCGGTGCTCGACGGTCCCACACTCTTGTTGGGCACCTCTGTGGCTGAGCCAGTAATTTGGTATTAACCAAACTTCGATTAGTAAATTTTGGTGTTTCTATATTTCCTTTTTGATTTGATTTTCAATTTATACTGAAAGGGACAATTACCCTGTTGAGAAAATCCATTCAGAGTACTACGCATCACATCCCTTTCGCTATGTATGGAAGGGGTAGATAGACTTTCTCATAGTCTGTGAGGTTGGAGAATTTTGCTGATTGTCACGGCTTCTGCTGTACAAGCTTTGGGGTTGTTATTTTGCCTTATTGAGACCCTCTCGCTATGCTGATGATGTGCAGTTAGATATTTTGGCATCATATAACCATGAATCATCAAGTCATATCTAGATGTGTTATGTATAGAGGAATGTACATATTGGCCAAAATTGACTGAGCTATTCTATATTTGATTGAGATGAAAACCTGTTTTTTCGGCATGCAAGCATAGAAATCCTGTAACTGGGGACATGCCCTGCGTTGGGCTCACCAATGATATGTATAGATGCCTTCCTTGAGTGGCATCCCATCCTGTTAAAAAGCCAAGCTCACAACCCCATTTTGTGAAGCCAGGCGACACGGGACTAATCACTAAGTGGACAAGCCCCATGGGAGAGAATGATTGGTGCGGACAAGAAGACAAAGTTTTGTAGAGTTTTGGGCCTTGTGTAGTTGCCTAATATGGAGGTAGTTAACCCACATGAGTAATTGGGTTGTCCCTGACTCGCACAAGGCCACACACGACACTTAGATGATCCTTACGGGCGCGACTATGTGTCGCCTATTGCAAGACCACACAAGATCTTGCCTGAAGTGCCTACGAAATGGGACAACCCAGCACGCAGGAGGACCATAGGCCGTAAGCACTGGGTTTTCTTGTTTTATTTTTTTGCCAATTTGTTTTCAGTTTTGGTTATCTCTTTTTACTTCTTTTTTTATTCCTTTTCACAGTTGTGCCATTCTTATTCACAATTTATGTCGTTATATGTCCACGACTTATGTTTTCCACGAACTGCAGAATTACCGACCCACTACAATCACTAGTACAATTCTCGTGCGTTGCTATGGGCAAGATGAATTAAATAATCACAAGTTAGCAATTGCATCGACCCATAAGTGAAAGGGATATTTGTAGTTGTTCTTTACGGAGGGGGATAGTCCAAAGTGGCCTCTTGATTGATTTTTGGGTCATGAGCATGACTGATTGGGAGGAAAGAGGATATGTCACGTTAGCAAACAAACATTAAAGATTATGAGTTTAGCTATATCAACATGAACTTTTCAATTTGACAATCTAATTCAGTTTCATGAACAACACTTCTCCCCCAAACTGGTTTTGATCCCGTGTGTTGTCTCCATGCAGTTTTTGAACGGAACCTCACACACCGCTCGTGACCGATCAACTCAACTTGACTTATTATGGCTTGCGCTTGTCTAGCTGTCTTGCACGACCAACGATCTAAATAATATATCAGTTTTGCCATCTTGTCAGCAAATGGTTTCTTTTTTAGGGAGTCCCGGGTTAGTTTTCATAATGTGCAAATTTAGTTATCCCGAAGTGTATATTCCAATTTTTTTTAGAAAAACGTGGAAGCAGCTTAAAAAGTGGAAATTGAACTTTTTGCAAAATCTTTTTTTTTACAAAATATTGGTACTTAAGACGAAAAATAATCTTTATGAACATATCAATGCCTAGTATTGAAATGTGTGTACGGGTTGCTGATAATTTACAGCGCACTATGTATCAATCGCTACTCCAACCCACTATTCAAACTTACACACATTATTACTGCAACACAAAGTAACAAATCAATGCCTTTTGAGGGCATTTATACACATTGGTGTGATAATAAATTTTATCCCTAACCACGAGCGGAAACACCTCATGTAATGAACTCCACCTTAAACTACATACTTGCCTCAAAAAATGTTGTGACTTGTTACCACACCTTGCTTGTAATGAAAGTATAATGGGGAATCATACAACACATGCACAAATGTGTAGTGTACTTGGAAGAAAGCAATATACACCATAGTAATTCCGTGTGAGGACATATTCAAAATAAGTTCAGTTTTGCACAAGCAAGGTATGTAAGGAAATGTCCCTCCCGTACTTATTCCTCCTCTGCAGTACATTCATCCATCCACTCGTCCTTCAAGTTGTATAAAGTTGGGAACAATATGGCAAAGGGGGATGGTTGCGCGTTGCTGCGGAACATTTGTACCAAAGTACCAATTGAAGAGATGCACATAGATCAAAACATTGTAAAAATTTGAAAATTGGTCATAAATAATTGTATGGGTCATTCACAATCTTTGCTGTTTGCACCTAAATTCCTAACATATTTATCCTAAAAATCACATTATCCAATTAAAAGTTGTCTGGGATTACCATCGATTAATGTGTAATAATATGATTGTCCCAATAAATATTAGAACGCTTGAACACAACATGATGAAAACCTGTCTAGCTTGCCTTTCTGAAAATTGAGGTTAATATGTGCAATGTGCTTAACAGGTTGGTTGAGATAATAGTGCGCATAAATTGAAAATTTCACCGACCTTGATGACTAATTGTTATGAAAATACTGCATTATGCATGCAAGTGGAAACCGCTACTCATCCTGCAGCTATATTTTCCATGTGTCATTATCCCCAACTATGGCAACAAATACAACTTTTCTGCCTTCGAGAATTTCTCCTTTTAGATTATCGAACAACAAAGATAAGTGAAAAGCTAAAATAAGAACTTAAGTGCAGCAACCGAATGTGCAGGAATCAAGAATAAAAAAGGATGCACTTACTTGAAGGATACACGGAGCATGGCAAAAGAAATCAATGGGAGGAAAGCACTAATGCAAAAGAGCACCTACGGGGCTTGAACACGCACACCTAGTGATTAACGTACCCACTCCAATCTCTACACACATCTGACTAAAATCAAATTAATAGGTATGTTAAGAATAATCCAAAGTAATAGAGAAAATCACTATGACAATAGGAAGGATGAGTGGCAGAGGCTAGAGGACAGTGGGCATCTTTGTCTACTGTACAATACCTTATGATGACAATGTCAATCAGAGCACAGAAATCCTTCAGCAAGTTTTCAACGTGAACTCCATTCAAGGGATCCTGAATCCTGAGATGCTAGTACTTTGTTGCCGTTGTGAAACCTATGGGTGAACAGGGAAGACCATCCGTTGCGGCCACACCCTGTTGAATGATAAATGATGCACGTAGCAGTTTTTGTTAATCTCCATGCTACGGTGAGGCCTTGGCTGGCTGGCCGGCCTCTCAACCTACTCCTTCCCTCGGACCCAAAAGGAAGCCATCACATGATTCTTGTACAGATCACACTGGATACTACTGGAACCAACGTCCACTATTTCCTCAACGGCACCGTAGCTAGGTTCAACAGAACGTAGAGAGGGGTGGAAGACCAAAGTGAAAGCTGCAGCACCGCTGCCATGTCGGCCATGCTACAGGGGGTAGTCAGGGAACATACCAATTTCCATCGAAAAGACTACAACCTTGACAATACATACAGATCCGCCGGAAGCGACGGGGAGTGGCGTCCATGCCACAAGAGCATACCACACGCGGAGATCGCCTCCTAGCTAGCCGCCGCGCCCTACTTAGCCAAGGTAAAAGATTGATCGTTCTTTATTTAGAAGAGAAAGGGATGGAAACGGAACCAGGGCGTGGAAAAGACATTATACGGTTGGGCTTCCATTGTTTTAGATCAGGGCTAGATATTTCTTAGATCAGGCTTAGATGAGACGATTGGGCTTCCCTTTTATTTAGAATAATTTGCTAATGAGATGATTGGGCTTCGTTGTGCAGTATAAATAAGACTGGAATCCATTTCGTTTACATTTTTTGCATGGCAGTTATGACGGCCCAAAGGATGCATGTCTCACGGCTGCATGTAGACCCATTGCTTGGTGGAGAATTGATGATGTGGCTAGATGATGATGTGGACACCTTGCATGTTTAGAGAAATAAGATAGTGGGGATGAACTATTTAGGTATTATAGATTAGGCTATCACTGTGAACAAGAAATTAAAGACAGTCATTGGCCTACACGATGTACTGAAAGTTTGCATATAAAGTGCAAAAGGAGAAGATTTTGCTTACCAGTAATGCAAGAAGCCACTTAAGTACACTTTTTTTGGTGGGTTAAGATGTGTGGGATGATCAGGTGGTGCGGTTGGTGGCAAATTTCTATTTTAATATCATTGGAACTTTATGGGGGTGGGTTTGTTTCTTTGTGTGTGTGTGTCACAGACAACTAGTAGGTATATGTTTGCTTCATAGATGTATCCTTAGTTTTTTTTCCATATTCAAGCAGACAAGATATTTTTTTCCTAAATTGGTTAAGAAAAATGGAAATAACTAGCAAAAATATATCAAAAAACATCATGCTAGCGAACATACACCACCACCCCCCTTCACTTGCACGAGCTCGTTGAAAAAACTGAATAATCAAGTCACGCCATGGAAAATGCACACCCTTCCACTCACAAGAAGCCGCATCATCTAACCCGAGATCCATCTTACCCATATCCTCGTAGAAGATTATGTCGTAACTTGTAAGTCCTATTCTAAGGTCCACTTCTTCTAGCATGAAGACAATTTTTCTAGCCCCGCCCCGCCAATTGAGACATACCTGAACCCTCCCCAACATCCAACATCAAACACACATGTAAGAAATGGGACGAGTGGGTCTTGGGCCTTACCAGAGATCATGCAAGAGCCACAATGCATGGGCTCTCGATCCCCTTTCTCTTCCCTCGTGGTTGCTGCTCGACGGTCTCGCGCTCTTGTTGGACACCTCCCATGGCTGAGCCTATAATTTTCTATTAACCAAACTTCGGTTAGTAAATTTTTGTGTTTCTATATTTCCTTTTTGATTCAGTTTTCAATTTATACCAAAAGGGAGGATCACCATACGAAGAAAATCCATTCAGACTACTACGCATCACATCCCTTTCACTATGTATGTAAGGGGTAGTTAGACTTTGTGGTAGTCTGTGAGCTTGGAGCATTTGGTTGCCAGAGCTTCTCTTGTAAAAGCTTTGGGGTTGGCATTTTGCCTTATTGAGACCCTCACACTATGTTGAGGATTTGCAGCTGGATATTTTGGCAGCATATAGCTATGAATCATCTGCTTATATCCAGATGTGTTCTCTGTAGAAGAATGTACATATTGGCCAAAATTGACCGAGCTATTCTACATTTAGTTGAGATGAAAACCAGATTTATGTGGCATTATAGAATAGAAATCTTGTAACTAGTTTATTTGCATTGTTTCTCTCGGAGCACACTCAAAGAGTTTCCCACAACCGTCCATAAGATTAGCACACTGCTTGGGAATCTGGTTGATAGAACAGTTGAGGTCGAAAGTCAAGACATTTGGCACACTTTTTTCTTGCATTAGATTAAATGAGTTAGAAATCAAGCTATTCCCCCCCCCCCCCATGACATGCCATGCATTGGGCTCACCTAGGATATGGATGGCTTCCATGCATGGCACCCCACCCTATTAAATAGCCAAGCTGCCAACCCAATTTGCTTAGCCAGGCGATGTGGGACTAATCATGAAAAGGACATGCTCCATGAGAGAAATGAATTGTATGGGCAAGAAGAAGAAGAAGTCTTGTAGAGTATTTGGCCTTGTGTAGTACCAGAATATGGAGGTAGTCGGCACACATGAGTAACTAGGTTGCCCTCGACTAGCACAAGGCCACACACAACACTCAGATGATCCTTAGGGGTGCGACAATGTGTCGCCTATTGCGAGACCAAACAAGATATTGCCTGAAGTGGCTACAAAATGGGATAGCCCTGCACGCGGACCGGGGGGGGGGCATAGGCCTTAAGCAATGGGTTTTCTCTTTTATTTTTTGCCATTTTTGTTTTTGTTGTTTCCTTTCCCTTTTTAGTTCCTTTTTTATTTATTTTTCATAGTTGTGCCATTCTTATTCACAATTTATGTCGTTATGTGTGCACCCCTTTCATTTTTCCACCAACTACTGAACTATCAACCCACTATAATCACTAGGACAATGTTCATGCATTGCTATGGGCAACAGGAGCCAAATAATCACAATGTAGTACTTGCATCGACCCATAAGTGAAAGGGATATTATAGTTGTTCTTTCCGGAGGGGGATAGTCTGAAGTTCGCCTCTCCGTTAATTGTTGGGTGATGAGAATTCCGGATTGGGAGGAAAGAGGATATGTTACGTAAGCAAAAAAATATTCAAGATTCTGAGATTGGCTATATCAGCACGAACTTTTCAATTCGACCTTCAAATTCACTTTCGTGTAGAACACTTCTCCCCCAAACTGGTTTTGAACCCGCTTTTGTAGTCCCTATGCAGGAGGATGGAACCTCAGGAACACCAAGTCTTTAGCAAATGTTTTTATTTTTGAGTCTCAGGTTAGTTTTTAAAATGTGCAATTTTAGTTAGCCAGAAATGTAGATTCCACTTTTCTTTAGAAAAGTGTATGCAGCTTAAAAGGTGGAAATTGAACTTCTTTACATAGTGCGAAATCGGTATTTTAGAAAATATTGGTACATAAGACAAAAAATAATCAATATGAACATATCAATGCTTAGTGTTGAAATGTGTGTACTAGGGTTACTGACAATTTACAGCGCATTATCGTATCAATCGCTCCTCCAATCCTCTATCCAAACTTATAAACATTATTACAACAACACAAAGGAAAAAAAATCAATGCCTTCTGAAGACGTATATACACATTGGTGTGATAATAAATTTTATCCCTAACCATGAGCAGAAACGCCTCTTGTTACGATTCCACCCAAAACTGCTTACTTGTGCGAAAAAACATTGTGACTTGTTACCACACCTTGCTTGTAATGAAAGTATAATAGCAAATCATACTTCACATGCACAAATGTGTGGCGTACTTGGATAAAGCAATAGAGACCATAGTAATTCCGCATGACCACATATTAAAGAGAATTTCAGTTTTGCGCAAGCAATGGAAAGTAATGTGATGTCTCTCGCATATTCATTCCTCTTCTGCAATTCATTCATCCATCCACTCCTCCTTCCAGTTGTATAATGTTGGACACAATAGGGAAAAGGGGGATGGTTGTTTGTAATTAGGCTGTCACTTTGTACAAGACATACAAGAGAATTATTGGCCTATGGGGTATACAGAAAAATTCCAAATAAAGTACAGAAGGGAGAGATTTTAGCTGTAATTCTAGTAGCCTCTTAACTACACTATTTAGGCAGGACAACACGTGTGGGAGGTCTATCTGATGTGGTTGGTTGCAATTTTCCATTTTAAGCTAATTGGAACTTCATGGGGGGTTTGTGTTTTGGGAGTGCGCCACGGACTACTAGCAAGTAAATGTTTGCTTCGTAGATGTGTCATTAGTTTCCCCCATATTTCAAGCCGGATATGATTGTTTTCCTAAATTGGTTAAGAAAAAAATGGAAATAACTAACAAGGATGAAAAGAAAAACTTCAAGTCAGGGAAGATCTGTTGGGGAACGTAGTAATTTCAAAAAATTTCCTACGCACACGCAAGATCATGGTGATGATATAGCAACGAGAGGGAGAGTGTATGTCCACGCACTCGTGAGACCGTAAGCGAAGCGTTAGCACAACGCGGTTGATGTAGTCGACGTCTTCACGATCCGACCGATCCAAGCACCGAACATACGGAGCCTCCGAGTTCAGCACACGCTCAGCTCGATGACGCCCTCGAACTCCGATCCAGCCGAGTGTCGAGGAGAGTTCCGTCAAGACGACGGCGCAGGACGATCTTGATGTTCTATCGCGCAGGGCTTCGCCTAAGCTTGCGACGATATGACCGAGGTGGAATATGGTGGAAGGGGGCACCGCACACGGCTAAGGAACGATCCGTAGATCAACTTGTGTGTCTATGGGGTGCCCCCCGCCCCCGTATATAAAGGAGGGAGGGAGGAGGGGCCGCCTAAGGGGGGCGCGCCTAGGAGGGGGAAACCTACTCCAAGTAGGTTTCCTCCTTTCCTAATCCAAGAAGGAGGGAGAAGGAAGGAGTAGGAGAGGGGGAAGGCAAGGGGCCCCCCTTCCTTGTCCTATTCGGACTCAAGGGGAGGGGGCGCGCCACTTGCCCTGGCCGGCCCCTCTCTTTCTCCAATAGGGCCCATCAAGGCCCATTACTTCGGGGTTCCAGAACCCTCCAGTACTCGGTTTTCTCCAAAACTCCGGAACCTTTCCGTGTCCGAATATAGTCGTCCAATATATTAATCTTTATGTCTCGACCATTTCGAGACTCCTCATCATGTCCGTGATCACATCCGGGACTCCAAACAAACTTCGGTACATCAAAACTTATAAACTCATAATAAAACTGTCATCGAAACGTTAAGCGTGCGGACCCTACGGGTTCAAGAACTATGTAGACATGACCTAAAACCATTCTCGGTCAATAACCAATAGCGGGACCTGGATGTCCATATTGGTTCCTACATATTCTATGAAGATCTTTATCGGTCAAACCGCATAACAACATACTTTGTTCCCTTTGTCATCGGTATGTTACTTGCCCGAGATTTGATTGTCGGTATCCAATACCTAGTTCAATCTCGTTATCGGCAAGTCTCTTTACTCGTTCTGTAATACGTCATCTCATAACTAACTCATTAGTTACATGCTTGCAAGGCTTAGGTGATGAGTATTACCGAGAGGGCCCGAGATACCTCTCCGACAATCGAGTGACAAATCCTAATCTCGATTTATGCCAACCCAACATGTACCTTCGAAACACACCAGAGCACCTTTATAATCACCCATTCGTTAGACATTTGGTAGCACACAAAGTGTTCTTCCGTAAACGGAGTTGCACAATCTCATAGTTGCAGGAACTTTGTATAAGTCATGAAGAAAGCAATAGCAGTATACTAAACGATCAAGTGCTAGGCTAACAGAATGGGTCATGTCAATCACATCATTCTCCTAATGATGTGATCCCACTAATCAAATGACAACACATGTCTATGGTCAGGAAACATAACCATCTTTGATTAATGAGCTAGTCAAGTAGAGGCATACTAGTGACTATAGTTTTGTCTATGTATTCACACATGTATCATGTTTCCGGTTAATACAATTCTAGCATGAATAATAAACATTTACCATGATATGAGGAAATAAATAATAACTTTATTATTGCCTCTAGGGCATATTTCCTTCAGTCTCCCACTTGCACTAGAGTCAATAATCTAGATTACATAGTAATGATTCTAACACCCATGGAGTCTTGGTGCTGATCATGTTTTGCTCGTGAGAGAGGCTTAGTCAACGGTCTGCAACATTCAGATCCGTATGTATCTTGCAAATCTCTATGTCTCCCACTTGGACTTGGTCCCGAATGGAATTGAAGCGTCTCTTGATGTGCTTGGTCCTCTTGTGAAATCTGGATTCCTTTGCCAAAGCAATTGCACCAAGATTGTCACGAAGATCTTCATTGGTCCCGATGCACTAGGTATGACACCTAGATCGGAAATGAACTCCTTCATCCAGACTCCTTCATTTGCTGCTTCAGAAGCAGCTATGTACTCCGCTTCACATGTAGATCCTGCCACGACGCTTTGTTTAGAACTGCACCAACTTACAGCTCCACCGTTTAATATAAACACGTATCCGGTTTGCGATTTAGAATCGTCCGGATAAGTGTCAAAGCTTGCATCGACGTAACCATTTACGACTAGCTCTTTGTCACCTCCATATACGAGAAACATATCCTTAGTCCTTTTCGTATTTCAGGATGTTCTTGACCGCTGTCCAAATGATCCACTCTGGATTACTTTGGTACCTTCTGCCAAGCTTATTGCTAAGCATACGTCAGTCTGGTACACAGCATTGCATACATGATAGAGCCTATGGCTGAAGCATAGGAACCTTTTTCATTTCTCTCTATCTTCTGCTGTGGTCGGGCATTGAGTTTGACTCAACTTCACACCTTGTAGCACGTGCAAGAATACTTTCTTTGCTCGATCCATTTTGAACTTTTTCAAAATCTTGTCAAGGTATGTGCTTTGTGAAAGTCCTATTAAGCGTCTTGATCTATCTCTATAGATCTTGATGCCCAATATGTAAGCAGCTTCACCGAGGACTTTCATTGAAAAACTTTTATTCAAGTATCCCTTTATGCTATCCAGAAATTCTATATCATTTCCAATTAATAATATGTCATCAACATATAAAACTAGAAATGCTACAGAGCTCCCACTCACTTTCTTGTAAATACAGGCTTCTCCAAAAGTCTGTATAAAACCATATGCTTTGATCACACTATCAAAGCGTTTATTCCAACTCCGAGATGCTTACACCAGTCCATAAATGGAACGCTGGAGCTTGCACACTTTGTCAGTGTCAGGACCCCGACTCGATGTCACATCGATCTAGCCTGTAACACCTCATATCACTTTGCGGCCTCACGCACGGTATTCCCACGGGTGTCGCCTGACCTTTGCCCGGGACCGTTTGCGCCTTTTGGCACACGTATATGATAGTGTCGCTAGCATCCATATGATAAGGAGCCCGGGCTGACATGGCTAGTCGTAAACCCAAAGTGGCACAGACTTACAGGGACAGGCATTCATGACCCAGCATCGAACGTGTCGGTCATCAGCGAATAAGTTCCGGCTGTAGCACGGGCTAGCAGACTCGTAATCCGGGCTGTAGCGGCTAACAGACTCCGGTACTAACGCGTGACATTTCCCGAAGGGATGTAGACACAGAACGAAGAAGGACACATGCCGGCCAGCCTAAGTGTTCCGGAGCAGTAGCAAGCTACCATGGCTCGGTGGAAACACTAGGAGACATTTCCCGGTAAGAGAGGCTACTAAAGATAAACAACTAGATAGTCAGATCCCACACATACCAAGCATTTCAATAACATACACACAATATGCTCGATATGTGCAAATACAACATGGCATCACAACATGACTCTATGACTCAAGTATTTTATTCAATAGGCTCCGAGGAGCGAGATATTACAAACAGGGGTCTCATGACCCAACATTCAGAGCATACAAATCAAAGCACAAACGGAAGCTATCATGTCTGAGTACAGACATCTACAAATGAAAAAGGCTTGAAAGCCTGACTATCTACCAGATCCTGCCGAGGGCACAAGATCGTAGCTGAGGTAACAAGCTGAACGTCGAAGTCCACGTGGAACTACTAGTGAGACTGAAGTCTCTCTGCAAAAACATAAAATAGGCAAACGTGAGTACAAATGTACCCAGCAAGACTTACATCAGAACTAACTACATATGCATCATTATCAATAAAGGGATGGTGGAGTTTAAGCGCAGCAAGCCAGCTTTGACTCGGTGGCTATCCTAAACTACATTCGCAAGTAACTCTTTTGAGGTGGCGCACACGAGTCCACATATTCACCATATCAATACACCACTATGGATCCGCTCCGCCTCCCACGAGAACGCCATCCATAGCACTCACGCTTATCTTGCGTATTTTAGAGTATCCACTTTCACTTGTCTATGAACTGTTATAAGCAACCCGAAGTCCTTTACGCGGACACGGCTATTCAATAGATAATGTTAACCTGCAGGGTGTACTTCTTCACACACGCTCACCACTTACCGCGTTTACACGACATGTACTCGGCAACCTTCAAGCGGAAGCCCAACGTGGGTGTCGGCCACGACCTACCTAAACACTCAAGTCCCTAGTCCAGGTTTATCGCCTATTTGGGTTCCATCTATGAGGAGTTCCGCCAAGTTTCGCCACAGCCCCAAACGATGTGAACAGGGTTCCCGAGACACCAAACGGGCGCCCGGTACACCGTGCCACGTGCCTACCGTGATCACAGCCCACCCCTACGGTCAGCGCTGCGCACGGCCTCCAAAGATACTACAAACACGTAAACTACTTGCAACTCCCGGACAGAGGACAAGGGTGATTAAGAAGCCGAGAGGGTCCATTGGTTTGGGCCCAATGCGTGGTAGTAGCTGGATCATGGATCACAAACACGTAACTCAGTTCCCGAGGACGGCCGCAATGAGACAACCCACCATGTACTCCTACATGGCCTCTCACCGCTACCTTTACCAAATCGTGTTCACACATTTAGCTCACACACAGAGGACATGTTCACACCTCGATTCATCCTCGATGAATCGGACCGACTCAACTCTAAGCAAGAGCAGTGCATGACAAACAAGCATGTATGAGTAGGCACAACAGGGCTCAAACAACTCCTACTCATGCTAGTGGGTTTCATCTATTTACTGTGGAATGACAGGTCATGCAAAGGATAAAGGGGTTCAACTACCGCAGCAAGTAACAGTTGAATCGATGTTGTCCTAATGCAGTAAAAGAGAGCAGGAGCGAGAGAGTGGGATTATATCGGAATGAACAAGGGGGTTTTGCTTGCCTGGCACTTCTGAAGATAGCATTGAGTCTTCATCAGTGTCAACGATCACAACGTCGGTACAACGTCTACCGAGGGGGAACAATACCGGCAAACAGAGAAGAAACACGATCAATGCAATGCACAATATGATGCATGCTATGACATGGCAATATGAATGTGTTTTGGCTAATGCAACTACAACCAGATGGATTTGGGTCATATTGAGCCAAAGGTTCAACCCCAAATTCAAATTATGAATTCAAATAGTGCCTTATCATGTTTGCACTAAACAGCAAGGTTAAGTTGTTTAAACATGCATGAAAATGGTACAGATGGATTCCTTGAATTTTTCTGATAATTTTTCATATATAATTTATTTGATTTGGAGCTACGGTTGATTTTATATGAATTTTAGAAGTTTAGGCAATTTTCTGGATTTTCCTATATAAAAATAAATCCGAAAATAGATTATTCGTCGACCGACGTCATCATGACGTCAGCTGGTCAACTGGCGCCTCAGGTCAAACCTGACCAGTGGGGCCACTGGTCGTGACTAACTAACTAACCTAGTTTAATTAGCACTAACCTAGGTTAAACTAATTAAGTTTTAATCCTAAACTAGATTAATTAACCAGGCGGGGCCCGCATGTCAGTGGGACAGGGGGGAAGTCAACCCAGCCAGCGGGGTCAAACCACGCGGTCGTGGTCAAACCCGCCGGCGTCTAGCCGACGAGTCCAGACGCGCGAGCGGAGGCGCACGGATTCGCCTCTGTGGCACCGTTTGGCTAGCGGAGCACAGCTACGGATGCGGACGCCGTCGTCGCATCCAACCATGGTGGTGGCGCGCCGGGAGTGGCGGAGTGGCGCCGGCGACGAAGCTCGGCGGCGGCGGCTCGGTCGAGCTCGGGCTCGTTGCTGCGATGGCCTAGGTGGGGCGGCGCTAGCACCTACGGCTCCTACGCGATGCGGGAAGTACAACGGGCTCAAGCCCGGGACCATATGGTCACCGGAGCAACGCCGGCGACGTGGTCAGGCGGCGGCGCGTGCGGGTGAATGCGGTGCAGCAGCTACGGCGTGCGAGAGAGGGAGCGGAGAAGGGGAACAGGGTCAGGAGCTCACTGCGGAGGCGACGAGGCGAACGGCGGGCTCGGGGAGGGGCTGGTGGCGACGGGAGGTCGCCGGCGATCTCGGTGGCCCGAGGAGGAAGAAAACGAGGCAGCCGTCGATGCAGGCCGTCCCAGCGCTCGGGGCCAGGGTGGGGCGAAGCGGCGGACGATGGCGGAGTCCTTGGACAGCACGGGGAGGCGAGGGGAGATCGGTGGACGCGGTGGCAGTGAACGGCGGCGACGAACCCGTTCGGTGGAAGGGGGAAACGGCGAGGGAGAGAGCAGGGGGGGAGAGCGAGCAACGAGCGAGAGTGCGGGGCGGTCGGGAGGGTTGCGTGGCGCTCTTGGCGCCCTCCAGCAGCAGCGGCGGCAAGCAGGAGGTGGCACACAAGGCTGGCGTCGGAGGCCACGCGCTCGCCCCTTGGCAGGAGGAAGACGAGGGGAGGGCTGTGGGCTGGGCCGCCTGGTGTTGGGCTCTGAGGCGCCTGTATGAAAGCCTGTGAGTCTCTCTGCTCTGCTTTTAATTTTTGTTCATTTCTCTTTTTATTTTATTTTGCCACTGTTTTCAAATTCAAAATAATTTCAAACAAGGTTAAGACATTCTGAAATATTTTATGTTACCTCTCCGAGCTATTCCAAAAGTACATAAAACATTTCAAAGTATTTGAAAATATACTCATTATATATTATGAATATATCCCCAAATTCAAATAGATTATTGATTTAAATTCAGAGACCAAATAATTCCTTAAAATGTTCCAGAATTTTGGTTTGATATATAACTCTTGCCAAAATTCACGTAACCATTTTTAGGGCATTTTGGATTCACAGAATGCAATTTAAAGGGTGCTTGCCCTTCTTTTAATTAGATTTTGAGGTTTCAACAACCCTCAATTCAAGTTTCAGAAATTTAGACATGATGCAGGATGCTCTCAAATGCAACTAATACAAGCAAAGTCTAGGGTTGTGACAGTCAGCACCTTTTGGATCAACAAAACCTTCCGGCTGCATCATATACAACTCTTCTTCTAGAAATCCATTCAAGAATGCAGTCTTGACATGATTCGGACAGACTTAAGCATCGCTACGGGTGAGAAAGTCTCATCGTAGTCAACCCCTTGAACTTGTCAAAAACCTTTCGCAACAAGTCGAGCTTTATAGACAGTAACATTACCATCAGCGTCAGTCTTCTTCTTAAAGATCCATTTATTCTCAATGGCTTGCCGATCATCGGGCAAGTCAACCAAAGTCCATACTTTGTTTTCATACATGGATCCCATCTCAGATTTCATGGCCTCTAGCCATTTTGCGGAATCTGGGCTCATCATCGCTTCCTCATAGTTCGTAGGTTCATCATGGTCAAGTAACATGACTTCCAGAATAGGATTACCGTACCACTCTAGTGCGGATCTTACTCTGGTAGACCTACGAGGTTCAGCAGAAACTTGATCTGAAGTTGCATGATCAATATCATTAGCTTCCTCACTAATTGGTGTAGTTGTCACAGGAACCAGTTCTCATGATGAACTACCTTCCAATAAGGGAGTAGATACAGTTATCTCATCAAGTTCTACTTTCCTCCCACTCACTTCTTTCGAGAGAAATTCCTTCTCTAGAAAGGATCCATTCTTAGCAACGAATGTCTTGCCTTCGGATCTGTGATAGAAGGTGTGCCCAATAGTCTCTTTTGGGTATCCTATGAAGACACATTTCTCCGATTTGGGTTCGAGCTTATCTGGTTGAAGTTTTTTCACATAAGCATCGCAGCCCCAAACTTTAAGAAACGACAACTTTGGTTTCTTGCCAAACCACAGTTCATAAGGCGTTGTCTCAACGGATTTTGATGGTGCCCTATTTAACGTGAATGCGGCCGTCTCTAAAGCATAACCCCAAAACGATAGCGGTAAATCGGTAAGAGACATCATAGATCGTACCATATCGAGTAAAGTACGATTACGACGTTCGGACACACCATTTCGTTGTGGTGTTCCAGGTGGCGTGAGTTGCGAAACTATTCCGCATTGTTTCAAATGTAAACCAAACACTACAGGAATCAGACAGTTTGCCGTCAGGCAAGTACAGACGGCAAAGGATGAAATACAGACGGCAAAGACTTTGCCGTCACCTGGCTGACGGCAAAGTGTGACGGCAAAGGCAAAGTCGGCAAAGAGTACTTTGCCGTCAGCTTCTTATCGGGCAGACGGCAAAGTCTTTGCCGTCAGCCAACCACAAATTTGCCGTCTGCGGCGGAAATACCAGACGGCAAAGCACGCGGTCTTTGCGTCGATCAAACATGTACTTTGCCTTCATCAGACAGAACAATGAGACGGCAAAGATTGTATTCTATTTTTTAGTCTCATGATTAAAAAAACTAAAGCACCAGCGCTAGCAAACCCATCACAGCCGTAGTTTTGCACAACTGACCCAGTTTTCACACATAAATTCATGGCACAATGTACAAAAATTAGAAACAAAAAATGGAGCCCGTGAAACATCAATACAACTACACGAATAGGCAGTGAGCATCAAATTTTTGCAGGTACATGCACCTAGCAATTAATAACAATTACTAACAGCCACAAATTAAGTGCGGTGGTCGGGGCAATTGCATTCTTGGAGGGAGATGGAAAAGGTTGCCGCGCCGTGGGACGGGGACGGCGGCATGCAGCTGCTCGGGGCGACGATGGCCGGGGCAAAGGGGGGAAGGGGTCGAGGCCGGCGGCGGCCGGAAGCACCAACCGGAGCTGTTCCCCTGCCCACAGCAGCCTCGCGCGCCGGCCATGCCCTGCTCACGCCAAGACGCCCCCGCCACAAGATCGCATGCAGCGGCCTCCAGCGCGGCCGCCTCTGACCAGACCGCCATGTCCTGCTCGTCTTTGCCGCCCACCTGAGAAGCTACTGGACCTCGCGCTCCGGCCGCTTTGCCAAGACCGGCCAAGCCCGGCTCGGCCGCCCGCCTTGCTGGAGAAGCTGCTGCGACCTCGCGCGCCAGCCGCTCTGCCCGCAGCGACCAAGCCCGGCTCACGCCGCCCGCCCCGCTGGAGGAGCCGAGGCGGCCTCCCACGCTGGCCGCCATGCCCACAGCCACCGGAAGGGAAGGTGGGAGCCGGAGGAGGTGGAGCAGAGGAAGGGAGGACGAAGATCTGCAGATCGTGGCGGAGGGTTTGCGGCCGAGGAGCTGCGGCTGTAGCGCCGTGAGTGGATCGGGAGGCGGGCGCCCGGACGCGGGCGCGGGCGCCCGGGACGCGCGGCGGGGTCCGGCGAGAGGACGCGGCGCTGGGGTCCGGCGAGGCAGAGGCGAGTGGTGGTGCGGTGGGGATCGAGAGAAGGGAGACAGGGCCGCAGGAGATGGGATCGATCGTGGGTGGGTGGGTGGGGTCTCGTGAGGATAATGGACGGGTGGTGGGCAGACACAGTGGATCGCGCGTGGTGAGAGAGGCGAGCGGCCTGGATCACGCCATGTCATCGATCCGTGGGATCGATCCGTGGCGTGTGTTTTCTCTTTGCCGTCTGCGTTTATGTTTACAGACGGCAAAGTCCCGACTTTGCCGTCTATAAATATAAACGCAGACGGCAAAGACTTTGCCGTCCCCCAAAAAAAAAACACAGACGGCAAATATCTCACTTCGCCGTCTGTAAAAAAAAGGCAGAGGGCAAAGATTCTTTGCCGTCTGTCTTTTTTTCGCAGACGGCAAAGTGAGCTCTTTGCTGTCTGTAATTTTTTTGGGTGACGGCAAAGTCTATTTTACCGTTAGATTTTCTTTGCCGTCTGCTGATGACGGCAAAACATTTCTTTGCCGTCTGCCCCGACGAAAAGCTGACGGCAAAGACGCTCCCTGACAGCAAATTAGCAGTTTCCTGTAGTGAAACTTGTAACTCAAATATTCTCCTCCACGATCAGATCGTAGAAACTTTATTTTCTTATTACGATGATTTTCTACTTCACTTTGAAATTCTTTGAACTTTTCAAATGTTTCAGACTTGTGCTTCATTAAGTAGATATACCCATATCTGCTTAAATCATCTGTGAAGGTGAGAAAATAACGATATCCGCCACGAGCCTCAACATTCATCGGACCACATACATCAGTATGTATGATTTCCAACAAATCTGTTGCTCTCTCCATAGTTCCGGAGAACGGTGTTTTAGTCATCTTGCCCATAAGGCACGGTTCGCAAGTACCAAGTGATTCATAATCAAGTGATTCCAGAAGTCCATCAGTGTGGAGTTTCTTCATGCGTTTTATACTGATATGACCCAAACAGCAGTGCCACAAATAAGTTGCACTATCATTATCAACTCTGCATCTTTTGGCTTCAACATTATGAATATGTGTATCACTACTATCGAGATTCAATAAAAATAGACCACTCTTCAAGGGCGCATGACCATAAAAGATATTACTCATATAAATAGAACAACCATTATTCTCTGATTTAAATGAATAACCGTATCGCATCAAACAAGATCCAGATATAATGTTCATGCTCAATGCTAGCACCAAATAACAATTATTCAGGTCTAAAACTAATCCCGGTGGTAGATGTAGAGGTAGGGTGTCGACCGCGATCACATCGACTTTGGAACCGTTTCCCACGCGCATCGTCACCTCGTCCTTGGCCAGTGCTCGCTTATTCCGTAGTCCCCTGCTTTGAGTTGCAAATATTAGCAATGAACCAAGATCAAATACCAGTGCTACTACGAGCTCTAGTTAGGTACACATCAATAACATGTATATCACATATACCTTTGTTCACTTTGCCATCCTTCTTATCCCCAAATACTTGGGGCAGTTCTGCTTCCAAAGTGACTACCGCTTATGAGAAGCACTCGCCAGGCTTAGGTCCATACTTGGGTTTCTTCTCTTGAGCAGCAACTTGCTTGCCGCTCTTTTGAAGTTCCCTTCTTCTTCCCTTTGCCCTTCTTCTTGAAACTAGTGGTCTTGTTGACCATCAACACTTGATGCTCCTTCTGATTTCTACCTCCATGCTTTCAAAGATCGCGAAGAGCTTGGGAATAGTCTTGTTCATCCCTTGCATATTATAGTTCATCACGAAGCTCTTGTAGCTTGGTGGCGTGATTGAAGAATTTCATCAATGACACTATCATCGGAAAATTAACTCCCGGTTGAATCAAGTGATTGTTATACCCAGACATTACGAGTATATGTTCACCGACGTAACTATTCTCCTCCATCTTGCAGCTATAGAACTTATTGGAGACTTCATATCTCTCAATCCGGGCATTTGCTTGAAATATTAACTTCAACTCTGGAACATCTCATATGCTCCATGACGCTCAAAACGCCGTTGAAGACCCGGTTCTAAGCCGTAAAGCATGGCACATCGAACTATAGAGTAGTCATCAGCTTTGCTCGCCAGACGTTCTTAACATCGTCGGTTGCATCGGAAGCAGGCTGGCACCCAGCGGTGCTTCCAGACGTAACTCTTCGGCAGCAATGAGGATAATCCTCGAGTTACGGACCCAATCCGTGTAATTGCTACTATCATCTTTCAACTTTGCTTTCTCAAGGAACGCATTAAAATTCAACGGAACAACAAAGACGAGCCATCTATCTACAAACAAACATAGACAAGCAAGATACTATCAGTACTAAGTTCATGATAAATTTAAGTTCAATTAATCATATTACTTAAGAACTCCCACTTAGACAGACATCTCTCTAGTCATCTAAGTGATCACGTGATCCAAATCAACTAAACCATAACCGATCATCACGTGAGATGGAGTAGTTTTCAATGGTGAACATCATTATGTTGATCATATCTACTATATGATTCACGCTCGACCTTCGGTCTCCGTGTTCCGAGGCCATATCTCGCATATCCTAGGCTCGTCAAGTTTAACCCGAGTATTCGTGTGTGCAAAACTGGCTTGCACCCGTTGTAGATGGACGAGAGCTTATCACACCCGATCATCACGTGGTGTCTCGGCACGATTTAACTTTGGCAACGGTGCATACTCGGGAGAACACTACTTGATAATTTTAGTGAGAGATCATCTTAAAATGCTACCGTCAATCAAAGCAAGATAAGATGCATAAAGGATAAACATCACATCCAATCAATATAAGTGATATGATATGGCCATCATCATCTTGTGCTTGTGATCTCCATCTTCAAGCACCGTCGTGATCACCATCGCCACCGGCGCGACACCTTGATCTCCATCGTAGCATCGTTGTCGTTACGCCATCTATTGCTTCTACGACTATCGCTACCGCTTAGTGATAAAGTAAAGCAATTACGTATGCGTTGCATTTCATACAATAAAGCGACAACCATATGGCTCCTGCCAGTTGCCGATAACTTCGGTTACAAAACATGATCATCTCATACAATAAAATATAACATCACGTCTTGACCATATCACATCACATCATGCCCTACAAAAACAAGTTAGACGTCCTCTACTTTGTTGTTGCAAATTTTACGTGGCTGGTACGGGCTTAGCAAGAACCGTTCTTACCTACGCATCAAAACCACAACGATAGTTTGTCAAATAGATTCCGTTTTAACCTTCACAAGGACCGGGCGTAGCCACACTCGATTCAACTAAAGTGAGAGAGATAGACACCCGCCAGCCACCTTTAAGCACGAGTGCTCATAACGGTGAAACCAGTCTCGCGTAAGCGTACGCGTAATGTCGGTCCGGGCCGCTTCATCTCACAATACCGCTGAACCAAAGTATGACATGCTGGTAGGCAGTATGACTTATATCGTCCACAACTCACTTGTGTTCTACTCGTGCATATAACATCAATGCATAAAGCCTGGCTCGGATGCCACTGTTGGGGAACGTAGTAATTTGAAAAAATTTCCTACGCACACGCAAGATCATGGTGATGATATAGCAACGAGAGGGAGAGTGTATGTCCACGCACCCTGAGACCGTAAGCGAAGCGTTAGCACAACGCTGTTGATGTAGTCGACGTCTTCACGATCCGACCGATCCAAGCACCGAACGCACGGAGCCTCCGAGTTCAGCACACGCTCAGCTCGATGACGTCCCTCGAACTCCGATCCAGCCGAGTGTCGAGGGAGAGTTCCACAAGACGACGGCGCAGGACGATCTTGATGTTCTACGGCGCAGGCTTCGCCTAAGCTTCATGACGATATGACCGAGGTGGAATATGGTGGAAGGGGCACCGACACGACTAAGGAACGATCCATAGATCAACTTGTGTGTCTATGGGGTGCCCCCGCCCCGTGATATAAAGGAGGGAGGGAGGAGGGGCCGCCTAAGGGGAGGCGCCCTAGGAGGGGGAAACCTACTCAAGTAGGTTTCCTCCTTTCCTAATCCAAGAAGGAGGGGAAGGAAGGAGTAGGAGAGGGGAAGGGGCGCCCCCTTCCTTGTCCTATTCGGACTCAAGGGGGGGCGCGACTTGCCCTGGCGGCCCTCTCTTTCTCCAATAGGGCCCATCAAGGCCCATTACTTCCCGGGGTTCCAAGACCCTCCCAGACTCTGTTTTCTCCGAAAACTCCGGAACCTTTCCGTGTCCGAATATAGTCGTCCAATATATTAATCTTTATGTCTCGACCATTTCGAGACTCCTCGTCATGTCCGTGATCACATCCGGGACTCCGAACAAACTTCGGTAAATCAAAACTTATGAACTCATAATAAAACTGTCATCAAAACATTAAGCATGCGGACCCTACGGGTTCGAGAACTATGTAGACATGACCTAAAACCATTCTCGGTCAATAACCAATAGCGGGACCTGGATGTCCATATTGGTTCCTACATATTCTACGAAGATCTTTATCGGTCAAACCGCATAACAACATACTTTGTTCCCTTTGTCATCGGTATGTTACTTGCCCGAAATTTGATCGTCGGTATCCAATACCTAGTTCAATCTCGTTACCGGCAAGTCTCTTTACTCGTTTCGTAATACATCATCTCATAACTAACTCATTAGTTACATGCTTGCAAGGCTTAGGTGATGAGTATTACCGAGAGGGCCCAGAGATACCTCTCCGACAATCAGAGTGACAAATCCTAATCTCGATTTATGCCAACCCAACATGTACCTTCGGAAACACCTGTAGAGCACCTTTATAATCACCCAGTTATGTTGTGACTTTGGTAGCACACAAAGTGTTCTTCTGGTAAACGGGATGTCGGTGTCAAAACCGGCGGATCTCGGGTAGGGGGTCCCGAACTGTGCGTCTAGGCGGATGGTAACAGGAGACGAGGGACACGATGTTTTTACCCAGGTTCGGGCCCTCTCGATGGAGGTAAAACCCTACGTCCTGCTTGATTAATGTTGATGATATGGGTAGTACAAGAGTGGATCTACCACGAGATCAAGGAGGCTAAACCCTAGAAGCTAGCCTATGGTACGATTGTTGTAATGTATGTTGTCCTACGGACTAAAGCCCTCCGGTTTATATAGACACCCGAGGAGGCTAGGGTTACACAGGGTCGGTTACAATGGTAGGAGATCTACATATCCGTATTGCCAAGCTTGCCTTCCACGCCAAGGAAAGTCCCATCCGGACACGGGACGGAGTCTTCAATCTTGTATCTTTGTAGTCTTGGAGTCCGGCGGATAATGATAGTCCGCTGTCCGGACACCCCTAGTCCAGACTCCTCAAGAGTCTCTGAACCTGGCTTCAATGACGATAAGTCCGGCGCGCATAATGTTGGGCATTGCAAGGCGGGTTCCTCCCTTGAATAATCCAGAGAAGATCATGAACACCAGGATAGTGTCCGGCTCTGCAAAATAAATTCCACATTCCACCGTAGAGAGAATAAAATATACACTAGCTCAATCTGCTGACGTATTATGCGGCGTGATATTACACCGCCGCCAAGCCACTGTTTGAATCGTTTTTTACTATACAACCTCAGCACGTTTAGCGAAGCGGTTTCCTTGCACGTCTTGTCGAAGCAGAGATCGTGTTCCCCTTATTCCGGGATTCTCATCAATACGTGCGTGGGTAACCCAACCGTTCCCGTCACCACGCCTCCTCTATCGAAGGTGAATCCCAAACGGTCACGGAGACGGCTCTTGGTATTTTTTCCTCTTTATAAGAGGACCAAGGCTTGTCCTTGTTCTTCAATCTCGCATCGAATCTCCTCCTCGCTCCCAGTTCCAACACCCAGAGCCTCAGATTCGAGCGCTTCGGATCCTCAACCATGTCCGGCTCCGACCTCCAGGGCCGGTGGATGCACGGAGGAGGACATATTGAAGTTACGTGAGGCCAAGTACCTTGCCTACGAGGTTTCGCACAGGTTACCCGCCCAAGGGCAGGCCGTGCCCGTCCCTGAGCCCGGTGAGTTCTTGTCTTCGTATCCCACCTCCATCGGGGTTTAGGCTTCCCGACGGACCCCTTTGTGAGAGGGCTCATGTTTTACTACGGGATGGACTTTCACGACTTGGCTCCGGAGTCCATCCTCCACATCTCCGCATTCATTATCGTCTGCGAAGCCTTCCTCCGCATCACTCCCCACTTCGGCCTGTGGTTGAAGACCTTCAAGGTGGAGCCAAGATGATCGGGGCGCTAAGCGAGTGCAGCGGGGCAGCCATAAGCAAAAAGGCCGATGCCCCGTGGCCCGAGGGTTCCTTCCAAGAGGAGCTTGGACTGTGGCAGTAGGAGTGGTTCTATATCACCGCTCCGAAGGGCAGCAGGCAAAAGCCGCCGCCTTCATTCCGCCCGGGACCTCTACGCCAGCTGATGTCGTGGGTCAACCAAGAGCTCAATTGGGGGCCGTCCGAAGACATGCCCTCACTACAGGGCCGGATCCGAGACCTCCAATCGAGGGAGATCGACCTGATCATGGTGATGCAGGTCATGTTAATCAGGCATCTTCTGCCCTGCAAACGCCGTCCTCTCCGTCTATGGGAGTTCAACCCGGAGGGACCTCGGATTCTCCAACACTTTATGGGTGCAACACCTGTGGAGATGTACAAGTTGTTCTTCGGACCGCAGGTGGCGTGTCCGGAATTAGCCGAGGACGCAGGCCTAAGCCGCAATCTCCCGGATACTCAGGTAAAAAGCTCAGTGTCCGGACATTCTGTTTATATGCCTCTCTAGAGTTTGCCTCCTAACCCGTTACTTTTCACAGGAATGGGTGGCGCGATCAAGGCTGATAAGGTGTCCGGCCCCCCTCCCAGAGACCGCACTGGAGCCCGTGCTGGTCAGAATGTTGGAGGTCGCGCCCATAGAAGGGGGCGAAGGGGAAAATAGAGGAGCTAATATTTCACCCAAAGGGGCGACTGAAGAGGGGGGAACCAAGAACCCCTCCCTTCAGGGGGAGAAGAGGACCGCCTCCGAAGATCCGGAGGCCAAAGCCCCTAAGCGTGGGAAGAGATACTCACCAGGGGGTCCGGCATCCGGAGAG
This sequence comes from Aegilops speltoides, assembly GCA_021437245.1. Classification (NCBI taxonomy): domain Eukaryota; kingdom Viridiplantae; phylum Streptophyta; class Magnoliopsida; order Poales; family Poaceae; genus Aegilops; species Aegilops speltoides. The sequence continues at coordinate 449,332,689 of CM038141.1, forward strand.
AATCCGGACGCACAATCATTGCCAAAGGATCAGCCCTCCAGCAAGCCGTGAGTATGAAAGAGGGAGTTAATTAGTAAGGAAATACCTTCATTTGTGCTTCTGTGGGTAACCGAAATATTTATATTGTAGTTCGGATCTGCATCCTTCTCAGATGAGTTCATCTTCGGGGGACCTTCTTCCGGAGATGATGGAGAGCGAAACGCCTCCGTCTGTGGCGCCGGCAGATAAGGCAGGCGAGCCTGAAGTATTGTCATGGAGGGTATCCCCGAGTCTGGAGGGGCCAGAGAGCTCGGCACCCACTAGTATCCGGCCAGGAGAACTGGAGAATCTGCTTGAGAGGGCGTCCATTTCAGAAGATCATCATGCGTTGATGCGTATGGTGATTGGAAGGATTTCGTCCGCCGAGAGCGGATTGCGTAACGCCGCCATGAGTTTGCTGGCGGGATTTGAGGTATGCAAGAATGACGCACCCTTTTGTCTTTTAACAGTTTTGCACATAAAATGCACCATGTATAGATAGTAGCCCCTGGGACTCGGTAGGTTGTCGGGAACGACAGCGTGCCGAGGATCGAAATCGCAAGTAATGAATACTGCCGTCCCTATGCAGGTGGCGGATAGTCCGAGGGCCAGCCGGACTAATGAGTTCGCCGAGTTAAGTCGGCAACTTGACATGGCGGATGCGGACATCGCACTTGTCAACCGGCGACTTGACGAGTCGCAAGGTAAATAAATTCTCCGTAGTCGCTTTATTTAAGGGGGTCAAAGCCCTCCTCTGATAAATTTTACGCTGTTGTACAGACGGTGCTGCTGCTGTGGAGAACCTTCGGGCCGAACTTGCTCGAGCTAAGGAGCAAGTCCGAAGGAGTGATGCGGCTGCCTCGAGGCAAGCCGAGGAATTGAAAGCCGAAAGGGCTGCGCACTGCCGAAGCAGGGCAGAGGTGGCCGAATTGGCCATGAAAGTAAAGGATGCTACCAACCGCAATGAGGCTCTTGAAAAGGAGCGCTTATCGGAGCGGGAAGACCTGAAGAAGGCCACCGCCGAAGCCAAAGATGCCCGCTCTGCAATGCGGGCTATGAAGGAGGAACTGCGCCAGGCCGGAGAGATCGTGGCTGGCAAGCATTTTCTGCTGCGTCGCCGGTTTATGGATGTAAAGTATGCTCAATTTGAGCGGCTGTGGAGTCCGGAGGATCCGTATATGGACTTAGCTGCAAGTGCGGCTGATGCGGTTGAGCACTTCCGGAGCCAGGAGGATCACAAGACGGAAGAGCTATATTGGTCTCAATTCCATAGTCCGGACCGCCACTTTCGCTGATGAACCGGTTGGCGAATGGGCCGAGCTAAATAGATTGTCCGGACTTGCCATGACGGACATCGTGGCCTATGTCCGCCGAGAGGTCCAAGGCGACGAAGCTACTTGACGCCATCGCAGCATCCTTGGAGCGGTGCCGCACATAAAGGCGATGAAGCGGTCGGCTCTGCATCGAGGGCGCGGATGGCTCTTGCCGTGTGAAGGCGCATTGTCCGGAGATGGATGCCACCGCTGTCGCCGCCCAGGGGTCGGATGAAAACCGGCTCCCCGCCGAGCATTATTTCGGGGAAGTTATGTGTGGCGCTCGTGTAATAGAGTCGCAGTGCTCGAAAAATGTCACGTTCAAATGAACGTATTAGCTTGTAAAATGATGATTATGCTATAACTGCTTTTTATACTTGTGCGTTCCAAGTAGTAAAACTTCTCCTGTGCGGCCGTTTATGTATACTTTTGTATAACTTGAAAGATGGCAGTCTTCGGCTTCAGCCCCCACGCACAAGGTGTGGGGGTGTTCGCAAAAATAGCGCATTTTCACACTTAATCCGACGTCTCGGTCCTGTTTTAAGGAGGTGGTAGCATAGCGAACGAGGCAATCCGGACTATAATGCTTTATCACTTTCACTTAGCCAGTGGAGCTCGAGGGTGGGGCTACGATATAGCCCCTGGTGGCACCACATATCTCCCAATTGAAGTGCGTGCGTTCTGACCGGAAACGGTCCTTCGTCAAAGCGGGAATTCTAAACAATCCGTAGTCGATCGAGTGGTTGACCAGTCTCTCGCTGCATCATGATGATCGAGCCGGCTTTCATCGAGGTGCTCGCCAAACCGAACTGGGGCACAATCGCAGATAGTTCTCCGGTGCGCGTTAGCCGATGATACGGAACGAAGGCAGCAAAACACAGGAGCTGGGCAAACCCAACATTTGACCAAAGACATGATTCGGAGCTGATGCATATAATGCCTAACTCGAGACGCCGAACACTCCCGAAGGTGTTCGGTCTTTTATAATAGTGGGCAGAACGATGCCCTAAGCCCATAGTGTCCAGGTACGGGCATGGTCTTCTGACGCGGCCGATGCCAAAACGCCGTGCTCCTCTTTGGCTATAGGAAGAAACCAAGGAGAGTAACAAAAGAGACAAGAAAAAGGTTTACGCAGGTCCTAATCTGAAAAGAATCTCACAACGGGTCCCTACCGCACGTCTGCGCTGTGTGTCTTCGCAGCCGTTGTCCTAGACGGGCATGCACGTTTGTTCATCTGTAAAAAGAGAGGAACGTTTAGTTTGAAAACAATTCGTGCAAAAAATATGTGTAAAAGAAGAAATATAAATAATTAAAGCGGGTTTTATATGAACCCGCGGTTGTCTGTGCGCACTATTGGGGAACGTAGTAATTTCAAAAAATTTCCTACGCACACGCAAGATCATGGTGATGCATAGCAACGAGAGGGGAGAGTGTTGTCTACGCCCTCGTGAGACCAAGCGAAGCGATCACAACGTAGAGGAAGTAGTCGACGCTCTCCTCGCGATCCAACCGATCCCAGCGCCGCATACTCCGGCGCCCGAAGTTCTTGACACACGACAGCTCGGTGACGCTCCTTGGGCTCCAATCCAGCAGAGCTTCGGGAGGGAGAGTTCCGTCAAGACGACGGCGTGGTGACGATCTTGATGTTCTATCGACGCAGGCTTCGCCTAAGCACCGCCACGATATGACCGAGGTGGATTATGGTGGAGGGGGCACCGACACGGCTAAGGAACGATCTCAAGGATCAACTTGTGTGTCTATGGGGTGCCCCTGCCCCGTCAGATATAAAGGAGCAAGGGAGGGAGGAGGCCGGCCTAGGTTTGGCACGCCAAGGGAGTCCTACTCCCACCGGAGTAGGATTCCCTTCCTAGTCCAACTAGGAGTCCTTCCATGTAGGGGAGTAGGAGAGAAGGAAAGGGAAGAGAGAAGGAGAAGGAAGGAAGAAGGGGCGCCTTCCCTAGTCCATTCGGACTAGAGCAAGGGGAGGCGCGCCACCTTTGGCCCTTTCTCTCCTTTTCCCGTATGGCCCAATGAGGCCCAATACGAATTCCGTAACTCTCCCAGTACTCGAAAAATACCAATGACTCGAACCTTTCCGAACTCCGAATATAGTCGCCCAATGTATCGATCTTTACGCCTCGACCATTTCGAGACTCCTTGTCATGTCCCCGATCTCATCCGGGACTCGAACTCCTACGGTACATCAAAACTCATAAACTCATAATATAAGCGCCATCGAAACCTTAAGCGTGCGGACCCTACGGTTCGAGAACATTGTAGACATGACCGAGACACGTCTCGGTCAATAACCAATAGCGGACCTGGATGCCCATATTGGTTCCTACATATTCTACGAAGATCTTTATCGGTCAGACCGCATAACAACATACGTTGTTCCCTTTGTCATCGGTATGTTACTTGCCCGAGATTCGATCGTCGGTATCCAATACCTAGTTCAATCTCGTTACCGGCAAGTCTCTTTACTCGTTCCGTAATACATCATCTCACAACTAACTCATTAGTTGCAATTCTTGCAAGGCTTAAGTGATGTGCATTACCAAGAGGGCCCAGAGATACCTCTCCGACAATTGGAGTGACAAATCCTAATCTCGAAATACGCCAACCCAACATCTGCCTTTGGAGACACATGTAGTACTCCTTTATAATCACCCAGTTATGTTGTGATGTTTGGTAGTACCCAAAGTGTTCCTCCGGTAAACGGGAGTTGCATAATCTCATAGTTATAGGAATATGTATAAGTCATGGATAAAAGCAGTAGCAACATACTAAACGATCGTGTGCTAAGCTAATGGAATGGGTCATGTCAATCAGATCATTCAACTAATGATATGACCTTGTTAATCAAATAACAACTCTTTGTTCATGGTTAGGAAACATAACCATCTTTGATTAACAAGCTAGTCAAGTAGAGGCATAGTAGTGACACTCTGTTTGTCTATATATTCACACATGTATTATGTTTCCGGTTAATACAATTCTAGCATGAATAATAAACATTTATCATGATATAAGGAAATAAATAATAACTTTATTATTGCCTCTAGGGCATATTTCCTTCAGTCTCCCACTTGCACTAGAGTCAATAATCTAGATCACATCACCATGTGATTAACATCGATAGTTCACATCATCATGTGATTAACACCCATAGTTCACATCACCATGTGACCAACACCCAAAGGGTTTACTAGAGTCAGTAATCTAGTTCACATTGCTATGTGATTAATACCCAAAGAGTACTAAAGTGTGATCATGTTTTGCTTGTGAGAGAGTCTTAGTCAACGGGTCTTTCACATTTAGATCCGTTATGTATTTTGCAATTTTTCTATGTCTACAATGCTCTGCACGAAGCTACTCTAGCTAATTGCTCCCACTTTCAATATGTATCTAGATCGAGACTTAGAGTCATCCGGATCGGTGTCAAAACTTGCATCGACGTAACCCTTTATTTACTAACCTTTTTCACTTCCATAATCGAGAAACATATCCTTATTCCACTAAGGATAATTTTGACCGCTGTCCGATGATCTACTCCTAGATCACTATTGTACTCCCTTGCCAAACTCGGTGCAGGGTATACAATAGATCTGGTACACAGCATGGCATACTTTATAGAACCTATGGCCAAGGCATAGGGAATGACTTTCTTTCTCTTTCTATCTTCTGCCGTGGTCGGGTTTTGAGTCTTACTCAATTTCACACCTTGTAACACAGTGCAAGAACTCTTTCTTTGACTGCTCCATTTTGAACTACTTCAAAATCTTGTCAAGGTATGTACTCATTGAAAAACTTATCAAGCATCTTGATCTATCTCTATAGATCTTGATGCTCAATATGTAAGCAGCTTCACCGAGGTCTTTCTTTGAAAAACTTCTTTCAAACACTCCTTTATGCTTTGCGAATAATTCTACATTATTTCGATCTACAATATGTCATTCACATATACTTATCGTAAATGCTGTAGTGCTCCCACTCACTTTCTAGTAAATACAGGCTTCACCATAAGTGCAGATAAAACTATATGCTTTGATCAACTCATCAAAGCGTATATTCCAACTCCGAGATGCTTGCACCAGTCCATAGATGGATCGCTGGAGCTTGCACACCTTGTTAGCTCCCTTTGGATCGAAAAAAACTTCTGGTTGCATCATATACAACTCTTCCTCCGTAAAACCATTCAGAATGCAGTTTTACATCCATTTGCCAAATTTCATAAATTGTGGCAATGGCTAACATGATTCGGACAGACTTAAGCATCGCTACTGCTTGAGAAAATCTCATTGTAGTCAACATCTTGAACTTTGTCGAAAACCTTTTTGCAACAAGTCGAGCTTTGTAGATAGTAACACTACTATCAACGTCATCTTCCTCTTGAAGATCCATTTATTTTCTATGGTTTGCCGATCATCGGGCAAAACCATCAAAGTCCATACTTTGTTCTCATACATGGATTATATCTCAGATTTCATGGCCTCAAACCATTTTGCGGAATCTGGGCTCATCATCGCTTCCTCATAGTTCGTAGGTTTGTCATGGTCAAGTAACACGACCTCCAGAACAGGATTACCGTACCACTCAGTGCGAATCTCACTCTGCTTTTACCTACGAGGTTCGGTAGTAACTTGATCTGAAGTTACATGATCATCATCATTAACTTCCTCACTAATTGGTATAGTAGTCACAAGAACAGATTTCTGTGATGAACTACTTTCAAATAAGGGAACAGGTACAGTTACCTCATCAAGTTCTACTTTCCTCCCACTCACTTCTTTCGAGAGAAATTCCTTCTCTAGAAAGGATCCATCTTAAGCAACGAATATCTTGCCTTCGGATCTGTGATAGAAGGTGTACCCAACAATTTCCTTTGGGTATTCTATGAAGACGCACTTCTCCGATTTGGGTTTGAGCTTATCAGGATGAAACTTTTCACATAAGCATCGCAACTCCAAACTTTAAGAAACGACAACTTGAGTTTCTTGCTAAACCACAGTTCATATAGTGTCGTCTCAACGGATTTAGATGGTGCCCAATTTAACGTGAATGCAGCTGTCTCTAATGCATGATCCCAAAACGATATTGGTAAATCAGTAAGAAACATCATAGATTGCACTATATCCAATAAAGTGCGGTTACGATGTTTGGACACACCATAACATTGTGGTGTTCTGTGGCGTGAGCTGTGAAACTATTCCACATTGTTTTAATTGAAGACCAAACTCAGAACTCAAATATTCATCTCCACGATCGGATCGCAGAAACTTTATTTTCTTGTTACGATGATTTTCCACTTCACTCTGGAATTCTTTGAACATTTCAACTATTTCAGACTTATGTTTCATCAAGTAGATATACCCATATCTGCTCAAATCATCCTGTGAAGGTCAGAAAATAACGATACTTGCCACGAGCATCAACACTCATTGGATCGCATACATCGGTATGTATTATTTCCAATAAGTCAGTAGCTTGTTCCATTGTTCCGGAGAATGGAGTTTTAGTCATCTTGCCCAAAAGGCACGGTTCGCAAGCATCAAGTGATTCATAATCAAGTGATTCCAAAATCCCATCAGCATGGAGTTTCTTCATGCGCTTTACACCAATATGACCTAAACGGCAGTGCCACAAATAAGTTGCACTATCATTATTAACTTTGCATCTTTTGGTTTCAATATTATGAATATGTGTATCACTACGATCGAGATCCAATGAACCATTTTCATTGGGTGTGTAACCATATAAGGTTTTATTCATGTAAATGAATAACAGTTTATTCTCTTACTTAAATGAATAATCGTATTGCAATAAACATGATCAAATCATATTCATGCTCAACGCAAACACCAAATAACATTTATTTAGGTTCAACACTAATCCCGAAAGTATAGGGAGTGTGCGATGATGATCATATCAATCTTGAAACTACTTTCAACACACATCGTCACTTCACCCTTAACTAGTTTCTGTTTATTCTGCAACTCCTGTTTCGAGTTACTACTCTTAGCAACTGAACCAGTACCAAATACCGAGGGGTTGCTATAAACACTAGTAAAGTACACATCAATAACATGTATATCAAATATACCTTTGTTTACTTTGCCATCCTTCTTATCCACCAAATATTCAGGGCATTTCCGCTTCCAGTGACCATTTCCTTTGCAGTGTAAGCACTCAGTTTCAGGCTTTGGTCCAGCTTGGAGCTTCTTCGCGGGAGTGACAACTTGCTTGTCTTTCCACTTGAAGTTCCCTTTCTTTCCCTTTGCCCTTTTCTTGAAACTAGTGGTCTTGTCAATCATCAACACTTGATGCTCTTTCTTGATTTCTACATTCGTCGATTTCAACATCACGAAGAACTCGGGAATCATTTTCATCATCCCTTGCATACTATAGTTCATCACGAAGTTTTACTAACTTGGTGATGGTGACTAGAGAATTCTGTCAATCACTATCTTATCTGGAAGATTAACTCCCACTTGATTCAAGCAATTGAAGTACCCAGACAATTTGAGCACATGCTCACTAGTTCAGCGATTCTCCTCCATCTTTAGCTATAGAACTTGTTGAAGACTTCATATCTCTCAACTCGGGTATTTTCTTGAAATATTAACTTCAACTCCTGGAACATCTCATATGGTCCATGACGTTCAAAACGTCTTTGAAGTCCCGATTCTAAGCTGTTAAGCATGGTGCACTTAAACTATCAAGTAGTCATCATATTGAGCTAGCCAAACGTTCATAATGTTTGCATCCGCTCCTGCAATAGGTCTGCACCTAGCGGTGCATTAAGGACATAATTCTTACAGGCACCAATGAGGATAAACCTCCGATCACGGATCGAATCCGCATCATTGCTACTAACATTTTTCAACACAATTTTCTAGGAACATATCAAAACAAACGTATGAAAGCAACAACGCGAGCTATTGATCTACAACATAATTTGCAAAATACTACCAGGACTAAGTTCATGATAAATTTAAGTTCAATTAATCATATTACTTAAGAACTCCCACTTAGACAGACATCCTCTAGTCATCTAAGTGATCACGTGATCCAAATCAACTAAACCATAACCGATCATCACGTGAGATGGAGTAGTTTTCAATGGTGAACATCTTATGTTGATCATATCTACTATATGATTCACGCCGACCTTTCGGTCTCCGTGTTCCGAGGCCATATCTGCATATGCTAGGCTCGTCAAGTATAACTGAGTATTCTGCGTGTGCAAAACTGGCTTGCACCCGTTGTAGATGGATGTAGAGCTTATCACACCCGATCATCACGTGGTGTCTCGGCACGATTTAACTTTGGCAACGGTGCATACTCGGGAGAACACTACTTGATAATTTTAGTGAGAGATCATCTTAAAATGCTACCGTCAATCAAAGCAAGATAAGATGCATAAAGGATAAACATCACATGCAATCAATATAAGTGATATGATATGGCCATCATCTTCTTGTGCTTGTGATCTCCATCTCCAAGCACCATCATGATCACCATCGCCACCGGCGCGACACCTTGATCTCCATCGTAGCATCGTTGTCGCCACGCCATCTATTGCTTCTACGACTATCGCTACCGCTTAGTGATAAAGTAAAGCAATTATGTATGCGTTGCATTTCATACAATAAAGCGACAACCATATGGCTCCAGCCAGTTGCCGATAACTTCGGTTACAAAACATGATCATCTCATACAATAAAATATAGCATCACGTCTTGACCATATCACATCACAACTTGCCCTGCAAAAACAAGTTAGACGTCCTCTACTTTGTTGTTGCAAATTTTACGTGCCTGCTACGGGCTTAAGCAAGAACCAATCTCAACTACGCATCAAAACCACTACGATACTTCGTCAAATAGACTCCGTTTTAACCTTCTCAAGGACCGGGCGTAGCCATACTCGGTTCAACTAAAGTGAGAGAGACAGACACCCGCCAGTCACCTTTAAGCACAAGTGCTCGTAACGGTGAAACCAGTCTCGCGTAAGCGTACGCGTAATGTCGGTCCGGGCCGCTTCATCTCACAATACCGCTGAACCAAAATATGACATGCTGGTAGGTAGTATGACTTGTATCGCCCACAACTCACTTGTGTTCTACTCGTGCAAAACATCAAACCATAAAAACCTAGGCTCGGATGCCACTGTTGGGGAACGTAGTAATTTCAAAAAATTTCCTACGCACACACAAGATCATGGTGATGCATAGCAACGAGAGGGGAGAGTGTTGTCTACGCACCCTCGAGACCAAGCGAAGCGATCACAACGCATGGAAGTAGTCGATGTTCTCCTCGCGATCCAACCGATCCCAGCGCCGTTACTCCGGCGCCTCCGAGTTCTTGACACACGTACAGCTCGGTGACGCTCCTCGGGCTCCAATCCAGCAGAGCTTCGGGGAGGGAGAGTTCCGTCAGCACGACGGCGTGGTGACGATCTTGATGTTCTACCGACGCAGGGCTTCGCCTAAGCACCGCTACGATATGACCGAGGTGGATTATGGTGGAGGGGGCACCGCACACGGCTAAGGAACGATCTCAAGGATCAACTTGTGTGTCTATGGGTGCCCCTGCCCCAGATATAAAGGAGCAAGGGAGGGAGGAGGACGGCCTAGGTTTGGGCGGCGCCAGGGGAGTCCTACTCCCACCGGGAGTAGGATTCCCCTTTTCCTAGTCCAACTAGGAGTCCTTCCATGTAGGGGGAGTAGGAGAGAAGGAAAGGGAAGAGAGAAGGAGAAGGAAGGAAGGCGCCCCTTCCCTAGTCAATTCGGACAAGAGCAAGGGAGGGCGCGCCACCTTTTGGCCCTTTCTCTCCTTTTCCCGTATGGCCCAATGAGGCCCAATACGAATTCCCGTAACTCTCGGTACTCGAAAAATACCGAATGACTCGAAACCTTCCGAACTCCGAATATAGTCGTCCAATATATCGATCTTTACGCCTCGACCATTTTGAGACTCCTCGTCATGTCCCCGATCTCATCCGGGACTCGAACTCCTTGGTACATCAAAACTCATAAACTCATAATATAAGCATCATCGAAACCTTAAGCGTGCGGACCCTACGGTTCGAGAACAATGTAGACATGACCGAGACACGTCTCCGGTCAATAACCAATAGCGGGACCTGGATGCCCATATTGGTTCCTACATATTCTACGAAGATCTTTATCGGTCAGACCGCATAACAACATACGTTGTTCCCTTTGTCATCGGTATGTTACTTGCCCGAGATTCGATCGTCGGTATCCAATACCTAGTTCAATCTCGTTACCGGCAAGTCTCTTTACTCATTCCGTAATACATCATCTCACAACTAACTCATTAGTTGCAATGCTTGCAAGGCTTAAGTGATGTGCATTACTAAGAGGGCCCAGAGATACCTCTCCGACAATTGGAGTGACAAATCCTAATCTCGAAATACGCCAACCCAACATCTGCCTTTGGAGACACCTGTAGTATTCCTTTATAATCACCCAGTTACGTTGTGACGTTTGGTAGTACCCAAAGTGTTCCTCCGGTAAACGGGAGTTGCATAATCTCATAGTTATAGGAACATGTATAAGTCATGGATAAAAGCAGTAGCAACATACTAGACGATCGTGTGCTAAGCTAATGGAATGGGTCATGTCAATCAGATCATTCAACTAATGATATGACCTTGTTAATCAAATAACAACTGTTTGTTCATGGTTAGGAAACATAACCATCTTTGATTAACAAGCTAGTCAAGTAGAGGCATACTAGTGACACTCTGTTTGTCTATATATTCACACATGTATTATGTTTCCGGTTAATACAATTCTAGCATGAATAATAAACATTTATCATGATATAAGGAAATAAATAATAACTTTATTATTGCCTCTAGGGCATATTTCCTTCACGCGCAGCCCCCTATGAAGAGGTATGCGGCTAGGGAGCCCCTAGCCTGCTGAGGCCGGATTCGTCTATCTGAGTCCGGGGTCTTTACGTGACCCTCACACTGAAATGACGCCCCGCGGACCGGTCCTCTTAAGTGTAAGAGACGCGTAATGCGGTATGGCGCCGAAGCGGACAAAAGCCTTTCGACCCAAGAGTGCTTGATATTCACTTTCAAATGGGACGATGTGAAAAATTAATTTTTCGCGTCGAAAATTGTTCGGCGGTCCGAACACTACTTCTAGTAATATGGAGCCTATGCACTTGGCGTAAGGGCCTGGCGTCACTCCTTTGAAGGAAGTGCGGCTGTGTCGTATTTTGGTGGGGTTTATCCCCATCCTTCGGATTGTGTTTGAATACAGCAGGTTTAAGTCGCTGCCTCCGTCCATTACGACGTTAGTAAATTGTAATCCGTCTATTATGGGATTCAATATTAGGGGAGTCCGTCTCGTGTTTCAAACGCTTCTGGAATAGTCCAGGTGGTCGAAAGTGATTGGCTTTGACATCCAATCTCTATGGTTTGCTGGGTTGGACCGCGCGGAGCTCTTTTTAGAAAGTGCCGCCCTGTTTTTCCATGTTATCACATGAAGCGAGTTTACTGTTTTGACCCCTTGTGGGAAAGTCTTTTGTTTTCCGGTGCTCTGCTGGTGGGGTTTATCTTCTTCGCTTGACGCGTCGAGCCCCTTGTGTTTGGCATTTAGTCGGCCGGACTGTTTAAAAACCCAACAATCCCTGTGGGTGTGATTTGCAGGCCTTCCGGGGGTGCTGTGGATTTGACATATCCGACCCAAAATCTTGTTTAAGTTGGACAATTACGTCTTTGTCATCCTTAAGAGGCTGTGTTTTATTATTGGGCCATGAGCTTTTGAATCCGGCGTTGATCGCCGTGCTTTTGGGCTTTTTTCTTTATTCCGGCGCTGCTCTTTTCCGCTACCGTGATTTTTCGTTCTATCTCTTATCTCGATGTACTTGGGTCGCTGGTGCTGCATCTTGCTAACCAGCTATCCTCTCCCGCACAGAAGCGGGTCATGAGGCTTGTTAGTGTGGACATTGTCCTCGGTTTCTATTGACTGAGGTGCCTGGCGAGCCATTCGTCTCGGACATTGTGCTTGAAAGCTGCTAAGGCTTCGGCGTCCGGACAGTCGACTATTTGGTTCTTTTTGGTAAGGAACCTGTTCTAGAATTTCCGCGCTGACTCTCCGGGCTGTTGAGTTATATGACTTAGATCATCTGCTTCCGGAGGACGGACATAAGTCCCTTGAAAATTTGCTCTAAACGCATCCTCGAGCTCTTCCCAACTTCCAACAGTGTTTTCCGGGAGGCTTTTAAGCCAATGACAGGCTGGCCCTTTGAGCTTGAGGGGTAGGTATTTTATGGCGTGGAGATCGTCTCCTCTGGCCATGTGTATATGTAGTATATAGTCTTCTATCCAGACTCCATGGTCTGTTGTTCCATCGTAGGCCTCTATGTTTATGGGTTTAAATCCTGCTGGGAATTCATGGTCCGGCACCTCATCGGTGAAACATAGTGGGTGTCGGCGCCTCAGATTTGTGTGTGCCGCTATCATCGGACACTTGGCGTGTTGCCTTGCTTCTTGGGGCCTTCTTCTTTGGCACGTAGATGGACCTGGCTGGGCCATCTATCCTTCCAAGTTCGTTGGTTGATTTATGTGTGGCGCCGCTGTCAGAATTTGTCCTGTCATCTGGCCGTCTATCCAGCCAGGCAGCCCCTTTATTTTTGAACGGTGGAGGCTTTATGGCCTCCTCGTCGAATTCCGGTAGCAGCTTGCGCTTCGGGTAGCTCTTTGATTGGTGGCCATTGCCGTACTTATCTGCGGTTTTGAGCACTTTGCTCCATCTCATTCTGAGTGTGTCTTCCGCTGTTTTGAGCCTCCGTTTTTCCTTCCTCGGGCTTCTTGCAAGATCTTGTGAGTCTTTTTCAAGGTTCTTGCTCTCCGTGGCGTGTCGGCATGTGGTCGTCCGGACTGTTGTTTTCACCAGAGCCTCGACTGATTATCGACTCGTCATGTTCGGATGGTTGCTTATTTGCATGTTAAATCGCCCACTTGCATGCCGATTGCAGGCTCCTTTGGAGTGTTGTTGTCGCCGGCGGGATTTAGGGCGCGTCGCGCCGCCGTTTTGGTTGTTTATTGGCGGGTCATCTTTCGCATGCCCGCTGGTCCTTGTTATCGCTCTCCTTTGGGGTGTCCACCATATATCGCTATGTGACGAGGTAGTCCTCCCGTGCCTTATAGGCTCTGTTTCTTGTTCGTCTCCAGCATTGTCGTGTATTCCGTCAATGTCTTCGGAGTCATAGTCTAGCATGCGGGTTAGGTCGTCGACAGTTGCTACAAAGTGGGTGGTGGGTGGGATCTGAATTTCTCTCGTCGTCTGTATTTCAACCATCCCGCCATTGTTCGCCAGACTCTCCCGATAACGAGAGATGTTTTAGCGATTCAGGATATCGCCAAAAGGCGAATATTGAAAGATGTCCGCAGCGGTGAATTTTATAACCGCGCCTAATACGGATCGATTGGTAGGGGCGCGGAGGTTCGAGTCCGGCGAGGAGTACGGCGCCGGAATCACGAAGTTTCGCGAGGGACAAGATCGTGTTCGCCCATCGCCGTGGATGTTGAAGCCCCTGTGGCGGCGTTTATCCGCCGACCCTCGATCCGGGCGATCGGCTCCGGGCTAATGGCTGAAGCAGATCCTTCAGCGCCACCAAGGCCTTCGCTCGCGGCGAGCTAGATCATGCCCATCGCCACAAAGGCGGCGGCGCTTGGTCAGGCTCGAGTCCGTCAAGATCAAGTCTCCGCGACATCGGCCGTGAAGTTCAAGCTTCGAATCGACCGACGGCCGGGCGTAGCTTTCGATCTGCTCCAGATGGCCAAGTGAATTGGCCCGCAGTGCAAAGTCACCGAATACGAAGATCTCTCCGGGGAGAAAAGTCTCACCCTGGACGGCGTTGTTGATTGAAGATGCCATCAAGCCTATCGGTGACGATACGAGGAACTCTCAATGAAAGCACCAAAGTCGGTGTCAAACCGCGGATCTCGGTAGGGGGTCCCGAACTGTGCGTCTAGGCGGATGGTAACAGGAGACGAGGGACACGATGTTTTTACCAGGTTGGGCCCTCTCGATGGAGGTAAAACCCCACGCCCTGCTTGATTAATGTTGATGATATGGGTAGTACAAGAGTGGATCTACCACGAGATGAAGGAGGCTAAACCCTAGAAGCTAGCCTATGGTATGATTGTTGTAATGTATGTTGTCCTACGGACTAAAGCCCTCCGGTTTATATAGACACCGGAGGAGGCTAGGGTTACACAGGGTCGGTTAAAATGGTAGGAGATCTACATATCCGTATTGCCAAGCTTGCCTTCCACGCCAAGGAAAGTCCCATCCGGACACGGGACGGAGTCTTCAATCTTGTATCTTCGTAGTCTTGGAGTCCGGCGGATAATGATAGTCCGGCTGTACGGACACCCCCTAGTCCAGGACTCCCTCACGGGAGTTGCACAATCTCATAGTTGCAGGAACTTTGTATAAGTCATGAAGAAAGCAATAGCAGTATACTAAACGATCAAGTGCTAGGCTAACAGAATGGGTCATGTCAATCACATCATTCTCCTAATGATGTGATCCCACTAATCAAATGACAACACATGTCTATGGTTAGGAAACATAACCATCTTTGATTAATGAGCTAGTCAAGTAGAGGCATACTAGTGACTATAGTTTTGTCTATGTATTCACACATGTATCATGTTTCCGGTTAATACAATTCTAGCATCAATAATAAACATTTACCATGATATGAGGAAATAAATAATAACTTTATTATTGCCTCTAGGGCATATTTCCTTCAAGATCCACCCCTCCATTCGCACGAGGTCACGTTGAAAAATGGAAATAATCACATCACGTCATGGAAAATCCACACCCTTTCACTCACACAAGATAACATCATGTAACTCGAGATCTGTCTTCCCCATATCCTCATAGCAGATCACGTTGTAACGCGTGAGATATATCCTAATGTCCACTTGTTATAGCATGACAACAAATTCTCTAGACACCACGCCACTTGAGACGTGCCAGAACCCTCTCCGACATCCAACATTAAACACACATGTAAGAAAACCGACGGGTGGGTCTTGGGTCGTACCAGACGTCGCATGAGAGTCACAATGCTTGGGTTGTTAATTCCCTTTGTCCTACCTCGTGGATCTCTGCTCAAGGTACCGCACTCTTGTTTGTACCTCTCGCGGGTGATCCTAGAATTTGGTATTAACCAGAAGCAAATTTGTAAATTTTGGTTTTTCTATATTTCCTTTGCGATTCGGTTTTCAATTTATACCGAAAGGGTAGCCTACATTGCAATCACAAAGGATATGGGTGTCTTCCATGTGTTTCACCCCACCCTATTAAATAGCCATGCTCCCGACCCCACTTTGCATAGCCAGGCAATGTGGTACTAATCACTAAACAGACAAGCCCCACGGGAGAGACTGATTGGCGTAGGCAAGAAGAATAAGTTCTCTAGTGTACTGGGACTTGCATAGTTGCATACAATATGAAGGTGGTCGGTCCACATGAGTGATTGGGCCATCCCTGACTCCCACACGACACCCACCTGATCCTTAGGGGCACGACTATGTGTCTCCTATTGCAATACCAAACAAGATCTCGCCTAAAGTGCCTACGAAATGGCCAGCCCAGCACGCAAGAGAACCATAGGCCTTAAGTGTTGCAGTTTTATTTCGTTTTTGCCATTTTCGTCTTCAATTTTTGATTTCTCATTTTACTTTATTTTTTATTTTTTTTTCAAAGTTGTGGCATTATATTTCATAGTTTATGCCATTATTTGTCCAACCCTTCTGTTTCCCACCAACTTCTCAACTACCGACCCACTATAATTACTAGGAAGCTTGTGCATTGCTACCAGCAACATCAATCAATTAATCACAATTTAGCAATTGCATTGACCCATATGAAAGGGGTAATTGTAGAAGTTCTTTATAGAGGCAGGCAGTTCCAAGTGGCATCTCCGCTAATTTTTGGGCGATGAGCATGGCAGATTGGGAGGAAACAAGACATGTTGTTTCAGAAAACATACATTGAAGATTCTGAGCTTCGCTATATCTGCACAAACTTTTCATTTCGACCTTCAAATTCACTTTCGTGTCTACACTTCTCCACAAACTGGTTTTGATCCTGCTTTTGTAGTTTTTGTGCAGTTTTTTGAATGGAGCCTCACACACCACATGTTACCAATCAACTGGACGTGAGTTATTATGGCTTGCGCTTGTCTAGTCGTCTTGCACAACCCAAGATCAAAATAATATATCGGTTTTGCCAAGTTTTCGGCAAATGGTTTATTTTTTGGGAGCCTCGAGTGAGTTTTCAAAATGTACAAGTTTAGTAAGCCAGAAGTGTAGGTACCACTTTTTTTAGAAAAAGTGTAAGAAGCTTAAAAAGTGGAATTTGAGCTTTTGCACATAGTGCAAAAATGCTTTTTTAGAGAATATTGGTACTTAAGATGAAAACTAATCAATATGAGCATATCAATGCTTAGTATTGAAATGTGTGTACTAGGGTTACTAATAATTTACAATGCACTAACGTATCAACTGCTCATCCATCCCTCTATTCAATAGACACATTATTACCGCAACACATAGTAACAAATCAACGCCTTGTGAAGGCATATATACACATTGGTGTGATAATAAATTTTATCCCTAACCACGAGCAGAAACGCATCATGTAATGAACTCCACCCAAAATTGCATACTTGCGTGAAAAAATTTGTGACTTGTAACCACACCTTGCTTCTACTGAAAGAAGAACAGGAAGTCATACATCAAATGCATAAATGTGTGGTGTCACTACTGTAAGATGCTGCTAACGCGACACTATGATCAGAGACCCTTCGATGAAACTGTACGATGCAATAATCTCAAAAGGTGGTGTAAAAAAACGTCAAAAAAGGTGCAGAACGTTTCCGATGATGGATGCAGCAAACACGGTTCAGATTTTAGTTGCGTGTGTGATGCATGGCATACGGTTCAGTTCAGTTAACTGTTTGCGATGAGGAGGAACAAAAGAAACGAGCAGCCAGATAAAGGTGTGTGCGATATATAGCATACGGTTCACTAGAATGAACTATTTGTGATTAGGCAACACAAAAGAAACGGTTAGCCAGATCAAGGTGTGTGCGATATACGGCATGTGGTTCACTCGGATAAACTATTTGTGTTGAGACAAGAGAAGAGAAATGGTTCAATACAACAAGATGTGTGTGATACGCGGTAAACATGTCTATAATCAGAATTGTGTGCGAAGACCGACAATAACACAGACGATTGCTGCTAATAAGACGTGTGTGTTGTGCGATGGGATTGCATACAGAACAACACTTATAAGGACATGGTTGCATAACCAAATTAAACATCCACTTACATAGGTGGCTACAACAACCATGGCATTTGCACACACCAAAGTAAACTATTACATGCATAATTACATAGGTGGCTACTACACACATGACATTTCCACACACCAAAGTAAACTATATATTACATGCATGATTAACTAGGATAAACGATCATCTGATCATCATCTACTTGTGACGCTTGCTCTGGTTGTGGCTCGATCCGGCCTTGTCGATCTCTGTAGCAAGGCACTTCCTCATGTCAACGATCCACCTGTGCATCTTGTAGCATGTGTACATCCTCTTGGCCGCGAACCTGAGGTGAGGTTCATCCAGGTGCCACATCCAGGCCTCGTGCCAGGATACAGGATGTGTTCTGTTGTCATCATGCTTCATCTTTTCGTAGTATGGGTCGATGATGGCCGAGGCAAGTTCAACCAGGGAGTCCTTCTTCATGCTGCCCCAGACCCTGTAGTGCTCACGGATTTCGACAAGGTTTTGGCAGGCCAAGCCCGTAACCCTGAGCACTTTTACATCATCGGTGGTTTCCACCATGGCGAACTTGTAGTCAGTGTTGTTGACAAACCTGGTGAAACGGTCGCAAGGCTCTCGGGTCATGCAGTAGTGGTAGATGAGGACATGATGGCGCATGCACAATTGGGCAACGACAACCTTCTGATCTATGTTGGGTCGACCAATGGTGTACTGGAGGTTGATGCCGACCACCTCGTACTTGTCTCGAGCAAGCAACTACTCAACGGTGTTGATGTATTCGTCCACCCCGGCTGGGTCGATGGTGTACAGTACCAAGAGATCTGTCTCCCTCGCGTGGGTCTCCACTTTATGCTCACCAAACTCCACTGGAGCACCGCTAGACATCTCCTCTCTATGTGGCGTCGTGGGTGTGCTTATTGTGCTATTGGGCGCGATCGAAAGGTTGAAGAGACTAAGGTTATAATGGCCACGGGAATTAAAGGGGAAGCCGGACAGCCTGGATTATCGGTAGGCCCTGATGGCAGTTCTAATTTGCAGCGCGTAACTCCATCGTGCCGCACGTAACTTCATCGCGTGGCAACGTGCGCGGTGCAACCACATGCATATGGGGCCCCCGACGTGATCGTGCGCACGCCCAACCGTTGGCAGAGCACGCGCGGAGGGATGCGAGCAGAGCGCTCCGTGATCGCCTCAACGGTGGGCAACCATATATATGCATATAGCAGTTGAACACGCAAGGAAAAGTTGTCCACACGCTGAGCGCACCGATGGACGCGAGCAGAGCATGCCACGGCGCCTAATGGCGAGCACAGGGTGTTGCGGTGCCTAACGGCGAGCAGAGCTTCCCGAGGGACGCGAGCAGAGGCCAGCACAGGGATACGTGGCAAATAAGACGAACTGTGCGGGCAATGTCAGAGGAATCAAGCACGAATCAGATTAGAGTTGCGTGTGCGATACATGGTATACAGTTGATCCATCCAAACTGTTTGTGATGGAATAAGCCATGTGTGTTGCGGGCAAACGCTTGCTGGTATATAACCTTAAATTTAACAAAAAAAATGTTAAAGCATGTTACAAAAAATGTATAACTAGAAACTATGTTCAAATACGAATCCAACGATATAATGTTTGGCGACATGCATTCGTATTTTCTTAGTTAAATCCTACTTATAAACCAGGACGGAGGTATAGTAGGTAATTAAATCGTAATCATTTTTTTTGTATTAACCGTATGTGTACATGTCCTTTCGTCCTCCTCTCGCACGTCTTGTCACCCCGCTGCCGCAGACGGCTTATAGTCAAGCTTGCTCAGCGCGCGCGGGCGTTCTTTTGGCCAAATGGTGGCTCGAAATGGCGGCAATGAATCGTCGATGAGCCCGTTCCCGTGCAACCTCGTAGGTTCCCGTGCAAGCTTCCCGCCTGACTCGGTGAAATCCCCAAAAATACCAATGCTTCCAGGCCTGCTATATAAACCCTCACAGTCGGCGAGTCCTGCGTTGCATTTTCCCCTCCCTCCCTATAGCTTATCTCATTTGCTTCTCCCACAATCGCCAATGGTACCGGACCGTCGTCGTCGCTTAGCCACTCCGCCGTCATCAGAAGACAACTCCAGTTTGGAGGCTACACCGCGGCAGCGGTGCAGTCCCCGGTTTAGTGTAGTGCGTGTGGCGTCCCTGTTGGGCATGCGTGGAACACACACCACACACTCCAGTTCAAATTTGTATGCACTAGAGCATGTGCATGTAGTTCAAATTTGAATTATGCACATAAAATGCCTAGAAACGCTAGTTAATTTATAAAAATGTCCAAACGAACCCCGAAAATTTCCAAAATCTAACACAACACTCCTGTTGTTCTATGTTGACACTAGATTTTTTTTGAAAAAATAAGAGGCAACGGATACCATTTCGTCTCCAAAGGTGGCACGTTCCCTACCGAAACCATCACGCTTGTTGTGAGAAGCTCTAGTTTGTGAGAAGCTTATACCCAAACCTGCACCAAACGAGATAAAAAATTTACCACGACATGTTGATGCCGCTCCATGATAGCATGCCAAGTTTCATGAATTTCAAACGAGTTTTGGATTTACTAGAATTTAAAAACCAGGTATCTCAATGTTTGCGGCCGAGTGACGGTGGCAGGGTGTTTGACATTCATTCCCATTTCTTGCATGGGACCTAAGCATGCAACCAAGGACACAGAATTGATTTTTCAACCAATTTATATGCACTGGAGCATGTGCATGTAGTTCAAATTTGAATTATGCACATAAAATGCCTAGAAACCGTTGTTAATGTATAAAAATGTCCAAACAAACCCCGAAAAATTCCAAAATTTAACACAACACTCCTGTTGTTCTACGTTGACACTAGAAAATTATTGAAAGAAATAACAGGCAACGGATATCGTTTCGTACCCAAAGGTGGCACGTTCCCTACTGAAACCATCACGCTTGTTGTGAGAAGCTCTGGTTTGTGAGAAGCTTATACCCAAACCTGCACCCAAATGGGACAAAAATAATTACCACAACATGTTAATGTCGCTCAATAATAGCATGCCAAGTTTCATGAATTTCAGACGAGTTTTTGATTTACTAGAATTTAAAAACAAGGTATCTCAATTTTTGCGGCCGAGTAACGGTGGCAGGGTATTTGGCATTCGTTCCCATTTCTTGCATGGGACATAAGCATGCAACCAAGGACACAGATTTGATTTTTCAATCAATTTATATGCACTGGAGCATGTGCATGTAGTTCAAATTTGAATTATGCACATAAAATGCCTAGAAACCCTAGTTAATGTATAAAAATGTCCAAACAAACCCCGAAAAATTCCAAAATTTAACACAACACTCCTGTTGTTCTACGTTGACACTAGAAAATTATTGAAAGAAATAACAGGCAACGGATATCGTTTCGTACCCAAAGGTGGAACGTTCCCTATTGAAACCATCACGCTTGTTGTGAGAAGCTCTGGTTTGTGAGAAGCTTATACCCAAACCTGCCCCAAATGGGACAAAAAAATTACCACAGCATGTTAATGTCGCTCAATAGTAGCATGCCAAGTTTCATGAATTTCAGACGAGTTTTTGATTTACTAGAATTTAAAAACGAGGTATCTCAATGTTTGCGGCCGAGTAACGGTGGCAGGGTGTTTGGCATTCGTTCCCATTTCTTGCATGGGACATAAGCATGCAACCAAGGACACAGATTTGATTTTTCAAGCACTTTATATGCACTGGAGCATCTGCATGTAGTTCAAATTTGAATTATGCACATAAAATGCCTACAAAACCCAGTTAATGTATAAAATTGTCCAAACGAACCCCGAAAAATTCCAAAATTTAACACAACACTCCTATTGTTCTATGTTGACACTAGAAATTTTTTGAAAGAAATAAGAGGCAACGTATACCGTTTCGTCCCCAAAGGTGGCACGTTCCCTACCGAAACCATCACGCTTGTTGTGAGCAGCTCTGGTTTGTGAGAAGCTTATACCCAAACCTGCCCCAAATGGGACAAAAAATTTACCACGGCATGTTGATGCTGCTCCATGATAGCATGCCAAGTTTCATGAATTTCAGACGAGTTTTGGATTTAGTAGAATTTAAAAACCAGGTATCTCAATGTTTGCGGCCGAGTGACGGTGGCAGGGTGTTTGACATTCATCCCCATTTCTTGCATGGGCCCTAAGCATGCAACCAAGGACACTGATTTGATTTTTCAAACAATTTATATGCACTGGATCATGTGCATGTTGTTTAAATTTGAATTATGCACATAAAATGCCTAGAAAACCTAGTTAATGTATAAAAATGTCCAAACGAACACCGAAAGATTCCAAAATTTAACACAACACTCCTGTTGTTCTATGTTGACACTAGAATTTTTTTGAAATCAATACGAGGCAACGAATATTGTTTCGTCCTCAAAGGTGGTACATTCCCTACCGAAACCATCACGCTTGTTGTGAGAAACTCTAGTTTGTGAGAAGCTTATACCCAAACCTGCCCCAAATGGGAATTTTTCTTACCAAGGCACGTTGATGCCGCTGCATGATAGCATGCCAAGTTTTATTAATTTTTGACGAGTTTTGGATTTAATAGAATTTAAAAACTATATATCTCAATGTTTGCGGCGGAGTGACCGTGGTAGGGTGTTTGACATTCATTCCCATTTCTTGCATGGGACATAAGCATGCCACAAAGGACACATATTTGTTTTTTCAACTAATTTATATGCACTAGAGCATGTGCATGTAGTTCAAATTTGAATTATGCACATAAAATCCCTAGAATCCCCAGTTAATGTATAAAAATGACAAAACGAACTCTGAAAAATTCCAAAATTTAACACAACACTCCTGTTGTTATATGTTGACACTAGAATTTTTTTGAAAGAAATAAGAGGCAACGGATACTGTTTCGTCCCCAAAGGTGGCACGTTCCCTACCGAAACTATCACGCTTGTTGTGAGAAGCTCTGGTTTGTGAGAAGCTTATACCCAAACCTGCCCCAAATGGGACAAAAAAATTACCACGACATGTTGATGCCGCTCCATGATAGCATGCTAAGTTTCATGAATTTCAGACGAGTTTTGGATTTACTAGAATTTAAAACCCAGGTATCTCAATGTTTGCAGCTGAGTGACGGTGGCAGGGTGTTTGACATTCGTCCTCATTTCTTTCATGGGCCCTAAGCATGCAACCAAGGACACAGATTTGTTTTTCAACCAATTTATATGCACTGGAGCATGTGCATGTAGTTCAAATTTGAATTATGCACTTAAAATGCCTAGAAAACCTAGTTAATGTATAAAAATGTCCAAACGAACCCCAAAAATTCCAAAATTTAACACAACACTCCTGTTGTTCTATGTTGACACTAGAAAACTTTTGAAAGCAATAAGAGGCAACGAATATTGTTTCGTCCTCAAAGGTGGTACATTCCCTACCGAAACCATCACGCTTGTTTTGAGAAACTCTAGTTTCTGAGAAGCTTATCCCTAAACCTGCCCCAAATGGGAATTTTTTTACCAAGGCACGTTGATGCCGCTCCATGATAGCATGCCAAGTTTTATTAATTTATGACGAGTTTTGGATTTAATAGAATTTAAAAACCATGTATCTCAATGTTTGCGGCGGAGTGACCGTTGCAGGGTGTTTGACATTCATTCCCATTTCTTGCATGGGACATAAGCATGCCACAAAGGACACATATTTGTTTTTTCAACTAATTTATATGCACTAGAGCATCTGCATGTAGTTCAAATTTGAATTGTGCACATAAAATGCCTAGAAACCCTAGTTAATGTATAAAAATGTCAAAACGAACTCCGAAAAATTCCAAAATTTAACGCAACACTCCTGTTGTTCTATGTTGACACTAGAATTGTTTTGAAAGAAATAAGAGGCAACGGATACCGTCTCGTCCCCAAAGGTGGCACGTTCCATACCGAAACTATCACGCTTGTTGTGAGAAGCTCTGGTTTGTGAGAAGCTTATACCCAAACCTGCCCCAAATTGGACAAAAAATTTACCACGTCATGTTGATGCCGGTCCATGATAGCATGCCAAGTTTCATGAATTTCAGACGAGTTTTGGATTTACTAGAATTTAAAAACCAGGTATCTCAATGTTTGCGGCCGAGTGACGGTGGCAGGGTGTTTGACATTCGTCCTCACTTCTTGCATGGGCCCTAAGCATGCAACCAAGGACACAGATTTGTTTTTTCAACCAATTTATATGCACTGGAGCATGTGCATGTAGTTCAAATTTGAATTATGCACATAAAATGCCTAGAAAACCCAGCTAATGTATAAAAATGTCCAAACGAACCCCAAAAATTCCAAAATTTAACACAACACTCCTGTTGTTCTATGTTGACACTATAAAACTTTTGAAAGCAATAAGAGGCAATGAATATTGTTTCGTCCTCAAAGGTGGTACATTCCCTACCGAAACCATCACACTTGTTGTGAGAAACTCTAGTTTCTGAGAAGCTTATACCCAAACCTGCCCCAAATGGGAATTTTTTTTACACGTTGATGCCGCTCCATGATAGCATGCCAAGTTTTATTAATTTATGACGAGTTTTGGATTTAATAGAATTTAAAAACCATGTATCTCAATGTTTTCGGCGGAGTGACCGTGGCAGGGTGTTAGACATTCATTCCCATTTCTTGCATGGGACATAAGCATGCCACAAAGGACACATATTTGTTTTTTCAACTAATTTATATGCACTAGAGCATCTGCATGTAGTTCAAATTTAAATTATGCACATAAAATGCCTAGAAACCCCAGTTAATGTATAAAAATGTCAAAACAAACTCCGAAAAATTCCAAAACTTAACACAACACTCCTGTTGTTCTATGTTGACACTAGAATTGTTTTGAAAGAAATAAGAAGCAACGGATACCGTTTCGTCCCCAAAGGTGGCACGTTCCCTACAGAAACTATCACGCTTGTTGTGAGAAGCTCAGGTTTGTGAGAAGCTTATACCCAAACCTGCCCCAAATGGGACAAAAAATTTACCACGGCATGTTGATGCCGCTCCATGATAGCATGCCAAGTTTCATGAATTTCAGACGAGTTTTGAATTTACTAGAATTTAAAAACCAGGTATCTCAATGTTGCGGCCGAGTGACGATGGCAGGGTGTTTGACATTCGTCCTCATTTCTTTCATGGGCCCTAAGCATGCAACCAAGGACACAGATTTGTTTTTTCAACCAATTTATATGCACTGGAGCATGTGCATGTAGTTCAAATTTGAATTATGCAAATAAAATGCCTAGAAAACCCAGTTAATGTATAAAAATGTCCAAACGAACCCCAAAAATTCCAAAATTTAACACAACACTCCTGCTGTTCTATGTTGACACTAGAAAATTTTTGAAAGCAATAAGAGGCAACGCGTATTTTTTCGTCCTCAAAGGTGGCACGTTCCCTACCGAAACCATCACGCTTGTTGTGAGAAACTCTAGTTTGTGAGAAGCTTATACCCAAACCTGCCCCAAATGGGAATTTTTCTTACCAAGGCACGTTGATGCCACTCCATAGCATGCCAAGTTTTATTAATTTATGACGAGTTTTGGATTTAATTGAATTTAAAAACTATGTATCTCAATGTTTGCGGCGGAGTGACCGTGGCAGGGTGTGTGACATTCATTCCCATTTCTTGCATGGGACATAAGCTTGCCACAAAGGACACATATTTGTTTTTTCAACTAATTTATATGCACTAGAGCATGTGCATGTAGTTCAAATTTGAATTATGCACATAAAATGCCTAGAAACCCCAGTTAATGTACAAAAATGTCAAAACGAACTCCGAAAAATTCCAAAATTTAACACAACACTCCTGTTGTTCTATGTTGACACTAGAATTTTTTTGAAAGAAATAAGAGGCAACGGATACCGTTTCGTCCCCAAAGGTGGCACGTTCCCTACCGAAACTATCACGCTTGTTGTGAGAAGCTCTGGTTTGTGAGAAGCTTATACCCAAACCTGCCCCAAATGGGACAAAAAATTTATCACGGCATGTTGATGCCGCTCCATGATAGCATGCCAATTTTCATGAATTTTAGACGAGTTTTGGATTTACTAGAATTTAAAAACCAGGTATCTTAATGTTTGCGGCCGAGTGACGGTGGCAGGGTGTTTGACATTGGTCCTCATTTCTTGCATGGGCCCTAAGCATGCAACCAAGGACACATATTTGTTTTTTCAACCAATTTATATGCACTGGAGCATGTGCATGTAGTTCAAATTTGAATTATGCACATAAAATGCCTAGAAAACCCAGTTAATGTATAAAAATGTCCAAACGAACCCCAAAAATTCCAAAATTTAACAGAACACTCCTGTTATTCTATGCTGAAACTAGAAAGTTTTTGAAAGCAATAAGAGGCAACCGATATTTTTTCGTCCTCAAAGGTGGCACGTTCCCTACCGAAACCATCACGCTTGTTGTGAGAAGCTCTGGTTTGTGAGAAGCTTATACTCAAACCTGCCCCAAATGGGACAAAAAATTTACCACGGCATGTTGATGCTGCTCCATGATAGCACACTACTAGGAAAAGGCCTACTAATGGCGCACCTAATTTGGCCATTAATGGCGCAGTAGTGGTGCGCCATTAGTGCCACGCCATTAGTATATTTTACTAATGGCGCACCTCTGATACGCCATTAGTGTATATAGAAGTGCGCCATTAGTATGCCTCCCAGGGGGCCATGTATACCCAGGTGCTCTGGCATACTAATGGCGCACGGCAACAAGATGCGCCATTAGTAACTTCGGCATACTAATGGCGCACTGTTTAATGATGCGCCATTAGTATACTTTGGCATACTAATGGCGCACTGCGATGTGATGCGCCATTAGTATGAATATTAGATTTTTTTATTTTTTATTTTCTGTTTTTTGCATAGGTTACAAAATGTATAATTGGACAAAATATAGACAGCACACATCAACAACAGATTCATCGAATACAATAGAAGATTAGTCTTTGAATACAATTAATCGTATTAGTCTCCGAATACAATTCATCATATTAGTCTCCGAATTGAAAAGACCGAACAAAGATAGAACATTATATTACAAGTCTCGAGACCGCGAGTAGCGAGTTTGTCTTCACATTACAAGTCGATATCGATCATCTAAACTACCATCACATAGAAGAGAGCTGCGGTCATCACGATGAGCATCATCACGATGAAACTCGCCTTCATCCGGTTCCTCCAACGCCCCTCCTCTCTCCGCTAGATAGCGGGCGTATCTAGATTCGCCTCGCCCTAGTGGTGTACCTTTGTGGCTATTACCGCTGAATCGGTGAACCTGTCTCCGACACTCCTCCCGATCGTCGCAGACTCGAACCTTACCCTTGTACACGACATACGACGGCATGGCTATGCACTAGCCAAACGTAAACGTTAGTACCAATTCACGACAATACATAAGCAATATATAAGTATGCAAATGAACGATCGGAAGAGAAAAGCAAGACATTAATAGCATAGATTACATCTAAGTTGAACGACTCTCAAACCAAAGAGACATACTACAAGTTCATTAAAGTTTAATTACAACATGAGCCAATCGATGTTTCGTAACCAGACACAAGATCACTGCTTTCGACTCGACTCAAGGGACCGGAGCGTGGATGAAGCCGCCGTCTATCATGGGATTCATGAAATAACGGTCTTTGTCAGCCTGCATTTGTAGCATTGTGTCGATGTCACTGTTGGACGGTTGATTGTTGAGGTAGAACTGCCCCTTGGTACGAAGGACATCTTGATGGATGATTTCCGCAAACTCCGACTGGATGCGAAAGAATTCTTGTCGGAGGTCCGCGTCCTGGATTGCCGACACGCTCTTTGCCCAATCTTTGAGTTTACTCGGTAGCAGAAGTTGATGATGGTCCCGTACGATCGCCCGCATGTGATGGATGGCGTAGTAGGCACCCTTCTGACCGCCAGGCGGCTGCTTGACGCAGCAGAACATCGTATTGTGGGAGAACACGTGCTTGCCGTACTTACGAATAGGCTTGGTGAAGGTGCCTCCAGATTTGGCGTGGCGGGAGAACATCATCAAGAACCTTCTTGACATTTGTGTAGTCTACGCTCAATCGACGGTCCGGTCGAAATACGTGGCCATGGAATATTTGGGGCTTAGGAGGATGAGCGTGCAATGTGTCACCGCAGAAAACATGGAATGTTAAAAGAAAACGATCAAATCTAAGAATTCATATGTTACGGGCGGTTGAGGGAGGACTTACTCGGAAAGTAAGGCACGAGGAAGTTATCCTTATCTTGGTTTGCCGAATGACGCCGAGGTAAGAACTCGCGACTTGCCAGTCCCCAGCGCTGCCCAAGATCTTGGCATGCATGTAGAAGGGGTCGACTATCACGATGTTCGGGTTCTTGTCTCTAATGATCCGCATCTCCATACTCAGCGAAAATAGCCGAACGAAGGTGTAGTGCAGCGGATGAAGGTTCAACATAGCATGGATGTCATCAAACCGCAGGACGATCGACGCCCGATGGAGTTATCCAGAAAGCCCTTGCCCTCCGCACCTTGGCGCGAAACCGGTATGCCACATCCTTCTCTCGAGACGCCGCTTCTCCAAAGAAAGAACACTGTCATGCAGACTCCGCATAGCACCGGTTGCAGCATTGAGCATATTTGTCTGTAGCATCGCCCTACCCGCCACATGCACCCTCCTTGAGATATCCTTAGGTGAAGGTGGCCCGTCCTAAGCACAGATCGTACTCGGTGCCGGCTGGCTCGCACCCTTCTTAGTCTTTCTTTTGCGTGCCTTCTTCTTCTCCTGTAATGGGACCGAGTTCTGCTCACAGACCGCCTTCTTGAGTGTGTTGGGGCTGATAATATTTCGCACCTCGCCTATCTGAGGCTCGGTGAAGTCGGCAGCTGGAGGCGTCTCTCGAGAGCTGAACGCCAGATTGCAACTTGGCTTCTCCGCGGTACCAGCTAGATCGCGCACGTCTTTTGTTGGGTTGGGTTCTTGAGAAGGAGGCCCCATGAAGTCGCCATCGTACCCATGATCGGCAAAGTACTGATCGACGTTGCCAAATGTATCGTTGTCGTCGTCGTTCGATCCCTGTGCCATATGCATGTTTGGATCCGATGGCATAGGGATGTCCGCACCGTTGCGGCGGTCTTGCCATGGGGCCGACTTGGCGCCAAAGACGACCGGGCGGTGTTGTCTTTGGGGTGGTGTCCCCCGCCCCCAAACGAATCTGGCTCTTCGGCCAAAGCAGGGGCCAGCTCAGGCAGGCGCTGAGGGTCATCACGTCATCATCGTCGGCCCCGACGGGTCGAATCGGAGGTAACAACTCGTCGCAGCCTGGCAGCACCCGAACCAGTTGAACCCTAAACAAGTTGGGTGGCATCTGGGTACCGTGGAACAAGGGGTTGCCCGGTTGAACGATTTTGTCCTTGGCGACATCGACCAACTCGTTGTTCACGAAGTGCAGGAGAGTGCACAGAACATCGGCGGCGCCCTGCGAAAACATGTAGGGCATCAGGGAGCCCAGTCAAAGGCAAGGCGAGGCCCGGGCTGGCGCGTTGGTCGCAGTTGGTCGCGGCCAGAGCCCGGTGAGCACGGCCAGGGAGTGTGAGTAGCGCAACTCCGGGCAGGGAAGGTCGGGCGGTGGCCTACGTCGACGGAAACTATGGGGAAAGGCGGGGGATTGGCGTTGCTCACCGAGAGGAGGTCGGTGGTGAGCTCGTACGAGGCCGGGGTGGACGAGGTGATGCGGATCGACGGCGAGGCCGCGTCGAGGCGTCGAGGCGGCGTCGGGGTGGGGCGACGGGGAGAGCGGCGCCGAGGAGACGAGGACGACGGGCGGCGGGCGGCGGCGTCGGGAGAGGAGAGGCGGCGTCAAGCGCCGGGGCCTCGGGCGGAGACGAGGACGACGGGGCGGCGTCGCAGCGTCGGGGCGGCGTCGAGGCGGCGGGGCAGCAGCGTCGGGAGAGGAGAGGGGAAGGGGATTGAGGGCGAGGGCGAGGGAGAGAGAGAGGGGATAGGTTTGGGCCGCCGGGGAGGAAGTATGGATGGGGGCGGCACAATACTAATGGCGCACCACCCATCGGTGCGCCATAAGTACATCCATTCTAATGGCGCACCTCACCCTGGTGCGCCATTAGTAAATTTGTTTTTGATTTCTGCTCGAGCCAACAGGGTATCTCCCACCTGACCTGATCCACACCAAGTTCCCTCTACTAGCTCAACTGGTCAGCAGCCAGTTCTCACACCAGGAGGTCCTGGGTTCGATTCCCAGGCTCCACAATTTTTTTTATGCATTTAAAATGCTGTTTGATACTTATTTGTGTTTAAATATGTTCAAACTTGTTTAAATCATAACAGTAATATTTTTTTATAAGACAGTAATAGTTTTTTTTTTAAATATCATCAAACGGTAATGCCGGTGGAGCGGGGAGGTCTTGTGAGTGCGGGGGTCGCGGCGGCTGTTGAGTAGGGAGGGTGCGGGGGTCGGCGGTGGTTGAGTAGGGGAATCGAGGTGCGGGGGGGCGGCGGCGGCGGCCGGTGGACCGGGGTGCTTTCGTGGCAAGGGGACGGATCTGGCGAGGTGGGATAGCGATCGAGATGGAGGGGGATCGAGATCGAGTGTCCATGAAATTTAAAAATATTCATGATAGTTCAAAAAGTGCCCATGAAATACAATCGAGAAATAAAGGCTACGATTTAAATACAATCGATCTTAGCTAGCTATCTGTTCACATTCTTCTTGCCCTTGTTTTTCGCAAATGGAGTTCTTCTGTGGAACGGACGTTCTTTAGGTAGGGTGGTCCTGCTTCTTCTTGTGGTGTATGTTGCTACTTCATCATCATCGTCATGTTCGATCCTCGGGTCGCCGTACTTGTCGAAGTCTTGCTCATTGGGTACTCCATCCATTCCGATGATCTTCCTTTTGCCTCTCCTCACGACAACACGACTGGGCTTTGACGGGTCGGTAATGAAGCAGCATTGGTCCACTTGGGAAGCCAGTACCCATGGCTCATTTTTTGCGGTGACGTTTGCGCCCGTGGTCTTGGATTTGGCTTCGGGTATAACCATGGTGGTGAAATACCGGTCTTCTTTTAGGACGCTCTTCGCCCATCTGACACGGAACATCGGGACCTTCTCTCTGTTGGGGAACGTAGCAGAAATTCAAAATTTTCTACGCAACACCAAGATCTATCTATGGAGAGACTAGCAACAAGGGGAAGGAGAGTGCATCTACATACCCTTGTAGATCGCTAAGCGGAAGCGTTCAAGAGAACGGGGTTGAAGGAGTCGTACTCGTCGTGGTCCAAATCATTGGAGATCCTAGTGCCGAACGGACGGCACCTCCGCGTTCAACACACGTACAGCCCGGTGACGTCTCCCATGCCTTGATCCAGCAAGGTGAGAGGGAGAGGTTGGGGAAGACTCCGTCCAGCAGCAGCACGACGGCGTGGTGGTGATGGAGGGCGTGGCAATCTGCAGGCTTCGCCAAGCACCTGGGAGAGGAGGAGTACTTGGGAGAGGGGAGGGCTGCGCCAGGGGAAGCGTGTAGCTCCCATGCGCCTTCCCACTATATATAGGGGTGGAGGGGGCTGGTTTCTTGCCCTCCAAGTCCATTGGGGCGTTGGCAAAGGTGGGAGGAAAGAAATCCCATCATTTCCTTCCCCACTGATTGTTATCCCCCTTTTTTAGGGATCTCGATCTTATCCCTTCGGGATATGATCTTATTCCTTCTAAGGGGGGATCTTGGTGCGCCTTGACCAGGGGTGTGGGGCCTTGACCCCACTACCCACGTTCATGTGGGTCCCACATGCAGGTGGGCCCCACTCCGGAACCTTCTAGAACCTTCCCGATACAATACCGAAAAATCCCGAACATTTTCCGGTGGCCAAAATAGGACTTCCCATATATAAATCTTTACCTCCGGACCATTCCGGAACTCCTCGTGACGTCCGGATCTCATCCGGACTCAACAACATTCGTAACCACATACAAACTTCCTTTATAACCCTAGCGTCATCGAACCTTAAGTGTGTAGACCCTACGGGTTCGGGAGACATGTAGACATGACCGAGACGTTCTCCGGTCAATAACCAACAGCGGGATCTGGATACCCATGTTGGCTCCCACATGTTCCACGATGATCTCATCAGATGAACCACGATGTCAAGGACTCAATTAATCCCGTATACAATTCCCTTTGTGTAACGGTATTGTACTTGCCCGAGATTCGATCGTCGGTATACCGATACCTTGTTCAATCTCGTTACCGGCAAGTCACTTTACTCGTTCCGTAACACATCATCCCGTGATCAACCCCTTGGTCACATTGTGCACATTATGATGATGTCCTACCGAGTGGGCCCAGAGATACCTCTCCGTTTACACGGAGTGACAAATCCAGTCTCGATTCGTGTCAACCCAATGAGACACTTTCGGAGATACCTGTAGTGCACCTTTATAGTCACCCGATTCGTTGTGACGTTTGATACACCCAAAGCACTCCTACGGTATCCGGGAGTTACACGATCTCATGGTCTAAGGAAGAGATACTTGACATTGGAAAAGCTCTAGCAAACAAACTATACTATCTTTGTGCTATGCTTAGGATTGGGTCTTGTCCATCACATCATTCTCCTAATGATGTGATCCCGTTATCAACGACATCCAATGTCCATAGCCAGGAAACCATGACTATCTGTTGATCACAACGAGCTAGTCAACTAGAGGCTCACTAGGGACATATTGTGGTCTATGTATTCACACGTGTATTACGATTTCCGGATAATACAATTATAGCATGAATAAAAGACAATTATCATGAACAAGGAAATATAATAATACTTTTATTATTGCCTCTACGGCATATTTCCAACAGTCTCCCACTTGCACTAGAGTCAATAATCTAGTTCACATCGCCATGTGATTAACACTGACAGGTCACATCGCCATGTGACCAACATCCAAAGAGTTTACTAGTGTCATTAAACTATTTCACATCATCATGTGATTAATACTCAATGAGTTCTGGGGTTTGATCATGTTTTGCATGTAAGAGAGGTTTTAGTCAACGGGTCTACAATATTCAGATCCGTATGTACTTCGCAAATCTCTAGGTCATATTGTAAATGCTGCTTCCACGCTCCACTTGGAGCTATTCCAAATGGTTACTCCACTATACGTATCCGGTTTGCTACTCAGAGTCACTCGGATAGGTGTTAAATCTTGCATCGACGTAACCCTTTACGCCGAACTCTTTATCACCTCCATAATCGAGAAACATATCCTTATTTACTCCAAGGACAATTTTGACCGCTGTCCAATGATCCATTCTGGATCATTCTTGTACCCTATGATCGACTCATGGCAAGGCACACTTCCGATGCGGTACACAGCATAGCATACTATAGAGCCTATGTCTGAAGTA
The DNA here is from genome assembly GCA_021437245.1 of Aegilops speltoides. Taxonomy (NCBI): domain Eukaryota; kingdom Viridiplantae; phylum Streptophyta; class Magnoliopsida; order Poales; family Poaceae; genus Aegilops; species Aegilops speltoides. The sequence continues at coordinate 449,365,851 of CM038141.1, forward strand.
TAGGGGACGACCTTCGTCCTTTCTCTCTATTCTGCCGTGGTCGAGCTTTTAAGTCTTAACTTCATACCTTACATCTCAGGCAAGAACTCTTTCTTTGACTGATCCATCTTGAACACCTTTAAGATCATGTCAAGGTATATGCTCATTTGAAAGTACCATTAAGCGGTTTTTGATCTATCCTCATAGATCTTGATGCTCAATGTTCAAGTAGCTTAATCCAGGTTTTCCATTGAAAAACACTTTTCAAATAACCCTATATGCTTTCTAGAAATTCTACATCATCTCTGATCAATAATATGTCAACAACATATACTCATCAGAAATTCTATAGTGCTCCCACTCACTTCTTTGGAAATACAAGTTTCTCATAAACTTTGTATAAACCTAAAATCTTTGATCATCTTATCAAAGTGCACATTCCAACTCTGAGATGCTTACTCCAGTCCTTGGAAGGATCGCTGGAGCCAGCATACCTTTTAGCATCCTTAGGATCGACAAAAACTTTCGGATTGTATCACATACAACCTTTCCTTACGAAGACTGGTAAGGAAACTCGTTTTGACATCCATCTGCCAGATTTCATAAATGCAGCTAATGCTAACATGATTCCGACGGACTTAAGCATCGCTACGGATAAGAAAATCTCATCGTAGTCAACTCCTTGAACTTGTGAAAAACTCTTTGCCACAAGTCGAGCTTCATAGACGGTGACATCACCGTCCACGTCCGTCTTCTTCTTAAAGATCCATTTATCTCAATGGCTTGCCGATCATCGGGCAAGTCCACCAAAGTCCATGCTTTGTTCTGATACATGGATCCTATCTCGGATTTCATGGCTTCTAACCATTTGTCGGAATTTGGGCCCACCATTGCTTCTCCATAGCTCGAGGTTCATTGTTGTCTAGCAACATGACCTTCAAGAACAAGACAAGATTACTCTGACAGCTCAATGCGCATCCTTGTCACCCCGCGAGGTACGGTAGTGACTTGATCCAAGTTTCATGATCACTATCATAAGCTTCTACTTCAATTGGTGTAGGTGCCACAGAACAACTTCACGTGCCTGCTACACACTAGTTGTAGTGACGGTTCAATAACCATATCAAGTCTCCACCATCCTCCCACTCATCTTTTCGAGACAAACTTTTTCTCGAGAAAGGACCCGATTTAAGAAACAATCCCTATTGCTTTCGGATCTGAATTAGGAGGTATACCCAACTGTTTTGGGTGTCCTATGAAGATGCATTTTATCCGCTTTGGGTTCGAGCTTATCAACCTGAAACTTTTTCACATAAGCGTCGCAGCCCCAAACCTTTAAGAAATGACATCTTAGGTTTCTCTAAACCATAGTTCATATGGTGTCATCTCAACGGAATTACGTGGTGCCCTATTTAAATTGAATGTGGTTGTATCTAATGCCTAACCCATAAACGATAGTGGTAATTCGATAAGACACATCATGGTACGCACCACATCCAATAGGGCGCAACTATGATGTCCGGACACACAATCAAACTATGGTGTTCCAGGCGGTATTAATTGTGAAACAATTTCCACAATGTCTTAACTGCGTGCCAAAACTCGTAACTCAGATACTCATCTCTATGATCATATCGTAGACATTTCATCCTCTTGTCACGATGATCTTCAATTTCACTCAGAAATTACTTGAACCATTCAATAATTCATACTTGTGTTTCATCAAGTAAATATACTCTACATCTACTCGAATCATCTGTGAAGTAAGAACATAGCGATATTCATTTGATGCCTCAAAGACTCATTGGACTGCACACATCAAAATGTGTTACTTCCAACAAGTTGCTATCTTGTTCCATTTTACTGAAAAACGAGGCTTTTTAGTCATCTTGCCCATGTGGTATGATTTGCATATCTCAAGTGATTCAAAATCAAGTGACTCCAAATGATCCATCTGCATGGAGTGTTTCTTCATGCGTATACACCAATAGACATGGTTCGCATGTCTCAAACTTTTAAAAACGAGTGAGTCCAAAGATCCATCAACATGGAGCTTCTTCATGCGTTTTACACCAATATATGACTTACATGGCAGTGCCACAAGTAAGTGGTACTATCATTACTATCTTATATCTTTTTGGCATGAAAATGTGTATCACTACGATCGAGATTCAATAAACCATTCCTTTAGGTGCAAGACCATTGAAGGTATTATTCAAATAAATAGAGTAACCATTATTCTCCTTAAATGAATAACCGTATTGCGATAGACATAATACAATCATGTCTATGCTCAACGCAAACACCAATTCTTGATGGTAGAGGGAGCGTGCGATGCTTGATCACATCAACCTTGGAAACACTTCCAACACATATCGTCAGGTCACCTTTAGCTAGTCTCCGTTTATTCCGTAGCTTTTATTTCGAGTTACTAACACTTAGCAACCGAACCGGTATCTAATACCCTGGTGCTACTAGGAGTACTAGTAAAGTACATATTAACATAATGTATATGCAATATACTTCTATCGACCTTGCCAGCCTTCTCATCTACCAAGTATCTAGGGTAATTCCGCTCCAGTGGTTGTTCCCCTTATTACAGAAGCACTTAGTCTCGGGCTTGGGTTCAACCTTGGGTTTCTTCACTAGAGCAGTAGCTGATTTGCCGTTTCATGAAGTATCCCTTCTTGCCCTTGCCCTTCCTGAAACTAGTGGTTTCACCAACCATCAACAATTGATGCTCCTTCTTGATTTCTACTTTCGCGGTGTCAAACATCGCGAATGCCTCAAGGACCATCATATCTATCCCTGATATGTTATAGTTCATCACGAAGCTCTAGCAGCTTGTTGGCAATGACTTTGGAGAAACATCACTATCTCATCTGGAAGATCAACTCCCACTCGATTCAAGTGATTGTTGCACTCAGACAATCTGAGCACAAGCTCAACGATTGAGCCTTTCTCCCTTAGTTTGCAGGCTAAGAAAATCGTCGGAGGTCTCATACCTCTTGACGTGGGCACGAGCCTGAAATCTCAATTTCAGCCCTCGAAACATCTCATATGTTCCGCGACGTTTCGAAAACTTCTTTGGTGCCTCAACTCTAAACCGTTTACTAAACTATCACGTAGTTATCAAAACGTGTATGTCTGATGTTCGCAACATCCACAAACGACGTTTGGGGTTCAGCACACTGAGCGGTGCATTAAGGACATAAGCTTTCTACTGTCCGCATAATTGCTACTGTCAACTTTCAACTATATTTTCTCTAGGAACATATCTAAGCAGTGGAACTAAAGCGCGAGCTTCGACATAATTTGCAAAGATCTTTTGACTATGTTCGGGATAATTAAGTTCATCTTATGAACTCCCACTCAGATAGACATCCTCTAGTCATCTAAGTGATTACATGATCCGAGTCAACTAGGCCGTGTCCGATCATCACGTGAGACGGACTAGTCATCATCGGTGAACATCTTCATGTTGATCGTATCTACTATACGACTCATGCTAGACCTTTCGGTCTCGTGTTCGAGGCCATGTGCGTACATGCTAGGCTCGTCAAGTTAACCCTAAGAGTTTTGCATGTGTAAAACTGTCTTACACCGTTGTATGTGAACGTAAGGATCTATCACACCCGATCATCACGTGGTGCTTCAAACGATGAACTTTAGCAACGGTGCACGTTAGGGAGAACACTTCTTGAAATTGTTGTAAGGATCATCTTATTTACTACCGTCGTTCTAAGTAAACAAGATGCATAAACATGATAAACATCACATGCAATCAAATAGTGACATGATATGGCCAATATCATTTTGCTCCTTTTGATCTCCATCTTCGGGGCTCCATGATCATCATCGTCACCGGCATGACACCATGATCTCCATCATCATGATCTCCATCATCGTGTCTCCATGAAGTTGTCTCACCAACTATTACTTCTACTACTATGGCTACCGGTTAAAAATAAAGTAAAGTAATTACATGGCGTTGTTTAATGACACGCATGTCATAAAATAAATTAAGACAACTCCTATGGCTCCTGCCGGTTGTCATACTCATCGACATGCAAGTCGTGATTCCTATTACAAGAACATGATAAATCTCATACATCACATATCATTCATCACATTCTTCTTGGCCATATCACATCACATAGCATACCCTGCAAAAACAAGTTAGACGTCCTCTAATTGTTGTTGCATGTTTTACGTGGCTGCTATGGGTTTCTAGCAAGAACGTTTCTTACCTACGCAAAACCACAATGTGATATGCCAATTGCTATTTACCCTTCATAAGGACCCTTTTCATCGAATCCGTTCCGACTAAAGTGGGAGAGGCGGCACCGCTAGCCACCTTATGCACCAAGCGCATGTCAATCGGTGGAACTTTGTCTCACGAAGAATACGTGTAAGGTCGGTCCGGCCGCTTCATCCCACAATACCGTCGAAACAAGATTGGACTAGTAACGGTAAGCATATTGAACAAAATCAACGCCCACAACTACTTTGTGTTCTACTCGTGCAAAGAATCTACGCAATAGACCTAGCTCATGATGCCACTATTGGGGAACGTAGCAGAAATTCAAAATTTTCTACGCAACACCAAGATCTATATATGGAGAGACTAGCAACGAGGGGAAGGAGAGTGCATCTACATACCCTTGTAGATCGCTAAGCGGAAGCGTTCAAGAGAACGGGGTTGAAAGAGTCGTACTCGTCGTGGTCCAAATCACTGGAGATCCTAGTGCCGAACGGACGGCACCTCCGCGTTCAACACACGTACAGCCCGGTGACGTCTCCCATGCCTTGATCCAGCAAGGTGAGAGGGAGAGGTTGGGGAAGACTCCGTCCAGCAGCAGCACGACGGCGTGGTGGTGATGGAGGAGCGTGGCAATCCTGCAGGGCTTCGCCAAGCACCGCGGGAGAGGAGGAGTACTTGGGAGAGGGGAGGGCTGCGCCAGGGGAAGCGTGTAGCTCCCATGCGCCTTCCCACTATATATAGGAGTGGAGAGGGCTGGTTTCTTTCCCTCCAAGTCCATTGGGGCGTTGGCAAAGGTGGGAGGAAAGAAATCCCATCATTTCCTTCCCCACCGATTGTTATCCCCCTTTTTTAGGGATCTCGATCTTATCCCTTCGGGATATGATCTTATTCCTTCTAAGGGGGATCTTGGTGCGCCTTGACCAGGGGTGTGGGGCCTTGACCCCACTACCCACGTTCATGTGGGTCCCACATGCAGGTGGGCCCCACTCCGGAACCTTCTAGAACCTTCCCGGTACAATACCGAAAAATCCCGAACATTTTCCGGTGGCCAAAATAGGACTTCCATATATAAATCTTTACCTCCGGACCATTCCGAACTCCTCGTGACGTCCGGGATCTCATCCGGACTCGAACAATATTCGTAACCACATACAAACTTCCTTTATAACCCTAGCGTCATCGAACCTTAAGTGTGTAGACCCTACGGGTTCGGGAGACATGTAGACATGACCGAGACGTTCTCCGGTCAATAACCAACAGCGGGATCTGGATACCCATGTTGGCTCCCACATGTTCCACGATGATCTCATCGGATGAACCACGATGTCAAGGACTCAATTAATCCCGTATACAATTCCCTTTGTCTAACGGTATTGTACTTGCCCGAGATTCGATCGTCGGTATACCGATACCTTGTTCAATCTCGTTACCGGCAAGTCTCTTTACTCTTTCCGTAACACATCATCCCGTGATCAACCCCTTGGTCACATTGTGCACATTATGATGATGTCCTACCGAGTGGGCCCAGAGATACCTCTCCATTTACACGGAGTGACAAATCCCAGCCTCGATCCGTGTCAACCCAATGTACACTTTCGGAGATACCTGTAGTGCACCTTTATAGTCACCCGATTCGTTGTGACGTTTGATACACCCAAAGCACTCCTACGGTATCCGGGAGTTACACGATCTCATGGTCTAAGGAAGAGATACTTGACATTGGAAAAGCTCTAGCAAACGAACTATACGATCTTTGTGCTATGCTTAGGATTGGGTCTTGTCCATCACATCATTCTCCTAGTGATGTGATCCCGTTATCAACGACATCCAATGTCCATAGCCAGGAAACCATGACTATCTGTTGATCACAACGAGCTAGTCAACTAGAGGCTCACTAGGGTCATATTGTGGTCTATGTATTCACACGTGTATTACGATTTCCAGATAATACAATTATAGCATGAATAAAAGACAATTATCATGAACAAGGAAATATAATAATACTTTTATTATTGCCTCTAGGGCATATTTCCAACACTCTCCAGCGTAGCTCAGCTCCCAGATCTCCTCGATCCTTCCGTAGTATCTGTCCTTGTCGTTACCGGTGTAGGATTCCATCGTTACCCCAGAGTTCTGATAACCATCGCTCTTCATGTCCTTGGCCTCGGTGTAGAATGTGTAGCCGTTGATATCGTACGCCTCATAGGTCATCAGGTTGTGCTCGGCGCCCTGTGACAAGGCGAATATGAGTTGTTCTTCCGCGGAAGAATCCTCATGTAAAGGGTACGACAGAAGCTTCTGCTTGAACCAACGCGTGAAACATGAGTTGTGCTCTTTGATTATATCTCCATCCGTCCTCTGTTGGCCCCGGTCATTGTACGTCTTCTTAATAAAGGTTTTGTGCTCTACCACCCAAGGATCGACCACGTCTATGTGTTGTAGCGCGACTAGGTTTGCTCTTTCAAAGTCGGCGAGTCGACCCTCTAAGTCGACATGCATTTCACGGCGACCCTCACGGTGACCCCATCCAGCGAGCTCGCCGAGGTGCTGCTGGCGGGCAGACCAACGGGTTCTCGATGCCTAGATAATTAAATGCGAGAGGAGATGCACTCTTCGATCGAAAAGCCCCGCTATACTTCCCTCCGACGTGACATGTTGCGAACGTATCCTTTGATGACACCATTCATCCTTTCGAACGGCATCATGCTGTGCAGGAACGTCGGCCTGAGTTGGATGATATCCTCCACTATATCAACCAGCAGATGCACCATAACGTCGAAGAGTGCGGGCGGGAAGTACATCTCAAGATCGCATAGTATCACCACGATCTCTTCCTGTAGCCTTCTTAGTTGCCTCACGCCAATCGACTTCCGAGAGATGACGTCGAAAAAGTTGCATAGGCCAAATAGCATTTCACGGACGTGCACGTCCATGATGCCACGGATTGCAACTAGAAGTATCTGCGTCATCAGCACGTGACAGTCGTGAGACTTCATCCCAATGAACTTCTGCTTTGCTGGGTCTAGGTATCTGCTTATCTTCCCCGCATAACCGTAAGGAAGTTTTACTCCTAGGAGGCAGGTGAAAAACTGCTCGATCTCCTCCTGACTTAGAGTGAAGCACGCGAGAGGGTAGTCATTTCCGGTCTTCTTGGCCTTTTTGCCTTTGCGACGACTTTCTGTGTCCTGCTTCGCCTCATCATCATCATCATCATCATTAGCGTGAAGCTCTGCCCGATGCCCATTGATTTCAAGTCCGCCTTGCTTTCGCCCATCTTTGGTCCTCTCGCATGTTGAGCAGTGGTACCAAGCGAGACTCTCACACATTCTTTGTGATATCCATGACATCAAGGTTGTGAGGCACACGGTGGATCTTCCAGTAAGGCAAGTCCCAGAAAACAGACCTCGTTTTCCATACCTTCAGCAGCGGCTCTGGCGCCTTTCGCTTCTTTCCCGGTTCTGGCACCTTTTGCTTCTTTCCCGGCAGTGGGCAGTCTTTCCAATTTTTCAATAGCTTGTCTATTTCCTCGCCGCTCCTCGTACACACGGCGCTGGGTTCGGTTTCACCATCGAACAGGTCCTTGCGTTTCCTCCACGGGTCATCGTCGTGAAGCCACCTTCGATGTCCCATGAACACGGTTTTCGAAGACCCGGGATCTCTACCTAGCTGGCGATACGTTGTGTCATCCATGCACCTTACGCATCCAGAAAATCCGTGGACTACCTGCCCCGCGAGATATCCGTAACCGAGATAGTCGTGCACCGTCGTGAGCAGTGCGGCTCTCATAGGGAAAAAAAATTCTCTGTGGCGTCCCACGTATTGGCTGGCGTTTTCCACAGCGTGTCAAGCTCGTCTTTCAGCAGCCCCAGATACAGATTGATGTCGTTCCCTGGTTGTTTCGGCCCTTCAGTTAGCATACTCATGTGAATGTACTTCCTCTTCATGCACAACCAGGGGGGAAGGTTGTACATCCACACAAAAACACAAGCCAGGTGCTATGTGTGCTTCTCGGCTACCAAACGGATTGACTCCATCGGTGCTTGTGCCCAGCACGATGTTCCTTGGATCGTTCCCCACTCTGGGTATTGAAGTTCAACGCTTGCCCGCTCGCATCCTTAGGGTGACTCAGCATCTTGTCTTTTATCTATCTCCGGATCATTTGCGCCATCTTCTCGCTTCTTCTCCTCCCTATCCGCGTGCCAACACGGGAGCTTTGCTACCTTAGGGTCCGCGAAATACCGCTGCAGACGAGGAGTGATCGGAAAGTACCACACCACTTTTCGAGGAGCTTTTTCCTCTTCTTGTATCGAGTGACGCCAAGACACCGGACATATGGTAGACTCCGCGTGCTCGTCCCGATAAATGATGCAATTGTTCATGCACACATGGTATTTCACGGCGGTAAATCCAGAGGACACACAATTTTCTTCGCCTCCTCCAAACTGGTCGGGCACTTGTTCCCCTTGGGAAGACGTTCGTGCTGAATGACATGTTCTCGCCGAAGCATGCGCCGGTCATTTTGTGTTTTACCTTCATCTCCGAGCCATGAGCGTTACTTTCAGCGGTATCTTCGGCCTGCATCCTTCATACAATGGAGTAACGCGCCTAACTCAAGTTGATCCATCTTGGCTTTCTCTCGGGCGGCAGCTCTTGCGTTATCCGTCGCTTGAGAAGCAGCTCTTGAATATGAGGGTCCTGCACCCAGCCCATCGATGGTCCAGCGCCGTCGCTCGCCGCACCATCATCTTCATGATCATGCCCGCCGTCGCTCCGCATCTTCCTCATCATCATATCCTGCATCTTCTACATGTCGACCGCGGTACAAAGATCACCGTCGTGATCATCTCCGGGATTCTTCATCTTCTCGTCCGCCCGAGCCGCGGTGGTTGTCTAGCTGCCCTTCCTCATTTCTTGCCCGCCCCCATGGACGACTTCAGAGTCATCTTCATCACCTTGCCACCGATAGCCATCTATGAAACCACGCAAGAGCGGTGGTCCCAAGACCTGCCCGAATCCGGGTCCGCAATAAGGCTCTTCACTTGCATCTTCGACACGGACATGTTATCTCCGCCTCGTTCTTTTGAAGCATCTCGCCTTCGCGGACCTCAAAACCTATTAACGATGCCTTCGGTCATCGTGCGGACCATGGTCGTCATGGGTAGAGCAAAACGATATTTTAGAACCAAGAAAAATTTGGCATGACTTTCCTAAAATAGGACCAAAAGAATGCTTAATGCCAAAATTCTCACTTAAACGGAAATGAATCAACATTCCGCAAAATATTGGCAACTATCGCATTTCAAATACCGGTACACCTCCAAACACAAACACATATGCAACACCACAAACATATGCAACACCACGAACATACATAGATCTAGCTAGGCCATAAAAAGTGCATGTGCACATTGTTGTAGGGAGAACAACATAAATATAGCTTCCCCCCTTACTTACCTATCAAAACAAGGTAATTTAACCACTTAATTTGAATGAAACTACGGCGGAAATGAGGAGAAAAAGAGGAGGCACCCGAGACAAGGAGGAGGCGGTGGAGAGAATGAAGTGGGGAGAAAGTGAGAGTGGGTAGGAGAGGCTGTCCAAAATATCTTGTTGCTGCCCACTTACTAATGGCGCACCAACCATAAATGTGCCATTAGTGGATTACTAATGGCGCACCTTCTAGTGGTGCGCCATTAGTAGTTTTGCAAAAAAACATACTAATGGCGCACTGTTCGACAGTGCGCTATTACTAGTTTAAACTAGTAATGGCGCATGTAAGTGCATCTAGTGCCCCCTTAGTGATTTTGGTGTATTGAAGACTTATAGGTTAAGTGACTGATGCGTTTGTGAGTGTACACATGTCTATAAGTCTATGAGGAGTTTGATATTTGACCCCTAAAAATGAAGTTCTTCGACTGAAGACTTTGATATTCTGAAGACTTTCTGAAGACTTTGAAAGTGAAGAAATTGGTGTGACCTTGAAGACTTGGTATTCATTCGAGGAATATGAAGCGTGAAGACTTTTGTTTTCATAGTTTCATTTTCTCTTTCTTGAGTCATAGGAAACACCGCATCGTTAAAGGGGTCGAGGAAATACTAAGGAAAAATTTCCATGTGATGCTCAACTCAAAATCCTAAACCTACCAATCCTTCGAGTGAAGCCATTGAAATCTCATACTGATTCAGTCAATTTCTTCAAAGGATGAGACGCAGTTCTTCCGGTCATGATGACTTTGTTCGATCGAGGAGTTAGGAATTCGCCAGTGCGAATTGCCTACACAGTGAGGAACATGATAGCCCTAAGGAATTTGAGAGTCAAATTTCCGACCGTTGCTATGCTGCGCGCCAGCTGTCCCAAAACATCCTATCCACCTAACGGTCATATCATTGAAGGGCATTTATGTCTTATCATGTCGGGCTGCTCCCTAGGCTATAAATAGCCGCCCCCTACAACCACTAGTTGGTTGGCTGCTCCGAGAGAACTTGACACTTGTCATCTGAGAGCAACCCATCCTCCGAGGACTTTGAGCGAAAATCATCAAGTGAGGAAAATCCCAAAACCAAACCCCCACAAACCCAAAGTGATTGAGCATCACTGAAGAAATTGATCCTGCGTGGATCCGACGCTTGTTACCTTTGAAGACTGTGCTTCTTCTAGACGGTTAGGCGTCAAGGTCTAGAGCATCCAAGAGGAATTGTGGATCGCCGAGTGACCAAGTCTGTGAAGGTTTGGAAGTCACCTGAAGACTTACCACGAGCGATTGGATGAGACCTGCGTGGTCTTAGTTCAAGGAGAATACGGTGAGGACTGGGTGTCCTGAGTTGCGGCTCGAGATCGGGTGTCCGGATCTGCGTGTCCTCGAGTTTAAATACTCACCGCTCCAACCAGACGCATAACCGAGACAAAGAGTTGGAACTGGTTTACCAAATCATTGTCTTCACCAACTAACTGGTTCTATTTCCTCAACTCTTTCATTTCCTCATATCGTGTTCTATGTTGTTCATATCTGTGCTTGAAGACTTTGACTGAAGACTTTCACAAATTCCTCAGTTCAATTTCTTCAGTCTGTTTGTCTTCATCTTGTTATCCTGTGTTTACGCTTTCTATACTCTGTGCTAGTCTTCATTTCATCATGATGACTATGTTTGTATCGTGTTATGTTTACTTCTGAGTACTTATTCCGCTGCAAGTAGTTCTTTGCTAAGGAATTTCCTCACCAGCAAATTCCTCAGTGAAGAATTCATAAAAATTGCCTATTCACCCCCCCTCTAGTCGATATAACGCACTTTAAATTGGTATCGAGCAAGGTACTCCTTGTTCGTGTGATTTTGGTTTAACCGCTTTGGAGTTTTAGTTATGTCGACCGCAGTATGATCAAGGTCTCGGCTGGGTGTCCTACCTTTGATGGAACGGACTACCCCTTATGGAAGAACAAGATGCGTAATGCATCTTGAGGCAATTGATAACGATCTACGGTATGTTGTGGAAAATGGTGTCCCTCCGTCACTCCCTCACCGAACGCTACCGATGTGAAGAGATTCAAACAACTCGATTCTCAAGCGAAGAATATCATATGTGGTCATCTGAGCAAAGGACAGTATGGAAGAGTGAGTGCTTTGGAAACTGCTAAGTTTATCTGGGATAGGCTGTCCAAAGTAAATGAAGGAGTTTCAACTCAGCGTGACTCTCGAGTCGATGTTCTTCGGAATCTCTTCAACCGCTTCAAAAGACTCGACAATGAGAATGTCCAACAAACCTTTGATCGCCTCATTGACATCTCAAATGAGCTTCAAGCCCTCGGTGCCACTGACATCACTGATCATGAAGTTGTGAAGAAACCGCTGAGATCGCTTGATTCCTCATTTGATACTCGGGACCGATGATACAAGAACGTGTTGACTACAAGTCACTTGATCCTGCCGATATCCTCGAAAGGCTAAACACTCACGAAGTTCCACTTCTTTGAAGAGAGATCTCTATGGTTCAAACTATGGCAAACCACGTGCCTCAAGGCCAAGGCTGTGTCTCGACTCAATATGAGGATTCGGTAGTAGCCTTGGTGATCCTCAAGAATCGAGCCAGATCTAAAACTGCTTGTGAAGAAATTCCGAAGTTCACAAGACGTGGTCGCTGGAAGATCCTCAAGAGGCAATGATTCCTCATCCAAAGGACTATAAGAGAAGGCTTTGCCACAAATGCAAGAAGCCTGGTCACTATATTCAAGATTGTCCTCAGTGGGAAAAGGAAATGAAGAAGAAGAAATACAAGGATTATAGTTCTGATGATGCGAAGAAGAAGAAGAAATCGTCAAAATCTTCGTCATCAAAATCCTCGAAGTCTTCATCTCACAAGAAGAGCAGCTCCAAGAAGGCTCGGGCATTCATTGGCAAGGAGATGGACTCTAAAGCTGAATCTGAGGAAAATGATGAAGAGGAGGCATCTGAAGAATCTGAGTCTCGTGTGGCGAGTCGGCGTTGCTGCACGCCTTCGTCGACAAGTCCATCTTCAACATCAAGAAACTCACTCCACCGACAAGCCCGATGAAGATAATGATGGCTACGCCCCACCTATTGCTTCATGGCGAAAGGTGCTAAGGTACTCAAATACAACTCCTCCGAATCTAGTGAAAATGAATCGATGAGGATCTCAAGCCCAGCTACTCTAAACTTGCTAAGATTGCTGTGAAACAACAACGGACTCTTGAAAAGGTTCAAAACATGCTAGATAAAAGTGATGATATGTTGGGTGAAGAAATGGATCGCACTAAAGCCTTGATCTGAAAATCTTCAGAGACTTCAGCCTAGGTTTGATAACCTTCAAGGTCATCATAACTCTCTTGTCCGATCATGAGAAACTTTCTTATGAATTTCTTCAAGAAAAGCAAGATCACGAGAAGCTTTCTCTTGAATCTCTTCAAAGAAAGGAAGATCTTGAAAAGCTAAGAGTGTGTTTTGAAGATCTTCGAAGAGCGCGATTCATTACTAGCTCAACAAATCAGCGCTTCTCGTGAAGAATTTGTTCCCCATGCTTAAAGTGCATTGAACGTGAATCGCTAATTCTTCACCTAAATGTTCAAATGCTTCAACTGTTACAAATTCTTCATCTGCCTCTGCTATCACTAATTCCTCATCCGAGGACATTGCTAGTATCACCGACAATGCAGGTTGAAGGAACTGTACATGACAGCATGTACAAAAGCCTCAAAGGACATCGACACTTTGTGATGTGCTCAAAAGCAGATCCTCAACGAAACCCTAGGAAAGAGGGTATTGCCTTTGAGAGGAAACTCAATGTTGATGGAACATATTGAAGCCCGAGCAAGTACCCCAAAACCTCATGGGTTGCTGCAAAGGACCTCCATTGATCCATCTAACTTATCCGGCTTTACATGTGAATCTCCTCATTCTTCCGATGAGTCATTTGACTCCAACTATAAACTGTTCAAAAATCGAATGGTGAAGTATTTGCTAGATATGTTGGCACTAATCGCAGAACGGTTCCCCTATGAAGAAAATCTGGGTTCCCAAAAGTTGTGTTGAAAGTCTTGGTGAATGTCCTCATGACACCACCGTGAAGAACAGAACCCCAGATCAAATTCTTCATATGGACCAAATTCTTCATATGGATCCAAGTCCTCTTATGGACCAAATTCTTCACATGGATCAAATTCCTCAACTGGATCAAAGTCCTCATATGATTATCATCGTGCTAACAACTCGTCTCGCAGGTAGAGCTAAGGGCTATGAATATGTGCATTATTCTTCAAACCATTATGTTCATAAGTCCTCAAGAATTACTCGCTTATTCATATGCTTACCCTAACCCTCTTATGTGAAACGAAATGGTTTGGCATCTTTGCCACCTTTCTCATATGGTGCTCGCAGAATGATGAACTCTTTGCCACCCCTCCGATGTGGGTGGTGAAGAAAAGAACTAATCTCTTCTGCAGGTCAGGTCTCGCACGTGTTTTAACGCTAAAGAATTTGTTGGGACCTGACGATTAAAATGCTCGAAAGGACGCAGTAAATCATGATGAAATGAACTTTCATTTCACACGCCCTCATACTCGCTATATCTGCTTATCGCTTGATGAAATTCATCGATGAACTTGATATCATATTCTTCATCGATGAAGCATATGAGATTGTAAGTTACACTAATTCATCTGAGGATGATCAACCCAAAACCACCGAATGGGTCCTCGATAGTGGATGTACAAATCACATGACCGGTGACAAGAATCTATTGATGGATGCTCCTTATCACCGCCACCTCTGAAGCATATCATCTTTGCCGACAAAGGCAAAAGTCGTATTGGGTCTTGGTAAGGTTGCTATCTCTAAGGATAAGCACATGGACAAAGTCATGCTTGTTGAGTCCTTAGGATACAATCTCATGTTAGTCTCAATGCTTTGTGATCTTGATATGGTTGTTGTCTTTGGCAAATATCGCTGTGTTGTGATTATGGAAGATGACAATTCCAAAGTCTTCGAAGGCTTTAGGAGAGGAGATCTCAGATATTGTTGATTTCTCTACAGACCACAACCAGCCGTATGTCTACTTGCAAAAGCTTCAAGATCTGGCTATGGCATCGACGACTTGGTCACGCAGCATGAGGAATTTGAACACGCTTGCAAAGAAGAAGCATGTCATTGGCATTGAGAATGTCAAATTCTCAAGGATCACTTATGCGAGCCTGTGAAGCCGAAAATGACCAAGGCCAAGCATCCAGTGAAGACTATCATGACCACTACCCGTCCATTTGAATTGCTTCACATGGACCTCTTCGGACCTAATCATTACTCAGCAGTCACTAATGATGCATCTCTATATGGTTTTGTCATTGTTGATGATTATTCTCGATATACATGGGTACACATTGTTACTTACAAACATGAAGTGCAGGAAGTCTTCAAACGATTTTCCTCGAGGGCTTCAACCAACTTTGGTGTGAAGATCAAGCATATCAGAAGTGACAATGGAAACTGAGTTCAAGAATTCGGTCTTGATGCCTATCTTGATGAACTTGGTATTACTCATGAGTTATCTGCTCCCTATACTCCTCGGCGAGAATGGCGTCGTGGAGCGCAAGAATGTAACTCTTGTTGAGATGGCTCGCACTATGCTTGATGAATACAAAACGCCTCAAAGATTTTTGGATTGATGCAATTGATACCGCTTGCCACATCATCAACAGAGTATATCTTCACAAATTCTTTAAGAAGACAGCCTATGAACTCCTCAACGACAAGAAACCCAATGTGAGTTATTTCAAAGTCTTCGTGCTAAATGTTGGATTAGAGATCCTCACCACAACTCTAAATTTGCACCGAAAGCACATGAAGGTTTTATGCTTGGTTACAGAAGGACTCAGACACCTACAGAGTCTTCAACATTGTTCTTCACAAGATTGTCGACATGTAGATGTGCGGTTCGATGAAACTAATGGCTCGCAAAGAGAGCACCTACCTTCGTGTTAGATGAACCAGCACCGAAGATGCTATCAAGCTCAAGGCAACCGAGGATGTCATTCCGATCAAGAATCTGTCAAGAATTCATTCCTGCTCATGAAGAACGCCGAGCTGATGCACCAAGAACATGATGAGGAAAATGGTGTCAAGAAAATGCTTATCAAAATCCTCAACGACAACCAACTCATCCACGCGTTGCAAAAGAAGTGCAAGTGGAGAAGATCATCGATGACATTAGCGCACCAGGTCCTCTCACACGCCAAAAGCATCACATTTATCTAACTTTTGTGGGCACTATGCTTTTGTCTCTATCACAGAGCCCACTAAGGTAGATGAAGCATTTCGAGCCGGAGTGGATTCAGGCTATGCAAGAAGAATTACATCGATTCGAGCTGAACAATGTCAGGAATTGGTCAATCGCCTGGATCCTCGCAAGCATAATATCATTGGCACAAAGTGGATCTACCGCAACAAGCAAGATGAAAATGGCCTTGTGGTGAGGAATAAGGCACGACTAGTAGCTCAAGGCTACACACAGGTTGAAGGAATTGATTTCGATGAAACTTTTGCACTTGTTGCTATACTTGAGGCTATTCGCATATTACTTGCTTACGCTAACCATCATGATATCATCTTATATCAAATGGATGTGAAAAGTGCATTCCTCAATGGTAAGCTTGAGGAAGAAGTATATGTTGCTCAACCCCCAGGTTTTGAAGATCCCAAGAATCCTGACAAAGTCTTCAGACTCAATAAGGCTCTCTATGGCCTCAAGCAAGCCCCTCGGGCGTGGTATGATACATTGAAGGAATTCTTCATGAAGAATGGCTTCACACCCGGTTCACTCGACCCTACTCTTTTTACTAAATCATATGATGGTGAACTGTTTGTGTGCCAAATATATGTTGATGATATTATCTTTGGCTGTATCGACCAACGTTATAGTGATGAATTTGCTTATATGATGAGTGAAGAATATCAAATGTCTATGATGGGAGAGTTGAAATTCTTCTTAGGTCTTCAAATTAAATCAGCAAGAATGGCATATTCATATCTCAGAGAAATACCTCAAAGATGTATCGAGGAAATTCGCATGCAAGATTGCAAAGCGCTAAAATTCCTATGCCCACAAATGGCCATCTATGCATCGATGAAAATGGTATTGACTTGATCACAAGGTATACCGCCCATGATTGGTTCCTTATTGTACTTATGTGCATCTAGGCGGATATAATGCTTAGTGTTTGCATGTGTGCCCGATTTCAAGCTGCACCAAGGAATCACACCATAAGGCTGTGAAGCATATTCTTCGATATCTAGCTCACACACCAACACTAGGATTATGGTACCCCAAGGGCTCGCTTTTGATCTCATTGATATTCGACTGACTATGCTGGTGATGTGTGGACCGCAAGTCAACATCCGCACTTGTCATTTCCTGACGATCTTTGGTCCGTTGGTCCTCAAAGAAACAGAATCACAGATCACCGCTCATCGCTAAAGCTGAATACATTGCTGCTGGCTCATGCTGTGCTCAACTGCTTTGGATGAAGCAAACCTCAAGGACTATGGCGTCAACGTGAAGAATGTGCCTCTCCTCTGCGACAATGAGAGTGCCATCAAGATTGCTCACAACCCAGTTCAGCACTCAAGACAAAGCACATCCAGATTCGTCATCATTTTCTTCGTGATCATGTGTTGAAGGGCGACATCTCCATCGAGCATGTGAAGATCAAGAACAACTAGCTGATATCTTCACTAAGCCCTTGGATGAGAAGAGATTTAGCAAGTTGCGGTGTGAGCTAAATATCTTAGAATCTTCGAATGTTCTTTGAAAAGGACACACATCCTAACCCTTATGCAGAATTGATGACTTAGATGTGCAACACATGAAGAAACGTTTTTCTTCAATCAATGAAGAATAACACTCTAAGTGTGAAGAAATTAATGAAGAATTTGATTCTCAGAACCCTACGACAATTGTACGCGGTGTCTGAAATCATCATTCTTATACGGTGGGTTATGCCACCACAAAAAGTTGAAAATCTTCAATTTGAGTTTTTCCTCATTTTTGAAATTCTTCAGTTTTTCAAATTCTTCAACTTTACAAAATCTTCACTGTTTCCGTCGTTTTTCTTCATTGGCTATATATATATATATATATATATATATATATATATATATATATATATATATATATATATATATATATCTATGAGTTTATGTCCTCTACTGCATTCACTTATTGCTAATTCTTCAAGTTGTGATTTCGCTAAGTGAATGTGATCGGACCCTTCCCCTCTATGCTATACTCAACCCAATCTATTCACAAATTCTTCATGTGTGTTCTGATTGAAACTCGCTCAAAGTCTTCATTGTGTCCTTGTCACCGAAGAAATTGCGAACTAAACTTTAAAACAAATCTTATCCAGATTTTCGGTTTTACCATTAAACCGCTCCGCATCCCACGATGCATTATTTTATTCACCCACGATCTTACACGATCTCATCTCGACAAGACGTGGGTGACACATGTCGCGTGAAGAAGAAAGGGCAGGGGCATGTTCGTCCCAAAATCTTGGGCTAAAAGTTTTACCGTGGCTATAAATACCCTCCTCCCTTCCTTACTTCATTTACTCGCTGGTCGCTGTCTCTCGCCGAGCTCTCCTCAAACCCTAGCGCGCCGCTACTCCATCGCCGCCGGTGAGGAAGAGCTTCATCGCCTCGACCTCGTCGCCTGTCAGATTCGCCGCGGCCGCGGAAATCTTCACTCCGCCGCCGTAGCTGTCTCCCTCTGCCAAGTTAGGGCGTGGGAGATCTAACTTGACGAACTTCACCGCTGTTCATCTCTGTTCGTCGTGTTCTTCAGTTCGGGTAATTAAAAGTCACTTTTATTACTCACTTTGATTCTCAAACTTTTCTGAAAATCTTCAAAGGTGTTTTATTCTTCAAATCTTCACATATGAACACCTCACACACTGTATGCTCTTGATCCATCTCTCTAAGCACTCATTTCTTCAAGATTCCTCAATTGTGCGGATTTTCGATCTGTACAACTCTGGAACCTAAGACAAGAACGCTTAGTGAAATTCCTCAAGGCTCAACTGGTCAAATTCCTCAAAACTTGTCTTTTGAAAAATCTTCCGAGAACGATATGACCTCTCCAAATTCCTCACACCTACACTCGCTCACAGTACTCATGTCCGCTGAATCACTAGGTTCTCATCAACTTAACTCATTTGCAGCGTTCCTCAAGAAAAACTGCATACTTCTTGAGTGTTCAATTGTTCAAATTCCTCATCCAAGAAAATGGTCAAGGAAAGAGACCGCAGAAAGGAGGAAAGAAACCGGAGGTCATGGCGCTTTGAGATCCCCGATGAAATATACAAGGATTATTGCACACGATGAAGCCAAGTTTGGCAAAGAAAACAAGAATCAGCGCAAAGTGTGCATTCAGAGGATTGAACGAAGATGGGCACGAGAATGGAGGGAATATCGATATGTTACTCCCAAGTACATGAAGAAATTCGCCTTAAATCCTCCATGCCCAAGAGCTCCATTGGCACTCGCCAAGTCACGATCCCACTAGCATCAAAAGTGGTGAAGACTTTCCCAAGAATGGGCTAGGCGCCAAGCAAAATTGGCAAGACAAGCCAAGGAGGTAGTGAGGAAATTCAATGAGGATTCTGCTGCTGCTGCTGCTGCCGAGACCTCGGTCAAGCCGAGGAAATCAATGTCAAGAAGCCTGCTCGCAAGCCAAGTGCTTCACCATCAGCGCCTCACGGCCCAGTTCCTCACCCGCCCTCACGGCAAATTCCTCGACCACTGCTGCTCCACCAAAGTCCTCAGCAGCTCCTCCAAGTCCTCAACTCCTATGCATCCGGCTACATGTCAAAGGACTGTGGTTTCTCAATTGCTTCGTGTCTCAAATGAAGTTCCTCACCTGCACCAATGTCCTCATCAGCCCCACTGCTGAAGACAAAAGCAACAGCTGGACACGGTCCTCGCCAAGTCCAAGAAAGAAACAGGTTGCTTTCCAAGTGCCCTCTGATGACGAGGCTTCTGATGAAGAACTTGCAGAAATCATCAGAGACAGACAAGCAAAGGCCGCCAGAGCAAAAGGAACACATGTGCCCCTGCTTCTGGATCCGAAGAAGATCCTCGACTACATCGACCTATGGCATAAGGATCCAAACACTCCAATGCCTGATCTGCCTCTGACTCCTGGTCAATGTCATATGCTGACCCATTTCATCTCTCAAGAGAAATGGAAGTTTGAAAAGGCTCGTGAGATAAAAAGAGCTCAAGCTAGAAAGGAGAAGCTTCTGAAAAAGAACGTTGTCAGACTGACACCTGAAGAACTTCTCAAGGCTCGATATGAGATCCAAGCCCTCAGCAAGGACTTCGATGCATACAATGCTGATTGGCAAGGAGCCAAAGTGAGATTCGTCAATTTGACAAAGAAAATGACAACTGTTGCAGCTCCATCGCAACAAGAAAATCCTCAGGCTGCAGACTCGCCAGCCTCGCCAAGAACATGCCAGATCGCTGATGACTTTCAGCCTGCCGATGAGAATACAAGTTCCGTGGCTGATGACTCCATTCCAGCCACCGAAGAAATTCCTGTGGCATCCACTAGTGGTGCGCTCAAGAAACGGAAGAGATCAGGCAATCGCACTGTTGCGCCAAGAAAATGAACCACAGTCCTCAGCTCCTCCCGCGCCAACACCAACTCCAATTCTTCCTTCGCTATGAAGTGAAGAAGACCAAGGCTGCAGAGCGAGCTGCATTGAAGAAAAGGAAGGCATCAGCTGCGTCAAATTCTTCGGCTGCGAAGAAAATGAAGCCAATGACCAGCTCGCTTGAAAAACCTATTGATGCCATTCCCATTTCCTCCATGTCATCTAAGGAAATTGTTCCTTATGGAGAAGACTACAAGATCCCAAGCGGATCTGATGAAGAAAATCATTCTGTTGCTACCTCAGAGCAGTTTGATGAAGAAATTGAAGTGGAAACATTCCTTCAACGCCATCGCTTCTCACCTATGCCTCGGTTCACGGTGAAGAGGCTGGTGTTGAGGAAATTGAAAAGAAGATGAAGATGTGGATATTGGATGCACTACACCAATGATGAACGATGACTTTTGGGAAAGTCAAGATCCCAATACTCCTCTCTTCACTCCTATTCAACAAATTCCTCACCCCGGCTACAACTGCTCAAATGGGCTCAAGAAACTCATCCCACATCGTCTGCTCATGAAGAAATTCCAGCCGCTAGTGTCAAGAACTCCGCCGCTGATCCTCAAACTGCACAAGAAGAGGAACCAGAAATTCCTCACCAAGCACCCGAGATCGCATTCACGAGGTTGTGCTGCAAATCACTAACACTCCTCTGCCCAAATCAAGAATCCGCTCTCTAGCAAGCAAAAATTCAAGGTGAAGACTTCTTTTCTCGAGCATGTGTTCTTCATCGACATAATCCATATGACTCGCCGCATAAGGAAGAGACGCTTCGACTGCTACTCAAGCCAACTTCTATTCCTCAGTGCTCTTTGACAAGGACAAAATCTTCGATCATGAACATATTCCTCATGTGGATATGGAATCTCTGCCATGCTTCGAGCCTGTCCTCCGAGTTATTCACGATGCAGGACTACTGAACTTCTGCACTAATATCTGTGATTGGAATGAAGAACTCATTCTTCAGTTCTATGCCACTTTGCATATCACCGGAGATGCTAAAGATGTCAATTCATGGGTGCTGGATTGGATGACCGAAAACACTCACTATAAGGCACCAGCAACTGAATTGCTTCATGTCCTTCCTCTTGATCCTCCCCATGCCAGTGCACGTTGCATCTACAATGACCGCGAACTGACAAATCATTATATGCAAGTGCTCATGAAGCCTTTGAAGCCAGGGCAGGCCCCACGAACCAAATTCCTCGTCAAGGAATTGCTATATGTGCCTCGGACTGCCTATCGATCCCGACGAAGACAATGAGACCTATCAAAGGCCACGACTCAAATGATGAAGATGTCGCTGGCATCATGAAGAACATGCTTTTCAACATCATTCATGGCGCTCCCGCCAACTTCCATGATTTCTTCATGAGGACTCGCTAATGTTGCTATGTCACCTTTTGAGCTGAAGCCCTATGCGCCTTTGGATTATGAGATTCATAAGGGCAAGATCTTCACCGAATTACAAGGCGACACTCTAAACCATGGTAGCTACTTGCCGCCCATTGAAGTCCTCGTTTACCAGGTCATCATCCGATGATAAGGGCAAGGCAACTGCCTGTGATCGATGAAGGCACTCACCCATTGGATGGTCAATTCCGCCTAGCTACATCTTACTCCACCAATGACGATTCTCGCAACACATGACACCGCCGCAAATACATCAGCCAAGCAAAAGCCTCAAGCAACAAAGACCTGTGGTGATGATCGACCGTGAGTTACTCCTCGCCTTCATCGGAAGGTTGATCGCAATGACAAATGGGTGAAGTGTCATTTGCTGCAATTCTTCACAACATGACCTCAACCCATAATGCAGTGAAGAAAATCAAGATCACCTTCATGAAACCCTCAACCGCACTGGCTGTTCTCACTCATGTATATTCCGGAAGAATCAAGACTATGGGTCTCTGTGAAGCATTTGACTGGTCCGCACCACCTCCAAGAAATTCAAGAGAGTCAAAGTTCTGATCCGGTGGCTAGTTCTTATTCTTCATCGCTTGACACCGATGAGCATGAAGATTTGGACGACATCTGCGGCAGCCCTACTTCAACGAACAACCCGACAAATACCGGGCGCCTCCATCGACTTGAAATTCTTCAGGGCATTAGTCCTCGCCGATCCTTTTGGTCATTTGATGACAAAGGGGAGAAATCTGAGTTAGTCTTCAAGCCGGTTTATATTATATGTTTTGTTAAGTTACAACTCTCGCTCTTCCAAAACTTTTATTGATCGAGTTGTAATCTTAAACCGATGGTGCCTCGATACTTTTGGACGGTGCATGATGCTCTGACTTTGATGCACTGTGCTCTGATACTTTTGGTGTGGTATTCTGCATGCTTATTCCTCTATTATTGCACGCATGCTGAATCTCATCAGGTGCCATATTTCATCATGCATTTCAAATTCTTCATAATATATATCAAATGCGTGTATGAATTACAAGATATAGGGGGAGATCTCCATGATTCAATTCTTCAAATGTGCATTGCCTCAAAAGCAAATTCTCACTATGCACATATTAGGGGAGTTCTTCTATATCTTGCAATCAAATTCCTCAATATCAGTATTTACACTTCATATGTTTATCCCCGTTGAAAACTTAACCTATGTTGTCATCAATCACCAAAAAGGGGGAGATTGTAAGTGCATCTAGTGCCCCTTAGTGATTTTGGTGTATTGAAGACTTATAGGTTAAGTGACTGATGCGTTTGTGAGTGTACACAAGTCTATAAGTCTATGAGGAGTTTGATATTTACAGAGAAAGTCGACCCCTAAAAATGAAGTTCTTCGACTGAAGACTTTGATATTCTGAAGACTTTCTGAAGACTTTGAAAGTGAAGAAATTGGTGTGACCTTGAAGACTTGGTATTCATTCGAGGAATATGAAGCGTGAAGATTTTTGTTTTCGTAGTTTCATTTTCTCTTTCTTGAGTCATAGGAAACACCGCATCGTTAAAGGGGTCGAGGAAATACTAAGGAAAAATTTCCATGTGATGCTCAACTCAAAATCCTACACCTACCAATCCCTTCGAGTGAAGCCATTGGAAATCTCATATAGTTCAGTCAATTTCTTCAGTGACAGAGACGCAGTTCTTCTGGTCACTGATGACTTTGCTCTGACTGAGGAGTTAGGAATTCGCCAGTGTGAATTGCCTACACAAAGGAGGAACATGATTGGCCCGAGGAATTTGAGAGTCAAATTTCCGATCATTCTTGTCAAGTTGGCGCCACCTGTCCCAAAATATCCTATCCACCTAACGGTCATATCATTGAAGGGCATTTATGTCTTATCATTCGGGCTGCTCCCTAGGCTATAAATAGCCGCCCCTACAACCACTAGTTGGTTGGCTGCTCCGAGAGAACTTGACACTTGTCATCCGAGAGCAACCCATCCTCCGAGGACTTTGAGCGAAAATCATCAAGTGAGGAAAATCCCAAAACCAAACACCCACAAACCCAAAGTGATTGAGCATCATCAAGAAATTGATCTGCGTGGATCCGACGCTTGTTACCTTTGAAGAATGTGCTTCTTCCAGACGGTTAGGCGCCAAGGTCTAGAGCATCCAAGAGGAATTGTGGATCGCCGAGTGACCAAGTCTGTGAAGGTTTGGAAGTCACCAAGACTTACCACGAGTGATTGGACGAGACCTGCGTGTTCTTAGTTTAAGGAGAATACGGTGAGGACTGGTGTCCTGAGTTGCGGCTCGAGATCGGGTGTCCGGACAGCGTGTCCTCGAGTTTAAATACTCACCGCTCCAACCAGACGCATAACCGACATAGCAGTTGGAACTGGTTTACCAAATCATTGTCTTCACCAACTAATCTGGTTCTATTTCCTCAACTCTTTCACTTCCTCACATCGTGTTGTATGTTGTTCATATCTGTGCTTGAAGACTTTGACTGAAGACTTTCACAAATTCCTCAGTTCAATTTCTTCAGTCTGTTTGTCTTCATATCCTATGTTTACGCTTTCTGTACTCTGTGCTAGTCTTCATTTCATCATGATGACTATGTTTGTATCCTGTTATGTTTACTTCTGAGTACTTATTCCGCTGCAAGTAGTTCTTCGCTAAGGAATTTCCTCACCAGCAAATTCCTCAGTGAAGAATTCATAAAAATCGCCAATTCACCCCCCTCTAGTCGATATAACGCACTTTCAGCGCATGGTGGAAAAGTGCGCCATTAGTAGTTTTGCAAAAAAAGGAATAAAAAATATAATAAAAAAACAACATTAGTGGCGCACTTTCCGACAGGTGCGCCATTACTAGTTACAACTAGTAATGGCGCACTACGTCTGGATGCGCCATTAGTATGTTTGGACAGTGCACTAGTTCAAAAAAAATTAGACTAATGGCGCACCTTGGGCCAGGTGCGCCATTAGTAGTTTCAACACTAATGGCGTATCAGAAGGTGGTGCGCCATTAGTATATACTAATGGCGCACCGCTTGTGTGGTGCGCCATTAGTGTCAATCCCATCTATAGCCCTATTTCTAGTAGTGGCATGCCAAGTTTCATGAATTTAAGACGAGTTTTGGATTTACTAGAATTTAAAAACCAGGTATCTCAATGTTTGCGGACGAGTGACGGTGGCAGGGTGTTTGACATTCATCCCCATTTCTTGCATGGGACCTAGGCATGCAACCAAGGACACAAATTTGTTTTTTCAACCAATTTATATGCACTGGAGCCTGTGCATGTAGTTCAAATTTGAATTATGCACATAAAGTACATACAAAACCCAGTTAATGTATAAAAATGTCCAAACGAACCCCAAAAAATTCCAAAATTTAACACAACACTCCTCTTGTTCTATGTTGGCACTAGAATTTTTTTGAAAAGAAATAAGAGGCAACAATTATCTGTGACACCCCAAACTTTTAACCTTGTTTTATTTATTAAAATTTTGCCAGGAAACTAAAACTTTTATTTTCTGGATTTCCTTTCTTTTCTTTATTATTATGGAGTTTTTTACCCCAAGTAAAAACTTTTCAATCCTTATTGGGCTTATTTCCCCTCTCAAATAAAACAATTCTTTTATTAGTGGGATTATTTATATAATTATTTTTTCCAGAGCTTTATTCCTCCAAAATAGTTTTTCATGAGTTTTAGGGCTCCGTTTGCACTGCAACCCTTTGATGGATTTATTTAAAAATCCCACCAAAATTTGGAGATGTCATGTGATGTTTCTAAACCACTTTTATGCAAAAATACACTTCATTCATTGGATATTTTGAGTTCTACACCAAGTTTTCAAATCTAACCCAATGGGCAATTTTGCACTACAACCCATTTAAATATTTCTTTCTAGCTTCCACCAAAATTATGGGATGTTAGTAGTAGCATATGATTCAACTTTATGCAAAAGCCCAGTGATGTCCTTTGAAAAATTTGAGTGAATCAACCTCACTTTCCTTCTGGTCCAACTTGATGGTTTGTACAACAACCATATTGTTGCTTGCTCTTTTGCCCTTGATTCTTTCTCCTGCTTGTAGTGCACCCTACAAAACCCTTATGTCCAGGAGGATGGGCTCATTGGAATATTTTTGGTTCATGAAATAATGCCATTTTACCTCCTGTCCAGAATTGAAGTTTTGCAAAACTTGCACTAACAAGTTTGTGCTTTTTACAACTAACCTCACCCCCCTCTTGTGCATCCAAAGAGAACTCAATCTGGAAGATTTGGCCACTCCAAGAAATGCCTAGGTGCCTGTGGCATTTTGTCAAACACCTTGAGTGCATGAACAAATTTGACATGACTTTTGTCATTGCACTATGACCTTGCACCTCTGGGAAAACTAACTTGTCCACTAAGCCTCTAGATGACTTTAACCTAGGTCTGTTAAACCCCAACCTCACCCGAGACCCTCTAGCATGGCCTGGCATTTTGTCGAACACGTCCCACGCGTGCTCTGGGCGCACCCAGAGCGTGCGTTTTGCACGTGCGTGCACCCGATCCGCCGCGTCGCAACACTGGCCCTTGCTCGCCCGCAGAGCCGCGCCCGACCTCATCCGATCGCAGGAACCATCCAAGCCCTTCGCTGGAGCCGCACAGGGCCGCCGTCAGGTCGGCCACGGCGGCTAGCGGCCAGCCACAGTGGCTCCTGCCCCGGTCGGCGCCGCCCGAGCCACCAGCACTCGCCACCTGCCCCTGGAGCAGCTCAGACTCATCCACAAGTGCGTCCTCTAACTCTCGTCGCCGCCGCGTCGCCCTGACCTCTACAGAGCGGCGGTTCATCGGCGACCTTATCCTCGGCCGCGGAACCGCCATGGATGCGCTATAAATAGGACCCCCCGAGCTCCTACAGGCCTTAAGCAACCTCTCTCACTCCCTCACCGATTCGCCCGTAGCAGTAGGAAGACCAGAGAGGTCGTCTTCCTCACCTCTGGCAATCACAGCCGCCGCCACTGTCTCGATCACTCCGGCGCCACCTGTGGCCTCCCTCTCCACTCTCTTCACCAGAGCTCCCTCTCCTCTCGTGAGTCCATCCCCTACTCAATTTTGATCAGACTCGCCGCAGCGAAAACTAACTCGTCTGACGGCCACCGTCTCACGCGGAGCTCGCTGGGCAGCTCCGTCCACCCCGGGGACCGTAACGACCACCGGAGGGACCGCCTCGACCCCCTGAGCCCGCGGGTGACCTCTGTTCTCGAATGGTGCCGCCGTTCGCTGGCGAGCATCGCCGGAGTCCCGCCCCCTCTCGTGTGGTCAAACCTGACCAGTGGGCCCCCTGGACCCACTGTCAGTGACCCAGCCCGCCTCCATGCGTTTTAAGAGGAAGCGCAAAACCCCCAGTACGTCTTCCCCACTTCAAAAGCGTATTTCCTTTTGAAACGTTTTCTTTTCTGTTTTATTTTACAAACAGATTTTGACAAGAACTTTGACTGGCTATAACTTTTTAAATATAACCCCAAATGACTTGATTCTTTTTCTGTTGTGTCCCAAATATTGTCTAGTTTTTTTCATAATTATTACAAAATTTTCCAAACAACTTTTTGGTGCTGTTTTGGAAATGAGTGTTAATTCAAATTTATTTAAAATAGGATTTTTTTGGAGAGAGAGCAGAAAACTTTCAAAAGTTTTGGAGAGCACCCCCACCTCTCCACACCTTGAAGGCAAGCAATTCTGAACCCTGGCATAATCTTGTCGTGTGTTGTTTGATACGGTTACAACACCTCTCGTCTCGAAATTTTTCGTTATTTTTCTGTGATGATATGATCAAACTCTCGAGTGCATATTCATGCTGTTGGAGTTTGATATGTTGAGATGGTAGTCACCATCAGATGCCTCTCGTGCATACCGGAAGGAACTCGGGAAAGCCTCTGTCTTGGGTAGACACGAGCTTGTCTCCGGTCGTTGAGACGACTGTGTCTGGTACAGCACAGTGAGACATGATGAGTGGTGGTTATGTCTGTTGGTTGAAAACATAATTGTTATGCTAATCATGCAGGTAATACATAAACCTCCTGAGTCGACCGTAGATCGAGTCTTGTTCCAGTAACCCCCACACTTGTTTCGTGCTACCACTAGTCCCTGCCATAGGTAGGGTACGGTTCAGTAATTTGTCAACCCCTTTCTAGCACACACCATACAGAGGGGCCGGGATGAGGGTACCATGGCCATGGATTAAAGCCAGTCATCCGGTTAGGGGGCATGGGTGTTTCCGATTGGGACCGAGAGGAGAGGCCACCCCTTAGAGCGCGCGATATAAATTTGTTCCCATGCTACGCGAGGTTGTAGCCTCCCCACCTAGAGTTTTGCTTGCCAAGTGTCGTGGGTGATCCAGACACCGGTAAGTTAAGCTGGTGTGTGCAAGTCAGGTGTGTTTTCAATTAAAAGACCGTAGACGGAATTAGTCCCGATGGACTAAAGGAATCCGTTACTCATGGGTAAAGAGTACACCCTCTGCAGAGTTTAAATCTATTCAAATAGCCGTGTCCATGGTTAAGGACTACAGTCTGGGTTGTGTCAAGTGTCGGTCTTAGTGTCGGTCTTTGGAGGAGAAACTATTAAACCAGAACATGGATCATGGCTTGTGACTTGTGCTGATTATGATAATTTGGATTATTATTATTATGGACCAACTCATTATATTACTTGAATTATTGAGTATCCCCGGGACGGTTCTACCTCCTGGATATTCATTGTGATTATTTACCTTATAAGCCCTTTATGTGGTGTCGCTGAGACGCCCGACTGTGGCATTGCTTGTTATTTATTTACCTTATAAGCCCTTTATGTGGTGTCGCTGAGACGCCCGACTGTGGCATTGCTTGTTAGTTATTTACTTTATAAGCCCTTTATGTGGTGTCGCTGAGACGCCCGACTGTGGCAATGCTTGCTATTTATATATTTTATAAGCCCTTTATGTGGCGTCGCACAGAAGCCTGACTGTGGCATTTTATCTCCACTCAATTGTTGCATATTCACGTTGCATATAAATAACCTGCTTGCATGCATAAGAGATTTTTTTAATTATGACTGACGATGTGATCATAGAATATTTCAGTGCATGATTATCATTTATATTACACCCGTGTTCATAATGTTTGCGAGTACATTCAAAGTACTCACTGGCTTGTCCTTGGCTATTGTCTTGGCCAGATTTCTTGCTTGGAGAGGAGCGTTGCGATGACAGCCCCGGAACCTAAGCAACGGTGATAGCAGCCTCGCGAAGGTAGGAGTTAACCTGGTCAGCGGTTCCTGTGGGAAATGGAGTCCCATAAACACTGATGATCCACAAACCAATTCCGCCAGCAACCACTAGAAACCATTTGTTGTACTCATAGGCCAGAATGGTCTTGTACTACATATGTTGTATTTTTGCTTGGAGCTTCTATATCAAGTTGGTGCCCCATCAGATAACAGTAATCCTGGGGCTGGTGAGCACAACGGCCATTTTCTGGAAATTAATACCCAGAAAACCGGTCGTGACAAACTTGGTATCAGAGCGAGGCTGACCATTGGCTAATCCTATCTTAGCCAGGTCAAAAAACTTAGGCAAACCAACCCACCAGACCTTAACCAAAACCCAGCCAAGCTTCTCATGCAAGATAGCCACACAGTGACCCCGACACTTTTGGCAGTCGGTGCCCAACCTATCAACCTAGCCTATCGATCACGCGCCATTGACCAGCACCCAAGATGTCTCATTCGCAAGCGTGCGAAGGAAGGCTTCGACCCCTTTTTCTATAAAAAGGGCATGCTAGCCCCAACCCGCACAAGACAGCCTACGCCCCAAACCGAGCCATAATGCTCGCCCTGCGTGGCACAATGAGACCACAAGAACCAACCTTGGAGGCTTTGTGACCATACTCGCAAACCTCACCCAACGTGTTTGGCGCGTTAGAAGAGCCCCTGAATATATTGTGTACCAAGGACCCATGAGCGGCGAGAGCCGCCAATTCGGGCCATCAGGCACATCTACGGTAGGGGTCTGCCGCCGTAACGCCTTACAGTGTTCACCGAAGGACAACTTCCTTTGAGCCACAAGCCGTCCAACTAGCAGCGCGAGAGGCTATAGTTCAACTCCGGCACTTGTCGCCCAGAGTTAACTGTCGCTCGTTCTACTACTATCCCAGACATGAACGGTATGGTAGACCACCCCAAGTTGCCAACGGAGGTCACGAGACGGATCCTGCACTGTTGCACCTAGTGCGCTATGTAGGTGCACTAGAGGAATTGTTCGATCAGATCACCATTGATCTGATCACAGCTCATGGAGAGCTGGTTCGTCGAGCCCCGGCGAGAGGAGAGGACGAGCCCGACGCCGACAACCCAATCGTGCTGTTCGAACACCCGATCGAGTCCCTGAGGTCTGCCCCAGCTATCGGCCAAGGTGCTTTGATGAACCCAAAAGTGCTTCGTCGCCTCTTGGGAGCACACTCCAACGGGGTTGTGGCCAAAAATCCCCGAGATGGTCATCATCGCTACCCCGAGCCTGCAGCCCCTCAACCCCCTCCAGCTAATCCCGACATTGAGACCCGAGGAGAAAACTCTACATCCACAAGGCACGCCCGCTTGGATGTAAACGAGGTAGACTAAGTCACTCGAGTAGTGTCGAGTCCCAGTGTATCCTCGCTTTGTAACCGTGTGACCTTGTAAATAAACGCCACCTGTCGTTGTGCCACTGTAACCTTGCATGGGTATGTCAGCATGCAGTATAAATTTCTCCCCAGGCACAGATACCAAAAACCACCCCGACGACCCCCACAGTGATACGTCACTTTAGTGAAATGTGTGTATCTGTGGCTTTGACCCCGACCCTTGGAGCTGAACTGGCAAATTAATTACCTTTCACCACGGTAAAATGACCCAGCTCCGGGGCTATAAAAATGCCACCTCGTGACCATGCCAAGCACCTCTCACCTTGTGCACCACCCTCACAACCATTTCTTGCCATGCCAAGCCCTAGTATTTATCTGAGAACCCCAGATGCAACCCCGGGTAGTTTTGTCAAAATATTGCGGGATTTTACCTGCAGTACCATGGGTTCTACCCAGCCACCCCATTACGAGCTGTTCAAATCGAGAATCAGCCCTTCCACCTCGAAATATTGGGCAGCAGTACACATCCCTCCTATAAACTCAAACCAAGACCCAACGTAGGTCTCCTTCGTGGGGAAATCTATGCCGACCCCACATAAGGCCATAGAAGCTGCTGCGTACGAAGCGCTTGCTCGCCTTCGATTCGCGGTACCCTATGCCAGCGAACGGGGGTATTATTACTTTCCAAGCCATGCAGCACCCGGAGAAGTAACATCTTTTCCCGGTGAACGAATTGAGAGAGACCACGTACTGGCCAACCTTGTCCAGTACGTCATCGCTCAAGAACGTTTGACCCAGCGAGTAATGGGTTATCCCCAGAGTCTCGCTGATTTGAATCCTCAGATCGCCATCGGCACACAACTGAGGCCCGACCAGGAGAGACACATACATCGACTGGTCAATCCACTTCCCCCGATAGAAGAGGAGTGTGTCCCAGTACTAGAGACGTTTTCCCAGGACCCCGTCCAGTTACCGTTTCCATTTTAGACATCACTGTTGTGTTTATCATTGCAACATATATTTATGTGTTGTAATTTATGTGTGGGGCCCTGAGTTTGTGCGACGAGTCGATTATTTGGTTTCTACTAATGTGTGTAGTTTTTCTTGTGGTTTATTTTCCTTTAAGTTAACCGATTTCCCTCGCGAAAATCTGGAGTAAGATTTCTTTCCCCAGAGTTGCTGCATTGTATGCCTTCTCGCGACACGGGATTTTTTTTATTCACGCAGCACCACGGCAGCAGACTCACAACCACAATCACTCGAACACATACACTGCTTGCAAAACCTTGCAACCGTGTTGCATCTAACTAGACACCTCCCGGCAATAGTTAGCACCCGACACACCCCACCTACTCCTCGTGATCACCGCCACCGCGGAGAGCCAACACTCGATCGGCAGCATCGCGACGATCATCGAGGATCATCGTGCACAGGAGCACGGAGAGTCCCAAAGACGCTGCCAGCCCTCCGCACACCAGGATCACGTACCAGTCCGGCACCACCTCCGCCATTAGAACCCCGCCTCGAGCTTCGGCAAACGGAAACAGAGGAGAAGGAAGGAGAAGGAGGAGCGAGGCCAGGTGTGAGGAAGAAGAAAGGAGCACCCCGGTCGTTTTATAGCTCGAGATCGGTGTACGGTGGGCGAGGTCCACCATCGCCGCTCGTCGCTCGACCGCTGGTGTTCGGAGGCGAATCCGCGAGAAGTGCCGACAGCACACTGGCCCGCGAGGTGAGTGCACGCTGCACCAGCAGCTAGCACGCCACGCACTACCGCAGTACGGCCTAGATGCCCTACGCGCTAGACATTGCCGATGGAGAGAGCGCGGGGAAGCGCGCGGGAGAGAGGAAGAAGAGAGAGCCAGAGGAAGAAGAAGAGACCGACAGTGGGCCCCGGGGTCCACTTGTCAGCCACAGAGAGCACTGTGCTCTCGGGTACGACCAGCGTATTTTAGAAATTAGAATTTATTCTAAATTTACTGCGTCCGGCGTGGAAATCGCTCGTTTTTTCCCAAACCGTGGATTTCTCCACGCAGCGCCAGTGTTCCACACTGTAGCTTTACACCACTTATTGCGCACTCACTGTAGCCGTAGTTTACCGCTTAAGTAAAGTAATTGTTTTGATATGATAAAAGTAATATTTTCAACAACAATCCTTAGCAAATCTCGAGGACGAGTTTTTTCTTAAGGGGGGTAGTGTTGTGACACCCCAAAATAATAACCTTGTTTTATTAATTAAAATTTTGCCAGGAAACTAAAACTTTTATTTTCTGGATTTCCTTTTGATATCGGGACCATTCTTTTCTTTATTCTTATGGAGTTTTTTACCCCAAGTAAAAACTTTTCAATCCTTATTGGGCTTATTTCCCCTCTCAAATAAAACAATTCTTTTATCAGTGGGATTATTTATATAATTATTTTTCCCAGAGCTTTATTCCTCCAAAATAGTTTTTCATGAGTTTTAGGGCTCCGTTTGCACTGCAACCCTTTGATGGATTTATTTAAAAATCCCACCAAAATTTGGAGATGTCATGTGATGTTTCTAAACCACTTTTATGCAAAAATACACTTCATTCATTGGATATTTTGAGTTCTACACCAAGTTTTCAAATCTGGCCCAGTGGGCAATTTTGCACTACAACCCATTTAAATATTTCTTTCTAGCTTCCACCAAAATTATGGGATGCTAGTAGTAGCATATGATTCAACTTTATGCAAAAGCCCAGTGATGTCCTTTGAAAAATTTGAGTGAATCAACCTCACTTTCATTCTGGTCCAACTTGATGGTTTGTACAGCAACCATATTGTTGCTTGCTCTTTTGCCCTTGATTCTTTCTCCTGCTTATAGTGCACCCTACAAAACCCTTAAGTCCAGGAGGATGGGCTCATTGGAATATTTTTGGTTCATGAAATAATGCCATTTTACCTCCTGTCTAGAATTGAAGTTTTGCAAAACTTGCACTAACAAGTTTGTGCTTTTTACAAACTAACCTCACCCCCCTCTTATGCATCCAAAGAGACCTCAATCTGGAAGATTTAGCCACTCCAAGAAATGCCTAGGTGCCTGTGGCATTTTGTCAAACACCTTGAGTGCATGAACAAATTTGACATGACTTTTGTCATTGCACTGTGACCTTGCACCTCTGGGAAAACTAACTTGTCCACTAAGCCTCTAGATGACTTTAACCTAGGTCTGTTAAACCCCAATCTCACCTGAGACCTCTAGCATGGCCTGGCATTTTGTGGAACACGTCATGTGCATGCTCTGGGCGCGACCAGAGTGTGCGTTTTGCACGCGCGTGCACCCGAGCCGCCGCGTCGCAACCCTGGCCCTTGCTCGCCCGCAGAGCCGCGCCCGACCTCATCCGATCGCAGGAACCATCCAAGCCCTCCCCTGGAGCCGCACAGGGCCGCCGTCAGGTTGGCCACGACGGCTAGCGGCCAGCCACAGTGGCTCCTGCCCCGGTCGGCGCCACCCGAGCCACCAGCACTCGCCACCTGCCCCTGGAGCAGCTCAGACTCATCCACAAGCGCGTCCTATAGCTCTCATCGCCGCCGCGTCGCCCTGGCCGCTATAGAGCGGCGGTTCGCCTCCGATCTTATCCTCGGCCATGGAACCGCCATGGATGCGCTATAAATAGGACCCCCCCCCCCCCGAGCTCGTCCAGGCCTCATGCAACCTCTCTCACTGCCTCATCGATCCGCCCGTAGCAGTAGGAAGACCAGAGAGGTCGTCTTCCTCATCTCCGGCAATCACAGCCGCCGCCACTGTCTCGATCACTCCGGCGCCACCAGGGCCTCCCCCTCTCCACTATCTTCACCAGGAGCTCCTTCTCCTTCTCGTGATTCCATCCCCCTACTCAATTTTGATCAGGACTCGCCGCAGGCGAAAACCCACTCTGCCCGACGGCCATCGTTTGCGGAGCTTCGCCGCCGCAGCTCCTACCACCTGGGACCAGAACGACCACCGGAGGGACTGCGCCGACCTCGAGCCCGCGGGTGACCTCTCTGCTCGAACGGTGTGCCGCTGTCACGGGCGAGCATCGCCGAGTCCCGCCTCTCGGGCAGAGGAAGAGGAGGAGGGTCGATTGGTCAACCTGACCAAGGCCCCGACCCACTGTCAGTGACCGAGGCCGCCTCCACGCGTTTTAAGTGGAAGCGCAAAACCCCCAGTACGTCTTCCCCACTTCAAAAGTGTATTTCCTTTTGAAACGTTTTCTTTTCTGTTGTATTTTAAAAACAGATTTTGACCAAAACTTTGACTGGCTATAACTTTTTAAATATAACCCCAAATGACTTGATTCTTTTTCTGTTGTGTGCCAAATATTGTCTAGTTTATTTTCATAATTATTACAAAATTTTCCAAACAACTTTTTTGTGCTGTTTTGGAAATGAGTGTTAGTTCAAAATTATTTAAAATAGGATTTTTGGAGAGAGAAAACTTTCGAAAGGTTTGGAGAGCACCCCCACCTCTCCACACCTTGAAGGCAAGCAATTCTGAACCCTGGCATAATCTTGTCGTGTGTTGTTTGATACGGTTACAACACCTCTCGTCTCGAAATTTTTCGTTATTTTTCTGTGATGATATGATCAAACTCTCGAGTGCATATTGATGATTCATGTTGTTGGAGTTTGATATGTTGAGATGGTAGTCACCATACATGCCTCTCGTGCATACCGGAAGGAACTCGGAAAGCCTCTGCCTTGGGTAGACACGAGCTTGTCTCCGTCGTTGAGACGATCGTGTCCGCACGCACAAAGTGAGACATGATGAGTGGTGGTTATGTCTGTTGGTTGAAAACATAATTGTTATGCTAATCATGCAGGTAACACATAAACCTCCTGAGTCGACCGTAGATTGAGTCTTGTTCCAGTAACCCCCACACTTGTTTCGTGCTACCACTAGTCCCTGCCACAGGTAGGGTACGGTTCAGTAATTTGTCAACCCCTTTCTAGCACACACCGTATAGAGGGGCCGGGATGAGGGTACCATGGCCATGGATTAAAGCCAGTCATCAGGTCAGGGGGCATGGGTGTTTCCGGTTGGGAGCGAGAGGGGAGGCCACCCCTTAGAGCGCGTGATATAAATTTGATCCCATGCTACGCGAGGTTGTAGCCTCCCCACTTAGAGTTTTGCTTGACATGTGTCGTGGGTGATTCCAGACATCGGTAAGTTAAGCTGGTGTGTGCAAGTCAGGTGTGTTTTCAATTAAAAGACCATAGATGGAATTAGTCCCGATGGACTAAAGGAATCCGTTACTCGTGGGTAAAGAGTACATCCTCTGCAGAGTTTAATTCTATTCGAATAGCCGTGTCCATGGTTAAGGACTACAGTCTGGGATGGGTCAAGTGTCGGTCTTAGTGTCGGTCTTCGGAGGAGAAACTATTAAACCAGAACATGGATCATGGCTTGTGACCTGTGCTGATTATGATAATTTGGATTATTATTATTATGGACTACCCCATTATATTACTTGAATTATTGAGTATCCCTGGGACGGTTCTACCTCCTGGATATTCATTGTGATTATTTACCTTATAAGCCCTTTATGTGGTGTCGCTGAGACGCCCGACTGTGGCATTGCTTGTTATTTATTTACCTTATAAGCCCTTTATGTGGTGTCGCTGAGACGCCCGACTGTGGCATTGCTTCTTAGTTATTTACTTTATAAGCCCTTTATGTGGTGTCGCTGAGACGCCCGACTGTGGCAATGCTTGTTATTTATATATTTTATAAGCCCTTTATGTGGCGTCGCACAGACACCCGACTGTGGCATTTTATCTCCACTCCATTGTTGCATATTCATGTTGCATATAAATAACCTGCTTGCATGCATAAGAGATTTTTTTAATTATGACTGACGATGTGATCATAGAATATTTCAGTGCATGATTATCATTTATATTACACTCGTGTTCATAATGTTTGAGAGTACATTCAAAGTACTCACTGGCTTGTCCCTGGCTATTGTCTTGGCCAGATTTCTTGCTTGGAGAGGAGCATTGCGATGACAGCCCCGGAACCTAAGCAACGGTGATAGCAGCCTCGCGAAGATAGGAGTTAACCTGGTCAGCGATTCCTGTGGGAAATGGAGTCCCATAAACACTGATGATCCACAAACCGCTTCCACCAGCAACCACTAGAAACCATTTGTTGTACTCATAGGCCAGAATGGTCTTGTACTACATATGTTGTATTTTTGCTTGGAGCTTCTGTATCAAGTTGGTGCCCCATCAGCTAACAGTAATCCTGGGGCTGGTGAGCACAACGGCCATTTTCTGGAAATTAATACCCGGAAAACCGGTCGTGACAATATCGTTTTGTCCCCAAAGGTGGAACATTCCCTACTGAAACCATCACGCTTGCTGTGAGAAGCTCTCGTTTGTGAGAAGCTTATATCCAAACCTGCCCCAAATGGGACAAAAAATTTACCACAGCATCTTGATGCCGCTCCATGATAGAATGCCAAGTTTCATAAAGTTCGGACGAGTTTCGGATTTACTAGAATTACAAAAGAAGGTACCTCAATGTTTGTCGGAGGGATTGACCACGGGTAGCCTCATCTACACCCCATAACATTTCAAGACATCGGGGCTAGCAAAGCCCCTCACACCTTTCGGACGAGCGGCCGGCTCCTTGGGCCGGCTAGCCCAGGTGGCCAGCTCCTAGAAGACGGCGGACTCTTAGAAGGCGGCCTCGGGGGGTCGGCTCCTAGCAGACGGCACCTCCTCCCCTTGAAGTCTGCACCCATTCATTACGACGAGACGGGGTGTGGCTATAGGTCGCCCCCTCCCCTGAATCACAAAGAAGTGTGGCTATAGTAGAAGCCGGCATGCGGTCATCGACCTGCCCAGCGCGGCACTGTAGCCATGCAGCTTATGACACGACCAATGTCCGTACGAGCCCTGCTCCCACGATGGGCGGTCGGTACGGCCCGCTACCGGTAGGCCCTATGTGTCCGTGAGCATCCCGAAGAAGGGGAACCCCTAGGAGACGGCCTTAGGGGCAGGCCAGCCTCCAGTAGCTGGCCCTCCCTCCTCTCGGAGTCTACACACCATTAATCCGATGAGACAAAGCATGGCTACAGTGAGCGCACACCAAGCGGTGGGACTGTAGCCATGCGTCTCTCGACAAGGCCTCCGTCATCAAGGGCGAGGCTACTGCAAAAGGCAAACAGCAATGCCCGTAGGTGGCGGGCCCTACCTGTCAGCCGGATTCTCGGCAGCCGGCGGGACCCACCAGGAGGCGGGCCCCAGCAGCCAGCAGAGAACCCGACACCCTTAGACGCTTACGTACGGGTCCTACACCCGGTAGAGTTACCAGTGTACCCCTAGGGGTAGGCCTATATAAACCCCCTAGGCTCACCCATGCAAAGGGTTCAGCACCAACACCATTCACACACCCATAGCTAGGAGAAGTAAAGGAGCTAGCCTTGCCCTTCCTCTTCCTCTAGCCTAACAGCTCAAGGAGCAATCTTGTAGCTACCCATTGATCTTAGAATCATGCGAAGACCCCACAGAGTAGGACTAGGGGTGTTATCTCCTCAGAGAGCCCCGAACCTGGATAAGACGGTGGCTTCCAGGGCCCGACGACGTACTCCTGTCCCCATCCATGATAAGCCACCACCTGGCATCTATCGATAGATTTCCCCAACAATGTTTGCGGCCGAGTGATGGTGTTGTGGAGTTCGAAATTCATCCCCATTTCATGCATGAGACATTAGCATAAACCCATCGACACATATATGATTTTACAACCCATGTTGGTGCACCGGAGCATGTGCATATAGTTTAATTTTGAATTGTGCACCTGAAATGGCTAGAAAACCAATTGAATGTATAAAATGTCCAAATGAACCCTGAATAATTCCAATTTTTTTACGACACACATATAGTTGCATGTACACTGCAGATAAAAGTTCTAGCAAATCAAACACCGTCCATTGCCGTTGTGACCCCATCATGTAATTCAAATCAAGATGAAAAATCAAGTAGATCCCACATAGTTTATTATCACCAATCGTGTGAGATGCAGTACAAAATATCCTGGAGCACAGTCGGTGTATAGTACGCCTATGGCTTACGTGAGAAGGTGCGTCGGCTATAGTCCACAGCCGGCATGTCAAGCACACTAGCTCGCTTCCCAAATATCATTTCACTGTTCAATTGTCATCGGTGAAAGATGGGGACATGCCCGCATCATGAGGGCAACTTCGGTGGCCCACTCTGGCGGGAGCGCAGCCGCAGTCTCCATGCGCGTGCTAACAAGGTGCATGAGCACGGCCGCAATCTGTGACGGGGCGGCCAGGGCAGCCCAAACGACCGTTGTTGCTTCTCAGGTGGCGGCAGCAACATCTGCCTCGGTGATAGCAACTGGCGAGAGCGGCACAGCAGCTGTCCGTTCCATAGTGGCGCCCTTAGCCTTGTGGAGGCCGCCCACGACCATGTCGAGGCTGCCCACGCCCAGCTCGTGGCGGTCACTGCACAAATCAAACATAGCTTCTCCGACAACGGTCGGCAACTCACGGCCGAAGAGTTGGCAATCGCCGAGAGCGTTCAAGCAGCCATCCATTCCTCCGCCGCATACCTTGCCACGACGGAGCCCGTCCAAGCCCAGGTCACGGCCACCCACGCCTAGCTCGTGGCGGCCTTTTCCAAAGAGATGGCAGGCGCGGATGGCGAGATGCTTGCCGGGTATTGTGCGATGGATACCATGGAGCCCCTTCCCAAGGAGACTGTCGGGCGCGAGCTGGACATGGAAGCGGCGGCGAAGATCGATGAGCACCAGCCGTAGTAGTACTCTTTGTTTTTTTAACTAAGAGCTCCAGTTTTAATTTGTTAAAGTAATGTTGAGGTCAGCTAGCTTTGTTTAATTGCTGAACTTGCTCGATTAAGAAGTGTGGGTGTGTTGTAGTCTCCTTTGTGTCCCCAAATTATGCAATGACGTGGATGACCATTCTAAACAGGGAATTTAGAACCAAAATTTTTGATGTTCAAACTCATCACACACGGGTTAAGTTATCTGAATCATTTGTGATGTTCACATATCGTACACAGTTCAGAATAAGGGACCTTGTCTGATGACACTTTACGCGCCAGTTTTTTGGCTGAACCGATTCCAAATTTTTGGCTTCCGCAGAAATATCTACCTCCCCGCCCCCCCCCCTCTCCCTTACCAAAAGCCACATTTCCCCTGTTTCCGCTTCCTTTCCAAGTTGAAACCTTCACTCCTTGCTTGCAGCGCCGCCTCCTCGTTGGCGACACTTCGTCATGCTACTCAGCCTCGTCTATCCAGCCAGGTAGTCCACACCCGACCCCCATCCTCCTCCTCCTTCCACATCCCACATGCCCCGACCACCGGCACGACACCTTCCACCCAAATCACCAATACCTCCACCAAATAAGTGCCACCCTAAGCCATGGTGCACGCAGTATAGCCAGGATCTCAAGGAGCATTTGGCAGCGGAGAAGTAGATCGCGGCTGAGGGAGTCCTGGACTAGGGGGTGTCCGGACAGCCGGACTATCATCGTCCGCCGGACTCCAAGACTACGAAGATACAAGATTGAAGACTCCGTCCCGTGTTCGGATGGAACTTTCCTTGGCGTAGAAGGCAAGCTTGGCGATACGGATATGTAGATCTCCTACCATTGTAACCGACTCTATGTAACCCTAGCCTCCTCCGGTGTCTATATAAACCGGAGGGCTTTAGTCCGTAGGACACAACATACATTACAACAATCATACCATAGGCTAGCTTTAGGGTTTAGCCTCCTTGATCTCGTGGTAGATCCACTCTTGTACTACCCATATCATCAATATTAATCAAGCAAGACATAGGGTTTTACCTCCATCGAGAGGGCCCGAACCAGGGTAAAAACATCGTGTCCCTCGTCTCCTGTTACCATCCGCCTAGACGCACAGTTCGGGACCCCCTACCCGAGATCCGCCGGTTTTGACATCGACAGCGGCCGCACGCGCGGATGAAGTCGCGATGGCTGCCATTCGTGCCGACCCCTAGAACTTGGAGGATCACCTCACTGTCGAGTCCACCATCGACGCCTCATGCACCGACGCCGCAACGTTGTTGGCTTCTTTAAACGGTAGTTCATTGCATTTTCTCGAGGCCACCCTTGGTGCTTTCGACAAATACTATGAGGTGTTTTCTCAGCGTTCACGTGCTTACCTCATTTTAAGAGCCAGCAGGTAGGTGCCTGGAGCGGCTCAGTCAGATCATCACTATGACGAGGGCACCCACTATGCGGAGGCCTCGCCCTCTTCCATGTCCAAGGAGCCAATCATCATTGATATCTCTGACAATGGGGAGTAGCTTTTCTTATTAGCTCACTATAAGGACCCACGTTCAGTTTGCTAGCTACTGCCTTTCCTTAACAAATTCTAGTGAATTGTGCTATCTATTTTTACCATGCAATATGTTGCTCTAGTGTATATGTTCTATATGTCGTGCAATGTGGTGCTCACTTATTAACCGTTGGTTAATTAGTTGTCATGTTCAGTTAACTGTTTGGTTCAATTCTGCAAATGTGATGTTCAATTCTTCAGGGTGCAATTTTGTATTGTCTTCCATGTGAGAAATAAATCAATTTTTTCTTTACAAAATACATGAGAAACAAATACAATTGTTATATTTCCAATTTGTCAAGCATGCTTGGTTTGGTTAACTGTCTGATCTTCTAGTATGTTATACATTGTGCAATGTGGTGTCGAGTTAACATTTGGTTAATTTATTGTGGTGTTTAGTTAACTGTTTGGTTCAATTCTGCAATGCGATGTTCAATTGTTGTGGGTGCATTCTGTTATTGTATACCATGTGAGAAATAAATCGAATTTGGTTTTATTAAATACATGAGAAACACATACAATTGCTATATTTGCAAGTTGTTAAGCATGCTTGGTTTGGTTAACTATCAGATCTTCTATTAGGAGTATGTTATATTGTGCAATGTAGTGCTTAGTTAACGTTTGAGTCATTTGTTGTGGTGTTTAGTTAACTGCTTGGTTCAATTCTGCAATGCGATTTTCAATTGTTGTGGGTCCATTCTGTTATTGTATACCATGTGAGAAATAAATCGAATTTGGTTGTACTAAATACATGAGAAGCAACAATTGCTATATTTCCGAGTTGTTACGCATGCTTGGTTTGGTTAACTCTCTGATCTTCCATTAAGAGTATGTTATACTATGCAATGTGGTGCTCAGTTAATGTTTGGTTCATTTGTTGTGGTGTTTAGTTAACTGCTTGGTTCAATTCTGCAATGCTATGTCCAATTATCGTGGGTAGAATTTTGTATTGTTGTGGATGTGAGGAATAAATCGAATTGGGCTGCACTTAATACATGAGAAACATATACAAGTGCTATATTTCCTAGTTCTTAATCATGCTTGGTTTAGATAAATGGGTTTTCCATGTGGCTTGAATTTATATGATGAATCTGCAATGTGCTTATTTTTCATCAACATATTTTATTGATAACATGAGAACCCTTACTTAACCTGATGACTTACTACCTTATATGTGTTGCAGGGAAACAATTGGAAGCACTAAGGTTTATAATCGAGGTCAGCACGTGCATGGTCCGTTGTCTAATAGCACATTATTGTGAAATTGCAGGAACCATTCTAATATTTAGGTTTTTAACAATTTGGTCTTGCACATGTAGGTCCTGCTGTCCGAGGTTTTCACCCACTGTTCGACCCTTTTTGCATATGGGGAAATGAGTTGTCCATGGATATCAGTCAAGTCAAGAAACTCAGAAAGATTGTTAGGATAAAGAAATTAGCGACAAAAAACAACAAGATCTTTGTCTACAGAAAGAAGAAGACATCAATTCACTACAGGATGGTACTAACAATTATACCTTGCCTTTTTTATTCATTTGCCCCATTCCAATATAGAGAAGATATTTCTGCACATCCTTGTTTTCAAGCCTTTCCAAAGCAGTTCACTGATGATTACCTCCCAAACCACATGTATGGTCAGGAGGCAAGGAATGTATTCATACAACACCCACGGTTCAATATTGAAGTGTTCCTGAAGAGGACAAATGATGGACGGTCAATCATCCACAAGCACGGGCCTAAAGTTGCAAAGACCTTCAACATCGATGAAGACTCAATATTCGCCTTCTGCTTCAGCCACTATTCAAAAAATCTTGCGATTCAGCAATTAATCTTCGGATTTATCGCTAATCGGGGGTTGACCGATAAGATTATACCTTATCTTCACCGTTTATCTTTGGACCGATTTATTGCTCTGACTAGCGATTTATCAGGAATCTACCGATAAATCAAACATATTCATAGCACTATGTGTGCAAAACTATGTTCACTTATATTTTGTGGACCTTGTTACGCAATATATATTGTTATCCTCTTTTGTTTGTTATTATATGAGAATTCAAAGGCTAGGAATCAAGGTAAAATTTCTGTCCAATATTATTTTGGTGTTGAATATAGCATATTTTAGTGTTAGGAACCTGAGATTTGCAAAAAATATCCGATTAATAATCGACCAATAAAATCGATTAATCGTCTGATTTTCGATTAATCTCTAATCCCTAGCTGAACGAGACAATAACGATAAGCGATATCCTCAACATTTGCTCCAGCAGTTTTCCAGATGAGATACATCTGTCTATGTACCGTCTATGATGCTAATTTTGAAAGATTATAGATGTTGCAAGTGAAACTTGGTGCTGGTGCAGTTGTGTAATGGGATAGCTGAGTGCTGATGTTGTACTCTTATGTATTTGAATTATGAAAATGAAATATATTGTGTGCTTAATATGAGATGTCAATTAGATTAATAAATGGATTATTAATAATAGGATAATTAGCCTGCTAATTGGGTTTTTCTATTGTAAACGTTTATTGAGAAAACACTGTGGGCGATGACTTCAGGCAACGCACACGATTTCTAGGAATAAACCGTGTTGGATTAATGAACAATCACACACGATCCTCTTAAAAACTGTTTGTGTTAGGCCACCTGGCGCAAAAATTTACCACATAAAAACTGTGTGTGATGGACAGCCTTTGCCACACAGTTTCTTCTACGAACCATGTGTGATGCATTCAATAATGCAAATGATAAAATTATTAATACCGTGTGCAATGGAAACACTATCACAAATGATTTAACGGGGAAAGTTATGTGTGATGTACCTGCGA
This sequence comes from Aegilops speltoides, assembly GCA_021437245.1. NCBI lineage: Eukaryota > Viridiplantae > Streptophyta > Magnoliopsida > Poales > Poaceae > Aegilops > Aegilops speltoides. The sequence goes on from CM038141.1 coordinate 449,409,540, forward strand.
ACAGAAACGTTTTACTTAGAGCGACTGTGTGGGATATATATACAAATGGAAAGGTTTAGCGGGGACTGACTGTGTGGGATGTACTTACGATCGGAAATGATTTCGCCTGTATAATTGTATTTTTTGAGCACTACTGTATGTATAACTGTATTTGATCGTTCGCCGGTCGCACATGACCTCATTTTGCCGAGCATGTTTTCCAGGAGGGCATAGCCCCAATGGTTTCTGGGTCGTGTGGGAAGGACCCCCCTATCGCCCACACTCACTTGGCGATGATTCCAAATGTCGTCACAAAAAGGGGTTTCGTGTGAGAACGTATTCAAGAGAAGTTTAGTTTTGCGCAAGCAAGGTATGTAATGAAATATCCCCCTCTTACTTATTACCCCTCTGCAATACATTCATCCATCCATTTGTCCTTCCAGCTATATAAAGTTGGGCACAATAGGGAAAAGGGGATGGTTGATTGTAATTAGGCTATCACTCAAGAGCCACAATAGTAGGCTCTCTATCCCCTTTCTCTTCCCTCGTGGATCGCAGCTCGACCGTCCCGCACTCTTGTTGGGCACCTCCCGTGGCTGAGCTTGTAATTTGGTATTAAGCAAACTTCCATTAGTAAATTTTTGTGTTTCCATATTTCCTTTTTGATTCGGGTTTCAAATTATACAGAAAGGGACAATCACCCTACAGTACTATGTGTCGCATCCCTTTTGCAATGTATGCAAGGGATAGTTAGACTTTCTGGTAGTCTGTGAGGTTGGAGCATTTGGTTGATTGTCACGACTTCTCTTATACAAGCTTTGGGGTTGTCATTTTGCCTTATTGAGACCCTCTCGCCATGCTGAGGATGTGTGGTTAGATATTTTAACATCATGTAACCATGAATCATCTAATCATATATGGATGTGTTCTCTATAGAAGAATATACATATTGCCCAAAATTGACGGAGCTATTCTCCATTTGATTGAGATGAAAACCAGTTTTTTCTAGCATGCAAGCATAGAAATCCTATAACTGGTTTATTTCCATTATTTCTCGTGGAGTAGACTCAAAGAGTTGCCCACAACTGTCCATAATATTAGCACACTAGTTTGAAATCTGGCTTATAGAACAAGTGAGGTCGAAAGTCAATTCATTTGACACACTATTTGCTTACTTGGATTGAGTGAATAAGAAATCAAATTGTTGGTGCCCCCCCAGTGACATGACCTACGTTGGCCTCAACAATGATATGAATGCATTCCATGCGTGCCACAGCACCCTATTAAATAGCCAAGCTCCCAACCCGATTTTGCATAGTCAGGTGATGTGGGACTAATCACTAAGTGGACAAGCCCCAGGGGAGAGAATGATTGTGGCGGGCAAGAAGAAGAAGTTTTGTAGAGTATTGAGCCTTGTGTCGTTGCATAATATGGAAGTAGTCAGCCCACATGAGTAACTGGGATGTCCCTGACTCGCACAAGGCCATACACGACCCTTAGATGATCCTTATGGGCATGACTATGTGTCGGCTATTGCGAGACCAATTAAGATCTTGCCTGAAGTGCCTACGAAATGGGACAACCCAACACGCAGGAGGACCATAGGTCTTAAGCGTCGGGTTTTCTTGTTTTATTTTATTTTGCCATTTTTTCAGTTTTTGTTGTCTCCTTTTACTTCCTTTTTTATTCTCTTTCACAGTAGTGCCATTCTTATTCATAATTCATGTTATTATATGTCCACCACTTCTGTTTTGCACCAATTGTTGAACTACCGGCTCACTGCAATCACCAGGAAAATGCTCGTGCATTGCAAAAGGTAACATGAATCAAATAATAACAATTTACTAATTGCATTGATCCATAAGTGAAAGAGATATTTATAGTTGTTCTTTACGGAGGGGGCTAGTCCGAAGTGGCCTCTCCATTGATTTTTGGGTCATGAGCATGGAAAATTGGGAGGAAAGAGGATATGTCACGTTAGCAAACAAACACTGAAGATTCTAAGTTCGGCTATATCAACATGAACTTTTCAACTTGACAATCAAATTCACTTTCGTGAACAACACTTCTCCCCCAAACTGGTTTTGCTCCCACATTTATAGTCTCTATGCAATTTTTGAATGGAGACTCACACACCTCTCATGAACGATCAACTCGACTTGACTTATTATGGCTTACGCTTGTCTAGTTGTCTTGCACGACGACAGATGGTTTCTTTTTTCTGGAGTCTAGGGTTAGTTTTCATAACGTGCAAGTTTGGTTAGCCCGAAGTTTAGATTCCACTTTTTAAGAGAGAAGTGTAAGCATCTTAAAAAGTGGAATTTGAACTTTTTTACATAGTGCAAAAATGCTTGTTTCGAAAATATTGGTACTTAAGACAAAAAATAATCAATATCAACGTATCAATGCTTAGTGTTGAAATGTGTGTACTGGGGTTACTAATAATTTACAACGCACTAGCGTATCAATTGCTCATCCAGCCCTCTATTGAAACTTATACATATTATTACCACAATACAAAGTAACAAATCAATGCCTTGTCAAGGCATATATACACATTGGTGTGATAATAAATTTTATCCCTAACCATGAGCGGAAAGAACTCATGTAATGAACTCCACCCAAAACTGCATACTTGCATGAAAAAAACATTATGACTTGTTACCACACCTTACTTTTAATGAAAGTATAACGGGAAATCATACATCACATGCACAAATGTGTGGTGTGCTTGGATAAAGCTATAGACACCATAATAATTGTGTGTGAGAACATATGTAAGAGAAGTTCAATTTTCCACAAGCAAGGTATGTAATGAAATGTCCCTCTCATACTTATCACTCCTCTACAATACATTCAACCGTCCACTTGTCCTTCCAGCTGTATAAAGTTGGGCACAGCAGGGAAAAGGGGTTCGTTGTTTGTAATTGGGTTGTCACTCAAGAGCCACAATACTGGGCTCTCGACCCCCTTCTCTTTCCTCGTCGATCGTTGCTCGACGGTCCCGCGCTCTTGTTGGGAACCTCCCGTGGCTGAGCTTGTAATTTGGTATTAACCAAACTTCGGTTAGTAAATTTTGGTGTTTCTACATTTACTTTTTTATTCAGGTTTCAATTTATATGGAAAGGGACAATCACCCTACACAGAAAATCCATTCAGAGTACTGTGTGTTGCATCCCTTTCGCTATGTATGGAAGGGGAGGTTAGACTTTCTGGTAGTCTGTGAGGTTGGAGTATCTGGTTGATTGTCACGGCTTCTCTTGTACAAGCTTTGGGGTTGTCATTTTGCATTATTGAGACCCGCTCGCCATGCTGAGGATCTGCAGTTAGATATTTTGGCATCATATAACCATGAATCATCTAATCATATATGGATGTGTTCTTTGTAGAAGAATATACATACTGCCCAAAATCGACTGAGCTATTCTGCATTTGATTCAGATGAACCAGTTTTTTCTAGCATGCAAGCATAGAAATCATATAGCTCGTTTATTTACATTGTTTCTCTTGGAGCAGACTTAAAGAGTTGCCCACAACTATCCAGAATATTAGCACACTGGTTTGATATCTGGCTTATAGATCAGCTGAGGTCGAAAGTCAATCGATTTGACACACTATTTGCTTGCTTGGATTGATTGAATCAGAAATTGAGTTGCCGGTGCCCCGCCCCCAATCACATGCCCTGCGTTGGGCTCACCAATTATATGGATGTCGTCCATGCGTGGAACCCCATCCAATTAAATAGCCAAGCTCCCAACCCCATTTTGCATAGCAAAGCGATGTGGGACTAATCACTAAGTAGACAAGCCCCACGGGAGGGAATGATTGGTGGGGGCAAGAAGAAGAAATTTTGTAGAGTATTGTAACTGCATAATATGGAGGTAGTCGGCCCACATGAGTAACTGGGTTGTCCCTGACTCGCACAAGGCCACACGTGACACTAAGATGATCCTTATGGGTGTCGGTGTCAAAACTGGCGGATCTCGGGTAGGGGGTCCCGAACTGTGCGTCTAAGGCTAATGGTAATAGGAGGCGGGGGACACAATGTTTACCCAGGTTCGGGCCCTCTCGATGGAGGTAATATCCTACTTCAATTCCTGCTTGATTGATCTTGATGATACGAGTATTACAAGAGTTGATCTACCACAAGATCGTAGAGGCTAAACCCTAGAAGCTAGCCTATGATTCTGATTGTTCTTGTCCTACGAACTAAACCCTCCGGTTTATATAGACATCAGAGGGGGCTAGGGTTACATAGAGTCGGTTACAGAGAAGGAGATCTACATATCCGAATTGCCAAGCTTGCCTTCCACGCAAAGGAGAGTCCCACCCGGACACGGGACGAAGTCTTCAATCTTGTATCTTCATAGTCCAATAGTGCGGCACAAGTACATAGTCTGGCTGTCCGAGGACCCCCTAATCCAGGACTCCCTCAGTAGCCCCTGAACCAGGCTTCAATGACGATGAGTCCGGCGCGCAGATTGTCTTCAGCATTGCAAGGCGGGTTCCTTCTCCGAATACACCAAGGTAGATTTTGAACACATGAATCGTGTCCGGCTCTGCAAAAACAAATTCCACGTACCACCGTAGAGAGTACAATATTCCATAAATCTAATCTGCTGACACTTTTCCATAGCGTGACATCATGTCGCGGCCCGGTCATTATGCGAACCGTTTTTCTCAACCTGCTACTGTGCATATTGCGAGGAAGTTTTATTGGCACGTCTTGTCGAAACAGAGATCATGTCCCCTTATCTCGGGATTCTCATCAATACGGGTGTGGGTAACCCAACAGCGCCATCAACGCGGCGCTTGGGGAATAAGCGAGTTTACCGGGCAAGTGGGGATGCGCAGGATCCCTGCTACCTTCATAAGGAGATAAGGACTCCCCTTTTTCACACACACCTTCTTCTTCCTCTGCTCAGCCATTCCCCCTCGCTCGAGCTCCAGCACCCAAGCGTTCGTCTTCTCCGCCCACAAAGGCCCTCCGAAAATGTCTGGATCCAGAGCAAGAGGAAAGTGGATGGCCTCTACCGTCTGGGAGAAGGATATCAAAAAGCTTTGGGAGGCCGGGTATCTAGCCAAGAGAATCAACCACCATCTCCCGACGGCGGGACAGATCGTCCCTACTCCAGAACCCCATGAGAGGGTTGTATTCCTCCCTCATTTTGTCCGCAGGCTAGGGTTTCCCCTCCACCCATTCATTCGCGGCATCATGTATTACTACGGGATCGATTTTCATGATCTATCCCCCAATTCCTTCCTCAACATCTCGACATTCATCATCGTGTGCGAGGCCTTTCTCCGCATCTCGCCACACTTCAGCTTATGGCTGAAGATCTTTAATGTGAAGCCCAAGGTAGTGAGCGGTGAGCACGCCGAGTGTGAAGGTGCCATGGTGAGCAAGATGCCCATTGTCACATGGCCATCAGGTACTTTTAATGATTCCGTCAAAGGATGGCAACAGCAATGGTTCTACGTCACTAAGCCGCACGACCTAAAATGGGCCGCGGCTCCCGAACTCTGAGCCGGAGCCCCGCTGCGGCTCACGTCCTGGCCCAAGAAGGGCCTAAACTGGTCTTCTCCCGACAAGCTGTCGGCGCTCCAGACGCGCGTCAAGGATATGGAAGACAAGAATATCAAACTTGTCAATGTAGTCCAGGTGATGTTAGTTCGCCGGATTCTTCCTTGTCAGCACAGGGTTTGCAGTTTATCGGAATTTGACCAGGCCAAGCACCAAACCCTGCTAGACCTCTTTGGCTCCTCGCACAAGGACATCTGAAATGTGCTTTTTAAATCTGGCAAATCGTGGCTGGACTCTGCCAAGGACCGCGGGTACCAACTATCCCGTCCTGCAAGTTCGGTAAGCCATTGTATGTTGGAAAGTCATATGTCTTATTTGCATAAGCCAAGGGAAATGCTTAATGTGTTTTCCACAACTCTCCTAGGGCTAGACAAAGAAGGCGGGGAGGATCTATTGTCTGGCCCCACTGCCAGAAGAACCGGCGGCCGACTTCTGACGAAGATGCTGGTCCCGGCGCCTTACAAGGCGCCGAAGAAGAAGGCCGAGAAGGAGGCCAAAAAGACCAGGGGCAGCCTCCGTCGCCATGGTGCTTCGGACACAATATCAGAGGACTCCAATGCCCCCTCTTCCTCCAGAGAGGACGAGGAAGAGGAGGAAGACGAATCCCCAGCGAGGGGAAGAAAGAAAAGGACGGCCACTACATCCTTGGAGGCTGAGTCTCCTGAGAAGGGGAAAACTCCTCTTCCGGAGGAGTCCACCGCCGCCACCGACAGCAGCCCGGAGTGGGATCCCAGGGCCCAACCCCTGGTGAACTCGTGAGTATATAAAATCCGAACACATTTAAGCATCCGGACTCACTATGGCATGGCGTTTTAATCATTGAGCCATACTTTTTTGCAGTCCGGCGAGGTCCCGCACCGAACGATCCTCATTAGAGGATTTATTGGGTTCAGATGCTATGGACAGCGAGACTCCCCCGAAGGCCCCTTCCCCAAAACACGTGAATGACACCGAGGTATCGTCACAGAGGGACCCATGCCAAGAAGGGGGGGAAAAGATCGTCAAGGCGGCACCAGGAGGTCAAACTTTAAGGGCCGGACACACGGGAGAAAAGGCTCCCATGGACGTCGACGACGGGAGCTATCTTGAATTTGGCTCCCGGCCGGACACAATTCCGGAGACCGAGACGGCTCCAGAATCAGACAGGCAGCCTCCCTCGGCTAGAGGGGGTGTGCCTATTCCGTCGGCAAGCTCTATTCAACCAGAGGTGTCAGATACTTTACTGGCGGCGCTAAAGAGCGCCTCCATCATTGAAGAACATCGTGCCCTTATGGGTGCGGTGATTGAGAAAATCCATTCTACGGAGAGTGGACTGAATGAAGCCTGCATCAGCCTTATAATGGGCTTTGAGGTATGTCTTGTGAGGTTTCAAAGAGTGTCATAGTATAGGTAGTAGCCCTTGATACACTGTTCGGTGAAAGAAAGAACCGGACAAAGGATCCAATATATGTTCGCAGGAGACTTACTTTATGGCATTTCTCTCTTTCTTTGGAAGCAGGCGTCTGTAGCACCTGCCGCCTCTCATACTGCGGAAGTCTCCGGACTGAAGTAGAGTCTGGAGCGGGCCGAAGGGGAACTTGGCCACTTGAAAAAGCAGTTGGAGGATGAACAAGGTATGCAAAATACCTTGCGCGCATTCAGCGCGAATGAATATTTAGTATGATAAAAATATGTTCATGGTTTGCTCTAGAGGCGATCACCGAAGCCGAGGCCCTTAAAAAGGTTGTGGCCGAGGCCGAGAAGAAGGCAGCCGCAGAGCAGGCTCTTCATGAGAAGCACGAGGCCAGGGTTATTGAAGCTGAGCAAGAGCTTCAAGAGGCCGTGAAGAAATGCGAGACCCTGGAGCAGAGTTTAACGGAAAAAGAATCTGAACTCACCAAGGCTCATCAAGCCGCACGCGATGCCCGGGGGGAAACCCAAGGCGCCCTGCAGGAGATTTAGGAGGCGAGGAAGATCGCGGCGGGTAAGGCTTTTTCTATGTAAAGCAAGTATTTGAGGAGAAAATCACGTTTCTAATTTGAGCTCGGAAATCTCCAGGGGTATTTGCGGAGCTGCCACGCGGCATATCTGATGCCGCCCTATTCTACCGAGTCTAAGAAAGGAACACTGCAGATAAGCTCTTCTGGTCGCAGTATCTGGCACCGAATTATCCGGTGCCTTTTGCCGATCAACTGAAATAGCTGATTGAACTGCATAAGGCGGCCGAACCAGCCATGAAGGATTTAATTATCCGGCTATGGCCCGCCGAGCCAATTCCAAGAAGCTACTTCGGGCTTGTGAAGCGGCTTGTGAGTGCCTCCCTCGACTTGATGTCATCAAGCGGTCGGTCTGTATGGAGGGTGCGCGAATGGCCTTCACCCGTGCAAAGGTGCACTGGGGAAGATGGACGCTGAAAAGCTGATGACCGAGGGACTGCCGGAGGGGCAGGAGCACCGCAGGCCTGAGTTATATTATGATAGTGTCCTGAAAAGATCCCGCCTTGCAGCGGAGCGATGCACCAAGGACATTATATTTCCATGAATACAGTCATGTTGTCCTTTGTAATGTTAAACAAGGTCGTTTCTATTATTGATTGCCTGTTATTTGAAAGTTTTTCCTCCTGCGCGGTCGTTTTATATATTAATGCTGAGAATTGGCCAGTCGCCGGCTTCTGCCCCCACGTAGAAAGTATGGGGGTGTTTGGGATAAACCTGAGCACTCTTTATCCCAGTTTTAGGTCCTTGAAGGAGGTGTAGTGCAACGAACCAGGCAATCGGACTATAAGGCTTTATCACTCTCACTTAGCCATAGGAGCTTGACAAAAGGAAGGTAGGCGCAGCCCCTGGTGTTCAGAAGACCGCGCGAGGGGCTCTATAAGCACCTGATTGGAAGAAAAGTTGATCCATGGCACGCTGCATTAGTTATCGCATAATACGGAGTAAATCCTTAAAGATTTTAAAACCTCTCGAACATCTGACCAGCTCTTGCCGTATCGTGACAGTCAGTTATTGGCTTTCTCTACTGAGGCGCTCGTCCGGAAGAACCTGGACACAATCGCAGTAGTTCTCCCTGTGCCGCCTTAGCCGATATAGCGGAACGTAAGGCAGCAAAACATGGGAGCCGGGCAAATCCAACTACTGACCCAAGACATGATTCGGAGCTGATGCATATAATGCTATAAGTTTGGGGTGTCGAACGACCGTGAAGGTGTTCGGACTTTTTTGCCGTATTATGGGTACAATGAAGCCCCTAGCGTATTAAGGCATATCATGGTGTACAAATGCCATTTGACAAAGAATTTCAATAAGAAATAACAGCAGATAAGCGTCATATAAAGCCACATGTTGTAATTGAATAGTACATCGATGTGTACGAGTACGGGTAATGTGATAAAGAGAAATATGATTTCGGAACCTGCTGAGACCAGGCGGGAGGTGACTGTGTGCAGATCTGGAGTGTAGTCGGATGGTCATCGAGGGGAATATCTAAGGATTCCCTTACGCGTTCGAGCTGTTTCCATGTCGCCAGTCTTGGCCTACGCAAAAGTGAACCTGCAAAGAAAATGCAAGAAAAGTTTGTGTGCCACGGAGCGGTTGAGCCGCAGTGTGTGGCCTATCCTAGCTTTGCCTCTGTTTACTGCCGGAGTGTTTTAATTGAGCTCCGGACGAGCCGGGCTATCCTGCCGTGAAGTAGTTCGGACTCCCTTGACGGTGTTCGAGAGCTTAGACTTCGACTCGAGGTTCAACTGAAAGATGCCAGTCGTTGCTTCTGCTGTTAAAGCGGCGGTATACTCTTTGGCACAGAGGGGGAGTTTGGCCTTGCCATTAACCGTTATGACGCCACGTGGACCGGACATCTTGAGCTTATGATAGGCATAATGTGGCACCGCATTGAATTGAGCGAACGCGGTTCGTCCGAGCAGTGCATGATAATTACTGCAAAAAGGGACAATGTCGAAGATTAACTCTTCGGTACGGTAATTGTCCGGTGATCCGAAGACTACCTCCAGAGTGATGGAGTCTGTAAAACGGGCCTCCACACCTGGTATAACACCTTTGAAGGTGGTTTTAGTGGGCTTGATTATTGAAAGATTAATACCCATCTTGCACCCTGTGTCCTGATACAGTAGGTTTAGACTGTTGCCTCCATCCATAAGGACTCGTGTGAGGTGGAATCCGTCAATTATTGGGTCAAGGACTAGTGCGGCTGAATTGCCCTGATTGGTATTGGCCGGACGATCCGTAAGGTCGAAGGTGATCGGCCATAGTTTACATTGTGGGGCGATTGGCTCCGTTAAATCGACATCCCTAAGGGTGCACATCCGTTCCGGTTTGGGAATGTGGGTGGCGGTTATCATATTCACCATTTTGATTTGCGGGGGAAAATTCTTTTACCTCCTGTGTTCGGTGATCGGGGCTCCTCATCGTCGTCATTGCTTTGTGACCCCTTCTCCTTATTTTCGGCACCTAACCTGCCAGCTTGTTTGAAGACCCAGCATTCTCTATTGGTATGATTGGCAAGTGTTCCTAGGGTGCCATGAATTTGGCATGGGCGGTCTAGTATGCGGTCCAGACTGGACGGGCCCAGATTGTTCTTTTGGAATGGCTTTTTCCGCTGACCGGGCTTAGAGCCACTAAATCCGGCATTGACGGTCGTGTCTTCGACGTTATCACCATTATTGTGACGCGTGTGTTTGTTGCGTCGGGGCTTGCCGTTGCTATCTCTGGTCTCTGATGTGCCAGGATTGCTTGTTGTTCTGTTGCTATCAGCCAACCAGCTATCCTCGCCCTCACAAAAGCGGGTCATGAGTGTCATGAGGGCTGCCATGGACTTCGGCTTTTCTGGGCCAAGATGTCGGGCAAGCCACTCGTCACGGATGTTATGCTTAAAGGCCGCTAGGGCTCCGGCATCCGGATAGTCGACAATTTGGTTCTTTTTAGTTAGGAACCGAGTCCAGAATTTCCTGGCTGACTCTCCGGGTTGTTGGGTTATGTGACTTAAGTCGTCAGCATCCAATGGTCGCACATAAGTGCCCTGGAAGTTATCCAAGAATACGTCTACCAGGTTCTCCCAACTTCCAATGGAGTCTGTCGGCAAACTATTCAGCCAATGCTGAGACGGTCCCTTGAGTTTTAGTGTTAGATACTTGATGGCGTGTAGATCGTCCCTGTGGGCCATGTGAATGTGGAGAAAGAAATCTTCTATCCATACCGCGGGGTCTGTAGTCCCATCGTAGGACTCGATATTCACGGGCTTAAACCCTTCTGGGAATTCATGATCCATTACTTCGTGGTTGAAGCATAGGGGGTGTGTGGCCCCTCTATGCCGGGCTACATCACGACGCAGTTCAAATGAGTCTAGTCTGTTGTATTTGGCCCAGCCAGATTTTTTTTAGTATATCCAGCGTGATGGTCATCATCGCGCATTAGGGCGCGCCCCTGTGATCCGTAGATCGATCTTGACTATCCTGCTTTGTTTTCCAATTTGTCTCGCAGGTCATGCGTGTAGCCCCGGGCCTTCGTGTTTTTGCTTGTTTGGTGACGGGGTGCGGGCTGGACTTTGGGCTGATACGCCGCTTTGTCTCGGCCATGAGGTGGCCGGTCAGCTGCATCCTGTGCTGGTAGTGTAGGCTTTAATGCACTTTGGGTAACTTTTGGTTGGGCGCTCGAGTCTGTATTCCTCAGTTGCCAGGACCTCAGTCTATCTATCAGTTAGCAGATCTTGATAAGCTTCAAGCTGCTGCTGCTTTTTCTTCTGCCTTTTTGCAGCGGCTATAAGCCGGAGCTTGAAGCGCTCCTGCTCGACGGGATCCTTAGGCACGATAGATTCTTCGTTGCCGAGGCTCACCTCGTCTTTGGAGAGGGGCATGTAATTGTCATCCTATGATTCTCCATCCATTGCCTATTCCTTAGGGCTAGCTTGCCCATTCTCCCGTTCGACCTGCTCGAAGCTTGGCTGGGCGGGATTGTTTTCGTCCTCGGCATTATCCGGAGCATTATTGTCTCTTGTGCCGGTATCGCTATTTTTGCTATGACAAGGCTTAAAGCGACGCCGATGACGCCGGTGCTTAGATTGCTTCTCAAGGGGATTATCCTCCGTTGCCTCATCGCCATGGCTTTCCTTGGGTGTGTCCACCATATATATATCATATGATGAGGTGGTTGTCCAGCGCCCTGTGGGCGGTGGTTCCTGTTCCTCTCCAGCATCGTCGTCCATACCGTCGATGTCTTCGGTATCGAAATCAAGCATGTCGGTTAAGTCGTCGACAGTGGCTATTAAGTGGGTGGTGGGTGGGGAACGAATTCCTTCGTCGTCCGCTTCCCACTCAAGCTGGACATAGTTCGGCCAAGAGTCTCCTAGCTGGGAGAGAGATTTCAATGAATTTAGTACGTCGCCCAAGGGTGAGTGCTGAAAGATATCCGCGGAGGTAGACTCCATGATCGGTGCCCAATCAGATTCAATAGGCACGGATGCACGCGGTTTGGAGCTTATGGCCGGAGACGAGTCCGAGGGTCCGATGACACAGGCCTCATAGGGGGTAAAGTCTGTGTTTGGCTCTATCGCCGCTGAGTGTGCAGCCTCCGCGGCAGGGTCCATCCACCCGTCCTCGGATGGCATGATCTGCTCCGGATTGAGGGTCGGGGCAGCCGCAGGTGCGATCTCCCGAACACCGTCCGATGGCAGATCTAAGTCATGTTCGTCGTGACTGTTCAGCGCACCTGGCATGGGCTCGAATCCGTCGAAGATCAAGTCTCCGCAGATGTCGGCGGTGTAGTTCAGGCTTCCAAACCTAACCTGATGACCAGGGGCATAGCAATCGATCTGCTCCAGATGGCCAAGCGAGTTGGCCCGCAGTGCAAAGCCGCCGAATACTAAGATCTATCCGGGGAGGAAAACCTCGCCCTGGATTGCATCGTTGTAGATGATTGAAGGAGCCATCAAGCCTTACCGTGACGACACAGTGGAACTCTCAATGAAAGCACCAATGCTAGTGTCAAAACCGGCGGATCTCGGGTAGGGGGTCTCGAACTATGCGTCTAAGGCTAATGGTAACAGGAGGCGGGGGACACAATGTTTACCCAGGTTCAGGCCCTCTCGATGGAGGTAATACCCTACTTCCTGCTTGATTGATCTTGATGATACGAGTATTACAAGAGTTGATCTACCACGAGATCGTAGAGGCTAAACCCTAGAAGCTAGCCTATGATTCTGATTGTTCTTGTCCTACGGACTAAACCCTCCGGTTTATATAGACACCGGAGGGGCTAGGGTTGCACAGTCGATTCATGAGAAGGAGATCTACATATCCAAATTGCCAAGCTTGCCTTCCACGCAAAGGAGAGTCCCACCCGGACACGGAACGAAGTCTTCAATCTTGTATCTTCATAGTCCAACAGTCCGGCACAAGTACATAGTCCGGTTGTCCGAGGACCCCCTAATCCAGGACTCCCTAAACGGGCGCGACCATCTGTCGCCTATTGCACAACCAAACAAAATCTTGCATGAAGTGCCTATGAAATGGGACAACCCAGCACGCTGGAGGACCATAGGCCTTAAGCGCTGGGTTTTCTTGTTTTAATTTTTTGCCATTTTTGTTCTCAGTCTTTGCTGTCTCTTTTACTTTGTTTTTTATTCTTTTTCACGGTTGTGCCATTCTTATTCACAATTTATGTCCTTACATGTCCACCACTTTTATTTTCCACCAACTACTCGACTACCAACCCAATAAAATCACTAGTACAATGCTCGTGCATTGCTACGGGCAACATGAATAAAATAATCACAATTTAGCAGTTGCATCGACCCATAAGTGAAACGGACATTTATAGTTGTTCTTTATGGAGGGGGCTAGTCCGAAGTGGCTTCTCCATTGATTTTTGTGTCATGAGCATGGCATAATGAGAAGAAAGAGGATATGTCACGTTAGCAAACAAACATTGAAGATTCTGAGTGTGGCTATATCAGCATGAACTTTTCAATTCGACAATCAAATTCTCTTTTGTGATCAACACTTCTCCCCAAACTGGTTTTCATCCCGCTTTTTTAGTCTCTATGCAATTTTTTAATGGAGCTTCACACACCGCTCGTGACCGATCAACTCAACTTTACTTATTATGGCGTGTGCTTGTTTAGATGTCTTGCACGACCAAAGATCTAAATAATATATCGGTTTGACCATGTATTCAGCAAATGATTTCTTTTTTGGGAGTCTCGGGTTAGTTTTCATAACGTGCAAGTTTAGTTAGCCCGAAGTGTAGATTCCACTTTTTTTAGAAAATATTGTAAGCATCTTAAAAGGTGGAATTTGAACTTTTTTACATAGTGCAAAATCATTTTTTAGAAAATATTGGTATTTAAGACAAAAAATAATCTATATGAAAATATCAATGCCTAGTATTGAAATGAGTGTCCTAGGGTTGTTGATAATTTTCATCGCACTATCGTATCAATCACTCCTCCAACCCTCTATTCAAACATACACACATTATTACTGCAACAAAAAGTAACAAAGCAATGCCTTGTGAAGGCATATATACGCACTGGTGTGATAATAAGTTTTATCCCTAACCACGAGCAGAAAGGACTCATGTAATGAACTCCACCCAAAACTGCATACTTGCGTACATTGTGACTTGTTACCACACCTTGCTTGTAATCAAACTATACTTGAAAATCGTACATCACATGGACAAATGTGTGGTGTACTTCGATGAAGCAATAGAGACCATACTAATTCAGTGTGAGAACATATTCATGAGAAGTTCAGTTTTGCGCACGCATGGTATGTAATGAAATGTCCCTCCCATACTTATTACTCCAATATAATACATTCGTCCATCCACTTGTCCTTCTAGCTGTATAAAGTTGGGCACAATAGGGAAAAGGAGGGATGGTTGTTTGTAATTATGATGTCACTGTTTACAAGAAATACAAGACAATCATTGGCCTATGGGATATACCAAAAATTTGCAAATAAAGTGCAAAAGGAAGTGAGTTTTCTTAACTGTAATGCAAGAAGCCTCTTAAGTACAATATTTACGCGGGTCGACACGTGTGGGATGACAAGTGGTGTGGTTGGTGGCAGATTTCTATTTGAATCTCGTTAATAATACATGGGGGCGGGGTTTGTTTTTTGTGCGTGTGCCACACGCAACTATCAAGTATATGTTTGCTTCATAGATCTATCCTTAGTTTTTTCCCATATTTTAAGCTGGATAAGAATTTTTTTTTTTCCTAAATGGTTAGGAGAAAATGGAAATAACTAACAAAAATGAAACAAAAACATCATGTCAGGGAAGATCCACCCCCTCCACTCGCACAAGATCGCACTGAAAAAACTGAAATCTGTGTACTAGGGTTGCTGATAATTTACATCGCACTATCGTATCAATCGCTCCTCCAACCCTCTATTCAAACTTACACACATTACTACTGTAACACAAAGTAACAAATCAATGCCTTGTGAAGGCATATATACACATTGGTGTGATAATAAATTTTATCCCTAACCACGAGTAGAAATGCCTCATGTAATGAACTCCACCCAAAACTGCATACTTGCGTGAAAAAAAAACATTGTGACTTGTTACCACATAGATGTGTCCAAAGTTTTTCCCCATATTTTAAGCTAGATAAGATTTTTTTTCCTAAGTTGGTTCAGAGAAAATGGAAATAGCTAACAAAAATGAAACAACAAAACATCATGTCAGGGAAGATCCACCTCGTCCACTCGCACTAGATCGCGTTGAAAAAACTGAAATAATCAAGTAACGTCATGGAAAATCCACACCCTTCCACTCACAAGACACTGCATCATCTAACCCAAGATCTGTCTTCCCGATATCCTCTCAGAAGATTATGTTGTAATGTGCAAGTTCCATTCTAAGGTCTACTTCTTCTAGAATGACGACAAATTCTCTAGCCACCCCGCCACTTGAGACATACCGGAACCCTCCCCGACATCGTTCATGAAACACCCATGTAAGAAATGGGACAGAAGGGTCTTGGGCCTTACCCGAGGTCACTCAAGAGCCACAATACTGGGCTTTCGATCCCCTTTCTCTTCCCTCGTGGATCGTTGCTCGACGGTCCCGCACTCTTGTTGGGCTCCTCCCATGGTTGTGCTTTTATTTTGGTATTAACCAAACTTTGGTTAGTAAATTTTGGTGTTTCTATATTGACTTTTTGATTTTGGTTTCAATTTATACCGAAAGGGACAATCACCTTACACAGAAAATCCATTCAAAGTACTACGCGTCGCATCCTTTTCGCTATGTATGGAAGGGGTAGTTAGACTTTCTTGTAGTCTGTGAGGTTGGAGCATTTGGTTGATTGAAATGGCTTCTCTTGTACAAGCTTTGGGGTTGTCATTTTGCCTTATTGACACCCACTCGCTATTATGAGGATGTGCAGCTAGATATTTTGGCATCGTATAACCATGAATCATCTAGTCATATCTGGATGTGTTCTCTATAGAAGAATGTACATATTGCCCAAAATCGACAGTGCTATTCTACATTTGATTGAGATGAAAACCAGTTTTCTCTGGCATGCAAGCATAGAAATCCTATACTAGTTTATTTCCATTGTTTCTCTTGGAGTAGACTCAAAGAGTTGCCCACAACTGTCCATAATATTAGCACACTAGTTTGAAATATTGTTGGTAGAACAGGTAAGGTCTAAAGTCAATCCATTGGACACACTATTTGCTTGCTTGGACTGAACGAATCAGAAATCGAGTTGCTGGTGCCCCCCTAATGACATGCCCTTCATTGGGCTCACCAATGATATGGATGCCTTCCATGCGTGGCACCCCACCCTATTAAATAGCCAAGCTCCCAACCCCATTTTCTGTAGCCAGGCGATGTTGGACTAATCACTAAGTGGACAAGCCCGAGGGTAGAGAATGATTGATGCGGGCAAGAAGAAGTTTCATAGAGTATTGTGCCTTGTTTTGTTTTATAATATGGAAGTAGCCATCCCACATGAGTAACTGGGATGTCCCTGACTCGCACAAGGCCACACACGACACTTAGCTGATCCTTGCAGGCATGACTATGTGTCGGCTATTGTGAGACCAAACAAGATCTTGCCTGAAGTGCGTACGAAATGGGACAGCCCAGCACGCAGGAGGACCATAGGCCATAACAGTGGTTTTCTTGTTTTATTTTTTTATTTTCGTTTTCGGTTTTTGCTATCTCTTTTTACTTCCATTTTATTCTTTTTCACAGTTGTGCCATTCTTATTCACAATTTATGTCGTTATATGTCCACCACTTTCGTTTTCCATATTTATGTCGTTATATGTCCACCACTTTCGTTTTACACTAACTGCTGAACTACCGACCCACTACAATCACTAGTACAATACTCGTGCATGGCTACAGGCCACATGAATCAAATAAACACAATTTAGCAATTGCATCGACCTATAAGTGAAAGGGATATTTATAGTTGTTCTTTATGGAGGGGGGCTAGTCCGAAGTGGCCTCACCATTGATTTTTGGGTCATGGGTATGGCAAATTTGGAGGAAAGAGGATATGTCACGTTAGCAAACAAACATTGAAGATTCTGGGTTTTGCTATATCAACACAAACTTTTCAATTCGACAATCAAAATCACTTTCATGAACAACACTTCTCCCCCAAACTGGTTTGATCTTGCTTTCGTAGTCTCTATGCAGTTGTTGAATGGAGCCTCACACACCGCTCATGACCGATCAACTCAACTTGACTTATTATGGCTTGTGCTTGTCGAGCTGTCTTACACGACCAAAGATATAAATAATAACGGTTTTGCCATGTCTTCAGCAAATGGTTTCTTTTTATGGGAGTCTTGGGTTAGTTTTCATAACGTACAAGTTTAGTTAGCGCGAAGTGTAGATTTTACATTTTTTTCAAAAAAAAAGTGTAAGCAGCTTAAAAACTAGAATTTGAACTTTTTACATAGTGCAAAATCGTTTTTGCAGAAAATATTGGCACCTAAGACCAAAAATAATCTATAAGAACATATCATTACCTAGTATTCAAATGTGTGTACTAGGGT
The DNA here is from genome assembly GCA_021437245.1 of Aegilops speltoides. Classification (NCBI taxonomy): domain Eukaryota; kingdom Viridiplantae; phylum Streptophyta; class Magnoliopsida; order Poales; family Poaceae; genus Aegilops; species Aegilops speltoides. The sequence continues at coordinate 449,427,127 of CM038141.1, forward strand.
TGGCGATAGTTTGTAGCGCACTATCATATCAATCGCACCTCCAACCCTCTATTAAAACTAACACACATTATTACTGCAACACAAGGTAACAAATCAATGCCTTGTGAAGGTACATATACACACTGTTGTGATAATAAATTTTAACCCTAAGCAAGAGCAGAAACGCCTCATGTAATGAACTCCACCCAAAACTGCATACTTGCGTGACAAAAAACATTGTGACTTTTTACCACACCTTGCTTGTAATGAAAGTAAAATAGGAAATCGTACATCACATGGACAAATGTGTGGTGTACTTCGATAAAGCAATAGAGACCATACTAATTCCGTGTGGGAACATATTCAAGAGAAGTTCAGTTTTGCGCAAGCAAGGTATGTAATGAAATGTCCCTCCCATATTTATTACTCCTCTACAATACATTCATCCATCCACTTTTCCTTCTAGCTCTATAAAGATGGGACAATAGAGAAAAGGGGGGTTGTTGTTTGTAATTAGGCTATCACTATGTATAAGACATACTAGAAAGTCATTGGCCAATGGGATATACCAAAAATTTCCAAATAACATGCAAGAAGCCTCTTAACTACACAATTTAGGCGTGTCAACACGTGTGGGTTGACCAGTGGTGTGGTTGGTGGCACATTTCTATTTGCATCTCATTAGAACTACATGGGGGCGGGGTTTGTTTCTTTGTGTGTGTGCAACACACAACTAGCAAGTATATGTTTGCTTCATTGTTGTGTCCTTAGTTATCCCCATATTTTAGGCCGGAAAATATTTTTTTCTAAATTGGTTACGAGGAAATGGAAATAACTAAAAAATGCAACAAAAACATCATGTGAGGGGAGATCCACCCCTCCACTCGCACTAGATCGCGTTGAAAAAATCAAACTAATCAAGTCACGTCATGGAAAAGCCACACCCTTCCACTCACAAGAGACCGCATCGTCTAACCGAGATCCATCTTCCTCATATCCTCACAGAAGCTTACGTTGTAATGTGCAAGTTCCATTCTAAGGTCCACTTCTTCTAGGATGATGACAAATTCTCTAGCCACCCCGCCACTTGTTGAGACATACCGGAACCCTCCCTAGCATCTGATATCAAACACACATGTAAGAAATGGGACATGTGGGTCTTGGGCCTTACCGAAGGTCACTCAAGAGCCACAATACTGGGCTCTCGACCCCCTTTCTCTTCCCTCATGGATTGTTGCTCGACGGTCCCGCGCTCTTGTTGGGCACCTCCCGTGGCTGAGCTTGTAATTTGGTATTAACCAAACTTCGGTTTGTAAATTTTGGTATTTCTACATTTCCTTTTTGATTCGGGTTTCAATTTATACAGAAAGGGACAATCACCCTACATAAAAAAATACATTTAGAGTACTATGTGTCGCATCCCTTTCGCTTTGTATGGAAGGGGTAGTTAGACTTTCCGGTAGCCTGTGAGGTTGGAGCGTTGTGTTGATTGTCATAGCTTCTCTTGTACAAGCTTTGGGTTTTTCATTTTGCACTAAGCTATTCTGCATTTCATTGAGATGAAAACCAGTTTTTTCTAGCATGCAAGCATAGAAATCTTGTAACTCATTTATTTACATTGTTTCTCTTGGAGCAGACTCAAAAAGTTGCCCATAACTGTCCAGAATATTAGCACACTGGTTTGATATCTGGCTTATAGAACAGCTAAGGTCAAAAGTCAATCGATTTGACACACTATTTGCTTGCTTGGATGGAATGAATCAGAAATCGAGTTGCCGGTGCCCCGCCCCCAGTCACATGCCTTGTTTTGGGCTCACCAATGATATAGATGACGTCCATGGGTGGAACTCCATCCTATTAAATAGCCAAGCTCCTAACCCCATAGCCAGGCGATGTGGTACTAATCACTAACTAGACAAGCCCCACAGGAGGGAATGATTGGTGGGGGCAAGAAGAAGATATTTTGTAGACTATTGTAACTGCATAATATGGAGGTAGTAAGACCACATGAGTAACTGGGTTGTCCCTGACTCGCACAAGGCCACACGTGACACTAAGATGATCCTTACGGGCGCGACTATCTGTCGTCTATTGCGAGACAAAACAAGATCTTGCCTGAAGTGCCTACGAAATGGGACAACCTAGCATGCAGGAGGACCTTAGGCCTTAAGCGTTGGGTTTTCTTGTTTTAATTTTTTGCCATTTTTTTCACTCTTTGATGTCTCTTTTACTTTATTTTTTATTCTTTTTCATGGTTGTGCCATTCTTATTCACAATTTATGTCCTTATATGTCCACCACTTTCGTTTTCCACCAACTGCTGGACTACCAACCCACCACAATCACTAGTACAATGCTCGTCCATTGCTACAGGCAACATGAATAAAATAATCACAATTTGGCAATTGCATCGACCCATAAGTGAAAGGGATATTTATGGTTGTTCTTTCTGGAGGGGGGCTAGTCCGAAGTGGCCTCTCCATTGATTTTCGGGTCATGAGCATGGCGGAATGGGAGGAAAGAGGATATGTCACGTTAGCAAACAAACATTGAAGATTCTGAGTGTGGCTATATCAACATGAAATTTTCAATTCGGTAAGAAAATTCTCTCTCGTGAACAACACATCTCCCCCAAACTGGTTTTCATCCTGCTTTTGTAGTCTCTATGCAATTTTCGAACGGAGCCTCACACACCGCTCGTGACCAATCAACACGACTTTACTTATTATGGCATGTGCTTGTTTAGCTGTCTTGCACTACCAAAGATCTAAATAATATATCGGTTTTACCATGTATTCAGCAAATGATTTCTTTTTTGGGAGTCTCGGGCTAGTTTTCATAACGTGCAAGTTTAGTTAGCCCAAAGTGTAGATCCCACTTTTTTTTAGAAAAATTGTAAGCATCTTAAAAGGTGGAATTTAAAATTTTTTACATAGTGCAAAATCATTTTTTAGAAAATATTGGTACTTAACAAAAAAAATAATCTATATGACAATATCAATGCCTAGTATTGAAATGTGTGTACTAGGGTTGTTGATAATTTCAGCACTATCATATCAATCACTCCTCCAACCCTCTAGCAAACTTACACACATTGTTACTGCAACAAAAAGTAACAAAGCAATGCCTTGTGAAGGCATATATACACAATGGTGTGATAATAAGTTTTATCCCTAATCACAAGCAGAAAGGCCCTCGTGTATTGAACTCCACCCAGAACTGCATACTTGCGTGAAAAAAAACATTGCGACTTGTTACCACACCTTGCTTGTAAGCAAAGTATACTTGAAAATCGTACATCACATGGACAAATGTGTGGTGTACTTCGATGAAGCAATATAGACCATACTAATTCCGTGTGAGAACATATTGATGAGAAGCTTAGTTTTGCGCAAGCAAGGTATGTAATGAAATGTCCCTCCCATATTTATTACTCCTCTATGATACATTCATCCATCCACTTTTCCTTCCAGCTCTATAAAGATGGGCACAATAGAGAAAAGGGGGGTGGTTGTTTGTAATTAGGCTGTCACTATGTATAAGACATACAAGACAATCATTGGCCAATGGGATATACCAAAAAATCCAAATAACATGAAAAACTAAGTGATTTTGCTTAACTGTAATGCAAGAAGCCTCTTAAGTACACAATTTAGGCGTGTCAACAGGTGTGGGTTGACCAGTGGTGTGGTTGATGGCACATTTCTCTTTGCATCTCACTAGAACTACATGGGGGCGAGGTTTGTTTCTTTGTGTGTGTGCCACACACAACTAGCAAGTATATGTTTGCTTCATAGTTGTGTCCTTAGTTGTCCCCATATTTTAGGCCGCAAAATATTTTTTCCTAAATTGGTTATGAGGAAATAGAAATAACTAACAAAAATGCAACAAAAACATCATGTGAGGGAAGATCCACCCCTCCACTCGCACTAGATCGCGTTGAAAAAATCAAACTAATCAAGTCAAGTCATGGAAAATCCACACCCTTTCACTCACAAGAGACCGCATCGTCTAACCGAGATCCATCTTCCCCATATCATGACAGAAGGTTACGTCGCAAGTTCCATTCTAAGGTCCACTTCTTCTAGGATGACGACAAATTCTCTAGCCACCCCGCCACTTGTTGACACATACCGGAACCCTCCCCAGCATCCGATATCAAACACACATGTAAGAAATGGGACATGTGGGTCTTGGCCCTTACCGAAGGTCACTCAAGAGCCACAATAATGGGCTCTCGACCCCCTTTCTCTTCCCATGTGGATTGTTGCTCGACGGTCCCGCACTCTTGTTGGGCACCTCCCGTCGCTGAGCTTGTAATTTGGTATTAACCAAACTTCGCTTAGTAAATTTTGGTGTTTCTACATTTCCTTTTTAATTCGGGTTTCAATTTATACAGAAAGGGACAATCACCCTGCACAGAAAATACATTCAGAGTACTAAGTGTCGGATCCCTTTCGCTGTGTATGGAAGGGGTAGTTAGACTTACTTGTAGTCTGTGAGGTTGGAGCATTTGGTTGATTGTCACGGCTTTTCTTTTACAAGGTTTGGGGTTGTCATTTTGCCTTATTGAGACCCTCTCGCCATGCTGAGGATGTGCGGTTAGATATTTTATCATCATATAACCATGAATCATCTAATCATATTTGGATGTGTTCTCTATAGGAGATATATATATATATATATATATATATATATATATATATATATATATATATAGCCCAAAATCGACTGAGCTATTCTGCATTCAATTGAGATGAAAACCAGTTTTTTCTGGCATGCAAGCATAGAAATCTTGTAACTCATTTATTTACATTGTTTCTCTTGGAGCAGACTCGAAGAGTTGCCCACAACTATCCAAAATATTAGCACACTAGTTTGATATCTGGCTTATAGAACAGCTGAGGTCGAAAGTTAATCGATTTGACACACTATTTGCTTGCTTGGATTGAATGAATCAGAAATCGAGTTGTCGGTGCCCCGCCCCCAATCACATGCCTTGCATTCGGCTCACCAGTGATATGGATGCCGTCCATGCGTGGAACCCCATCCTATTAAATAGCCAAGCTCCTAACCCCATAGCCAGGCGATGTGGGACTAATCACTAAGTAGACAAGCCCACAGGAGGGAATGATTGGTGGGGGAAAGATGAAGATATTTTGTAGAGTATTGTAACTGCATAATATGGAGGTAGTCAGCCCACATGAGTAATTGGGTTGTCCCTGACTCGCACAAGTCCACACATGACACTAAGATGATCCTTACGGGCGCAACTATCTGTCGTCTATTGCGATACCAAACAAGATCTTTCTTGAAGTGCCTACGAAATGGGACAACCTAGCATGCAGGAGGACCATAGGCCTTAAGTGTCGGGTTTTCTTGTTTTAATTTTTTGCCATTTTTGATTTCACTCTTTGCTGTCTCTTTTACTTTATTTTTTATTCTTTTTCACGGTTGTGCCATTCTTATTCACAATTTATGTCCTTATATGTCCACCACTTTCGTTTTCCACCAACTGTTGGACTACCAACCCACCACAATCACTAGTACAATGCTCGTCCATTGCTACAGGCAACATGAATAAAATAATCACAATTTGGCAATTTCATCAACCCATAAGTGAAAGAGATATTTATAGTTCTTTCTGGAGGGGGGGCTAGTCTGAAGTGGCCTGTCCATTATTTTTGGGTCGTGAGCATGGCAGAATGGAAGGAAATAGGATATGTCACATTAGCAAACAAACATTGAAGATTCTGAGTGTGGCTATATCAACACGAACTTTTCAATTCGACAATTAAATTCTCTCTCGTGAACAACACTTCTCCGCCAAACTGGTTTTCATCCTGCTTTTGTAGTCTCTATGCAATTTTTGAACGGAGCCTCACACACCGCTCGTGACCGATCAACTCGACTTTATTTATTATGGCGTGTGCTTGTTTAGCTATCTTGCACGACCAAAGATCTAAATAATATATCAGTTTGACCATGTATTCAGCAAATGATTTCTTTTTTGGGAGTCTCGGGCTAGTTTTCATAACGTGCAAGTTTAGTTAGCCCGAAGTGTAGATCCCACTTTTTTAGAAAAATAGTAAGCATCTTAAAAGGTGGATTTTGAAAAATGTTACATAGTGCAAAATCATTTTTTTAGAAAATATTGGTACTTAAGACAAAAAATATTCTATATGACAATATCAATGCCTAGTATTGAAATGTGTGTACTAGGGTTGTTGATAATTTTCAGCACTACCGTATCAATCGCTCCTCCAACCCTCTATTCAAACTTACACACATTATTACTGCAACAAAAAGTAACAAAGCTATGCCTTGTGAAGGCATATATACACAATGGTGCGATAATAAGTTTTATCCCTAACCACAAGCAGAAAGGCCTCATGTAATGAACTCCACAAAAAACTGCATACTTGCGTGAAAAAAATATTGCGACTTCTTACCACACCTTGCTTGTAATCAAAGTATACTTGAAAATAGTACATCACATGGACAAATGTGTGGTGTACTTCGATGAAGCAATAGAGACCATACTAATTCCGTGTGAGAACATATTTATGAGAAGTTCAGTTTTGCGCAAGCAAGGTATGTAATGAAATGTCCCTCCCATACTTATTACTCCTCTACAATACATTCGTCCATCCACTTGTCCTTCCAGCTGCATAAAGTTGGGCACAATAGGGAAAAGGAGGGATGGTTGTTTGTAATTAGGATGTCACTATGTACAAGACATACAAGACAATCATTGGCCTATGGGGTATAACAAAAATTTGCAAATAAAGTGCAAAAGGAAGTGATTTTGCTTAACTGTAATGCAAGAAGCCTCTTAAGTACAATATTTAGGCGGGTCGACACGTGTGGGATGACAAGTGGTGTGGTTGGTGGCAGATTTCTATTTGAATCTCGTTAGAAATACATGGGGACGGGGTTTGTTTCTTTGTGCGTGCGCCACACGCAACTAGCAAGTATATGTTTACTTCATAGATCTGTCCTTAGTTTTTTCCCATATTTTAAGTCGGATAAGATTTTTATCCTAAATTGGTTAAGAGAAAATGGAAATAACTAACAAAAATGACGCAAAAATATCATGTCAGGGAAGATCCACACCCTCCACTCGCACGAGATCGCTGGAAAAACTGAAATGTGTGTACTAGGGTTGCTAATAATTTACATCGCACTATCGTATCAATCGCTCCTCCAAGCCTCTATTCAAACTTACACACATTACTATTGTAACACAAAGGAACAAATCAATGCCTTGTGAAGGCATATATACACATTGGTGTGATAATAAATTTTATCCCTAACCATGAGCTGAAATGCCTCATGTAATGAACTCCACCTAAAACTACATGCTTGCATGAAAAAAAATTGTGACTTGTTACCACATGGATGTGTCCTAAGTTTTTCCCCATATTTTAAGCCAGACAAGATTTTTTTCCTAAGTTGTTAAGAGAAAATGAAAATAGCTAAAAAATGAAACAAAGAACATCATGTCAGGGAAGATCCACCCCCTCCACTCGCACTAGTTCGCATTGAAAAAACTGAAATAATCAAGTCACGTCATGGAAAATCCACACCCTTCCACTCACAAGACACTGCATCATCTAACCCAAGATCTGTCTTCCCCATATCCTCACAGAAGATTACGTTGTAATGTGCAAGTTCCATTCTAAGGCCTACTTCTTCTAAGATGACGACAAATTCTTTAGCCACCCGGCCGCTTGAGACATACCGGAACCCTCCCCGGCATTGTTCATGAAACACACATGTAAGAAATGGGACGGAAGGGTCTTGGGCCATACCCGTGGTCACTCAAGAGCCACAATACTGGGCTTTTGATCCCCTTAATCTTCCCTCGTGGATCGTTGCTCGACGGTCCTGCACTCTTGTTGGGCTCCTCCCATGGTTGTGCTTGTATTTTGGTATTAACTAAACTTTGGTTAGTAAATTTTGGTGTTTCTATATTTCCTTTTTGATTTTGGTTTCAATTTATACCCAAAGGGACAATCACCTTACACAGAAAATATATTCAAAGTACTATGTGTCGCATCCCTTTCGCTATATCTGGAAGGGGTAGTTAGACTTTCTTGTAGTCTACGAGGTTGGAGCATTTGGTTGATTGTCACGGCTTCTCTTGTACAAGCTTTGGGGTTGTCATTTTTCCTTACTGAGACCCTCTTGCTATTCTGAGGATGTGCAACTAGATATTTTGGCATCATATAACCATGAATCATCTAGTCATATCTGGATGTGTTCTCTATAGAAGAATGTACATATTACCCAAAATCGACAGAGCTATTCTACATTTGATTGAGATAAATACCAGTTTTCTCTAGCATGCAAGCATAGAAATCCTATACTGGTTTATTTACATTGTTCCTCTTGGAGTAGACTCAAAGAGTTGCCCACAACTGTCCATAATATTAGCACACTAGTTTGAAGTCTTGTTGGTAGAACAGCTAAGGTCTAAAGTCAATCAATTTGACACACTATTTTCTTGCTTGGATTGAATGAATCAGAAATCGTGTTGCTGGTGCCCCCCCAATGACATGCCCTTAGTTGGGCTCACCAATGATATGGATGCCTTCCATGCGTGTCACCCCACCCTATTAAATAGCCAAGCTCCCAACCCCATTTTGTGTAGCCAGCCGATGTGGGACTAATCACTAAGTGGACAAGCCCGAGAGTAGAGAATGATTGGTGCGGGCAAGAAGAAGTTTCATAGAGTATTGTGCCTTGTGTTGTTGCAAAATATGGAAGTAGCCAGCCCACATGAGTAACTGGGATGTCCCTGACTCGCACAAGGCCACACACGACACTTAGACTATGTGCCAACGAAATGGGACAACCCAGCAAGCAGGAGGACCATAGGCCATAAGCAGTGGTTTTCTTATTTTATTTTTCTCATTTTTATTTTTCTCTTTTTGCTATCTCTGTTTACTTCCTTTTTATTCTTTTTCACAGTTGTGCCATACTTATTCACAATTTATGTCGTTATATGTCCACCACTTTCATTTTCCACCAACTGTTGAACTACCGACCCACTATAATCACTAGTACAATGCACGTGCATTGCTACGGGCCACATGAATCAAATAAACACAATATAGCAATTGCATTGACCTATAAGTGATAGGGATATTTATAGTTGTTCTTTATGGAGGGGGCTAGTCCGAAGTGGCCTCTCCATTGATTTTTGGGTCATGAGTATGGAAAATTTGGAGGAAAGAGGATATTCACGTTAGCAAACAAACATTGAAGATTCTAAGTTTGGCTATATCACCACGAACTTTTCAATTCGACAATCAAATTCACTTTCCTGAACAACACTTCTCCCCCAAACTGGTTTGATCTTGCTTTCGTAGTCTCTATACAGATTTTGAACGGAGCCTCACACACCGCCCATGACCAATCAACTCAACTTGACTTATTATGGCTTGTGCTTGTCTAGCTGTCTTACATGACCAAAGATCTAAATAATATCGGTTTTGTCATGTCTTCAGCAAATGGTTTCTTTTTATGGGAGTCTCGGGTTAGTTTTCATAACGTACAAGTTTAGTTAGCCCGAAGTGTAGATTTTACATTTTTTGAAAAAAAAAAGTGTAAGCAGCTTAAAAAGTGGAATTTGAACTTTTTACATAGTGCAAAATTGTTTTTTTAGAAAATATTGGCACTTAAGACAAAAAATAATCTATATGAACATATCATTACCTAGTATTGAAATATGTGTACTAGGGTTGGTGATAATTTATAGCGCACTATCTTATCAAGCGCTCCTCCAACCCTCTATTGAAACTTACACACATTATTAATGCAACACAAGGTAACAAATCAATGCCTTGTGAAGGTATATATACACACTGTTGTGAGAATAAACTTTAACCCTAACAAGGAGCAGAAACGCCTCATGTAATGAACACCACCCAAAACTTCATACTTATGTGACAAAAAACGTTGTGACCTTTTACCACACCTTGCTTGTAATGAAAGCAAAATAGGAAATCGTACATCACATGGACAAATGTGTGGTGTACTTCAATAAAGCAATAGAGACCATACTAAGTCCGTGTGAGAACATATTCAAGAGAAGTTCAGTTTTTCGCAAGCAAGGTATGTAATGAAATGTCCCTCCCATATTTATTACTCCTCTAGAATACACTCATCAATCCACTTTTCCTTCCAGCCCTATAAAGTTGGGCACAATAGAGAAAAGGGGGATGGTTGTTTGTAATTAGGTTGTCACTATGTATAAGACATACAAGACAATCATTGGCCTGTGGGATATACCAAAAATTTCCAAATAACATGCAAAACAAAGTGATTTTGCTTAACTGTAATGCAAGAAGCCTCTTAAGTACACAGTTTAGGCGGGTCAACACGTGTGGGTTGACTAGTGGTTTGGTTGATGGCATATTTCTATTTGCATCTCATTAGAACTACATGGGGGCGGGGTTTATTTCTTTGTGTGTGTGCCACGCACAACTAGCAAGTATATGTTTGCTTCATATCTGTGTCCTTAGTTTTCCCCATATTTTAGGCTGGAAAAGATTTTTTTTTCCCTAAATTGGTTAAGAGGAAATGGAAATAACTAACAAACATGCAACAAAAAACATCATTCCAGGGAAATCCATCCCCTCCACTCACACTAGATCGCGTTTAAAACATCAAACTAATCAAGTCATGTCATGGAAAATCCACACCCTTCCACTCACAAGAGACCGCATCGTCTAACCGAGATCCATCTTCCCCATATCCTCACAGAAGGTTACGTTGTAATGTGCAAGTTCCATTCTAAGGTCCACTTCTTCTAGGATGACGACAAATTCTCTAGCCAACCCGCCACTTGTTGACACATACTGGAACCCTCCCCAGCATTCGATAGCAAACACACATGTAAGAAATGGGACATGTGGGTCTCGGTCCTTTCCGAAGGTCACTCAAGAGCCACATTACTATGCTCTCGATCCCCTTTCTCTTCCCTCATGGATCATTGCTCGACGGTCCCGCACTCTTGTTTGGCACCTCCCGTGGCTGAGCTTCTAATATGGTACTAACCAAACTTTGGTTAGTAAATTTTGGTGTTTCTATATTTCCTTTTTGATTCGGGTTTCAATTTATACCGAAAGGGGCAATCACCCTACACAGAAAATCCACTCAGAGTACTACGCGTCACATTCCTTTCGCTATGTATGGAAGGGGTAGTTAGACTTTCTGGTAGTTTTTGAGGTTGGTGCATTTGGTAGATTGTCACGACTTCTCTTGTACAAGCTTTGGAGATGTCATTTTGCCTTACTGATTCCTTCTCGCTGTGCTAAGGATGTGCAGCTAGATATTTTGCCATCATATAACCATGAATCATCTAGTCATATCTGGATGAGTTCTCTGTAGAAGAACTATTTGCTTGCTTGGACTGAATGAATTAGAAATCGAGTTGCAGGTGCCCCCTCCCCAATGGCATGCCCTGCGTTGTGCTCACCAATGATATGGATGCCTTCCATGTGTGGCACCCCACCCTATTAAATAGCCAAGCTCCCAACCCCATTTTGCGTAGCCAGGCGATGTGAGATTAATCACTGAGTGGACAGGCCCCACGGGAGATAATGATTGGCACAGGCAAGAAGAAGTTTTGTGGAGTATTGGGCCTTGTGTAGTTGCATAATATGGAGGTAGTCAGCCAACATGAGTAATTGGGTTGTCCCCTACTCGCACAAGGCCACACACGACACTTAGATGATCTTTACAAGCGCAACTATGTGTCGTCTATTGCGAGGCCAAACAAGATCTTGCCTGAAGTGCCTACGAAATGGGACAGCCCAACACGCAGGAGGACCATATATAGGCCTTAAGCACTGGGTTTTCTTGTTTTTTTTTGCCATTTTTGTTTTCTTTTTTTGTCTCTTTTTACTTTCTTTTTTATTCTTTTTCATAGTCGTGCCATTCTTATTCACAATTTATGTCGTTATATGTACGCCACTTTAATTTTCCACCAACTATTGAACTACTAACCCACTACAATCGCTAGTAGAATGCACATGCATTGCTACGGGCAACATGAATCAAATAGTCACAATTTAGCAATTGCATCGACCCATAAGTGAAAGGGATATTTATAGTTGTTCTTTACGGAGGGGGCTAGTCCAAAGTGGCCTCTCCATTGTTTTTGGGGTTATGAGCATGGCAGATTGGGAGGAAAGAGGACATGTCACGTTAGCAAACAAACATTGAAGATTCCGAGTTTGACAATACCAACACGAACATTTCAATTCGAAAACCAGATTCACTTTTGTGAACAATACTTCTCCCCCAAACTGGTTTTGATCCCGCTTTTCTAGTCTCTATGCAGTTTTTGAACGGAGCCTTACACACTGCTCGTGACCGATCAACTCGACTTGACTTATTATGGCTTGCGCTTGTCTAGTTGTCTTGCACGATGATAGACTTAAATAATACATTGGTTTTGCCATGTCTTCAACAAATGGTTTCTTTTTTCGGGAGTTCGGGGTTAGTTTTCATAACGTGCAAGTTTAGTTAGCCCGAAGTGTAGATTCCACCTTTAAAAAAGTGTAAGCAGCTTAAAAAGTGGAATTTGAACTTTTTTACATAGTGCAAATCATTTTTATAAAATATTGGTACTTAAGATGAAAATTAAGCTATATGAACATATTAATGCCTAGTATTGAAATGTGTGTACTAGGGTTGCTGATAATTTACAGTGCACTATCGTATCAATTGCTCCTCCAACCATCTATTTAAACTTACACACATTATTACTGCAACACAAAGTAACAAATCAATGCCTTGTGAAGGCATATATACACATTGGTGTGATAAAAAATGTATCCCTAACCACGAGCAGAAACACCTCATGTAATGAACTCCCCCCAAAATTGCATACTTGCATGAAAAAGAAACATTGTGATTTGTTACCACACCTTGCTTGCAATCAAAGTATAATACAAAATCATACATCACATGGACAAATGTGTGGTGTACTTCGATAAAGCAATAGAGACCATAGTAATTCTGCGTGAGAATATATTCAAGAGAAGTTTAATTTTACGCAGGCAAGGTATGTAATGAAATGTCCCTCCCACACTTATTACTCCTCTACAATACATTCATCCATCCACTTGTCCTTCCAGCTGTATAAAGTTGGGCACAATAGGGAATAGAGGCATGGTTGTTGGTAATTAGGTTGTCACTTTGTACAAGACATACAAGACAATCATTGGCCTATGGGATATACCAAGAATTTGCAAATAAAGTGCAAAAGGAAGTGATTTGCTTAAATGTAATGCAAGAAGCCTCTTCAGTACACTATTTAGATTGGTCAACATGTTTGGGATGACCAGTTGGTGTGGTTTGTGGCAGATTTCTATTTTAATCTCATTAGAACCTCATGGGGCGGGGTTTGTTTCTTTGTGCGTGTGCCACAAACAACTAGCAAGTATATGTTTGCTTCATATATGTGTCCTTAGTTTTTTTCCATATTTCAAGATGGATAAGATTTATTTCGTAAATTATTTAAGAGAAAATGGACATAACTAAGAAAAATGAAACAAGAAACATCATGTCAGGGAAGATCCACCCCTCCACTCGCACAAGATCGCATTGAAAAAAAGTCAAGTCATGTAATGGAAAATCCACACCCTTCCACTCACAAGAGACCGCATCATCTAACCCGAGATCCTCTTCCCCACATCATCACAGAAGAGTATGTCGTATTGTGATAGTTCCATTCTAAGGTCCACTTCTTCTAGGATGACGACAAATTCTCTAGCCACCCCGCCACTTGATACATACTGGAACGGTCCCCAACATCCGACATCAAACACAAACATGTGGCTCTTGGGCCTTACCAGAGGTTAATCAAGAGCCACAATACTGGGCTCTCAATCCCATTTCTCTTCCCTCGTGGATCGTGCCCGACTGTCCCGCACTCTTGTTGTGCACCTCCCACGACTGAGCTTGTAATTTGGTATTAACCAAACTTCGGTTAGTAAATTTTGGTGTTTCTCCTTTTTGATTCGGGTTTCAATTTATAACCAAAGAGACAACCACCCTTAATAGAAAATCCATTCAGACTACTAAGCGTCACAACCCTTTCACTATGTATGGAAGGGGTTGTTAGACTTTTGCATAGTCTGTGTGGTTGGAGAATTTGGTAGACCCTCTCATTATGTTGAGGATGTGCAGCTAGATATTTAGGCATCATATAATCATGAATCATCTAGGCATATCTGGATGTGTTCTCTGTAGAAGAATGTACATATTGGCCAAAATCGACTGAGCTATTCTGCATTTGGTTGAGATGAAAACCAGTTTTTTCTGGCATGCAAGCATAGAAATCCTGCAACTAGTTTATTTCCATTGTTTCTCTTGGAGCAGACTCAAAGATTTGCCCACAACTGTCCATAATATTAGCACACTGCTTTGAAGTCCGGCAGATAGAACAGTTAAGGTCAAAAGTCAATACATTTGACAGACTATTTGCTTGCTTGGATTGAACGAATCAGAAAATTGAGCTCCTGGTCACCCCCCCCCCATGACATGCCCTACGTTCAGCTCACCAATGATATGGATACCTTCTATGCATGGCACCCCACCCTATTAAATAGCCAACCTCCCAACCCCATTTTGCGTAGCCAGGCGATGTGGGACTAATCACTAAGTGGACAAGCCCCACGCGAGAAAATGATTGGCGCAAGCAAGAAGAAGTTTTGTAGAGTATTGGGCCTTGTTTAGTTGCATAATACGGAGGTATTCAACCCACATGAGTAATTGTGTTATCCCTGACTCACGCAAGGCCACACACGACACTTAGATGATCCTTAGGGGCGCGACTATGTGCGGCCTATTGCGAGACCAAACAATATCTTGCCTGAAGTGCCTACGAAATAGGACAGCCCAGCAAGCAGGAGGACCATAGGCCTTAAGCGCTGGGTTTTCTTGTTTTTTTTTGCCATTTTTGTTTTCAGATTTTGTTGTCTCTTTTTACTTCCATTTTTATTCTTTTTCACAGTCGTGCCATTCTTATTCACAATTTATGTGGTTATATGTCCACCACTTTCGTTCCCACCAACTGCTGAACTACCGACCCACTAAAATCAGTAGTACAATGCTCGTGCATTGCTACAGGCAACATGAATCGAATAATCACACTTTAGCAATTGCATCAACTCATAAGTGAAAGGGTTATTTATGGTTGTTCTTTACGGAGGGGCAAGTCCTATGTGGCCTCTCCGTTAATTTTTGGGTCATGAGCATGGCAGATTGGGAGAAAAGATGATATGTCACATCTGCAAAGAAACATTGAAGATTCTGAGTTTGGCTATGTTAGCATGAACTTTTCAATTCTACAATCAAATTCACTTTCATGAATAACACTTCTCCCCCAAACTGGTCTTGATCCCGCTTCTGTAGTATCTATGCAGTTTTTGAACGGAGCCTCACACACCACTCGTGAACGATTAACTCGACTTGACTTATTATGGCATGCGCTTGTCTAGCTGTCTTGCACAACCAAAGATCTAAATAATATGTCGGTTTTGCCATGTCTTCAGCAAATGGTTTCTTTTTTCGGGAGTCTCGGGTTAGGTTTCATAACGTGCAAGTTTAGTTAGCCCGAAGTGTAGATTCCACTTTTTTGGAAAAAAGTGTAAGGAACTTAAAAAGTGGAATTTGAACTTATTTACATAGTGCAAAATCATTTTTTATGAAAATATTGGTACTTAAGACGAAAAACAATCTATATGAGCATATCAATGCCTAGTATTGAAACATGTGTACTAGGCTTGCTGAATTTACATCGCACTATCGTATCAATCGCTCCTCCAACCCTCTATTCAAACTTATACACATTATTACTGCAACACAAAGTAACAAATCAATGCCTTGTGAACGCATATGTACACATTGGTGTGATAATAAATTTTATCCCTAACCACGAGCATAAACGCCTCATGTAATGAACTCCACCCAAAACTACATACTTGCGTGAAAAAAAACATTATGACTTGTTACCACACCTTGCTTGTGATCAAAGTATAATAGGAAATCATACATCACGTGGACAGATGTGTAATGTACTTTGATAAAGCAATAGAGACCATAGTAATGCTTTGTGAGAACATATTCAAGAGAAGTTCAGTTTTGCTCAAGCAAGGCATGTAATGAAATGTTCCTCACATACTTATTCCTCCTATGCAATACTTTATCCATCTAGTCATCCTACCAGATGTATAAAGTTGTGCACAATATGTCAAAAGGGGATGGTTGTTTGTAATTAGGTTGTCATTGTGTATAAGACATACAAGATAATCATTGGCCTACGGGATAAACCAAATATTTGCAAATAAAGTGTAAAAGGAGGAGATATTTTTAACCGTAATGCAAGAAGCCATGTAAGTACACTATTTAGGAAGGGTAACACGTGTGGGGTGACCAGGTGGTGTGGTTGGTGGCATATTTTTATTTTAATCTCATTGTAACTTCACGGGGGCGGGGATTGTTTCTTTGTGTGTGCCACACACAACTAGCAAGTATATGTTTACTTCATAGATGTGTCCTTAGTTTGTTCCCATATTTCAAGACGGACAAGATTTTGTTTCCTAAATTGGTTTAAAAAATGTAAATAACTAACAAAATGAAACAAAAAACATCATGTTAGGGAAGATCCACCCCCTCCACTCGCAAAAGGCCACACTCTTCCACACACACGTGACCGCATCATCTAATCCGAGATCTGTCTTCCCCATATCCTCACAGAAGATTACATTGTAACGTGCAAGTTCTATCCTAAGGTCCACTTCCTCTAGGATGATGACAAATTTTCTATCCGCCCCGCCACTTGAGACATAACGGAACCCTCCCCAGCATCTGGCATCAAACACACATGTAAGAAAAGGGACGGGTGGGATTTGGGCCTTACCCGAGGTCACGCGAGAGCCACAATGCATGACCCCTCGATCCCCTTTAGCTTCCCTTGTGCATCGCCGTTCAACGATCCCGCGCTCTTGTTGGGCACCTCTAGTGACTGAGCCTATAATTTTGTATTAACCAAACTTTGTATTAGTAATCTTTTGTGTTGATATATATCCTTTTTGATTCGGCTTTCAATTTATACAGAAAAGACAATCACCCTTTACAAAAAATCCATTCAGACTACTACGCATTGCATCCCTTTCGCTATGTATGCAAGGGGTAATTAGACTTTCCGCTAGCCTATGAGCTTGGAGAATTTGGTTGATTGTCATATCTTCCGTTGATCAAGCTTTGGGTTTGGTATTTTGCCTTACTGATACCCTCTCGCTATGTTGAAGATGTGCAGCTGGATATTTTGGCATCATATGACCATGAATCATCTCATCAGATTTGGATGTGTTCTCTGTAGAAGAATGCATATAATGGCCAAAACCAACTGAGTTATTCTGCATTTGATTGACATGAAAACCAGTTTTATCTGGCATGCAAGCATAGAAATCATGTAATTGGTTTATTTGCATTGTTTCTCTTTGAGCAAACTCAAAGAGTTGCCCACAACCGTCAGTAAGATTAGCAAACTGGTTTGGAATCTGGTTAATAGAACAGTTGAGGTCGAAAGTTAATCCATTTGACACACAATTTGCTTGCATTGGATTGAATGAATCGGAAGTCGAGCTACTGGTGCCCCCCAATGGCATGCCCTGCGTTGGGCTCACCAAGTATATGGATGCCCTCCATGCGTGGCACCCCACCCTAATAAATAGCCAAGCTCCCAACCCCATTTTGTGTAGCCAGGCGATGTGGGACTAATCACTAAATGGACAAGCCCAACGGGAGAGAATGATTGGTGTGGGCAAGAAGAAGAAGCTTTGTAGAGTATTGGGCCTTGTGTAGTTGCAGAATATGGAGGTAGTCAGCCAACATGAGTAACTGGGTTGTTCCTGACTCGCACAAGGCCACACACGACACTTAGATGGCCCATAGGGGCGCAAGTATGTGTCTCCGATTGCGTGACCAAACAAAATCTTGCCTGAAGTGCCTACAAATGGGACAGCCCAAGACGCAGGTGGACCATAGGCCTTAAGCACTGGGGGTTTTATTTTATTTTTTGCCATTTTTGTTTTCAGTTTTTGCATTCTCTTTTTACTTCATTTTTATTTTATTTCTCAGTTGTGCCATTCTTATTCACAATTTATGCCGTTATATGTCCACCCCTTTGGATTTTCCACCAGCTGTTGAACTACCGACCCACTATAATCACTAGGACAATGCCCGTGCATTGCTACGGGCAACAGGAATCAAACAATCACAATTTAGCAATTGCATCGACCCATAAGTGAAAGGGATATTTATAGTTGTTCTTTACAGAGTGGGATAGTCTGAAGTGGCCTCTCCATTGATATTTGGGTGATGAGCATGGCAGATTGAGAGAAAGAGGATATGTTACATTAGCAAACAAACATTAAAGATTCTAAGTTTGGCTATATCTGCACGGACTTTTCAATTCGACCTTTAAATTAACTTTCGTGTACTACACTTCTCCCCCAAACTGGTTTTGATCCCGCTTTTCTAGTCTCTATTCAGTTTTGAACGGAGCCTCACACACCACACGTGGCCGATCAACTGGACTTGACTTATTATTGTTGGCGCATGTCTAGCCGTCTTGCACGACCTAAGAACTAGATAATATATTGGTATTGCCAAGATCTAAATATATCGGTTCTGCCAATCCTTTTTCGAGAGGCTCGGATTAGTTTTCAAAACATCCAAGTTTAGTTAGCCAGAATTCCACTTTTTTTCAAAAAAAAAGTGTAAGCGGCTTTAAAAGTGGATTTTGCACTTTTTTACAAAGTGCAAAATCTCTTTTTTAGAAAACATTGGTACTTAAGATGAAAATTCATCAATTTGAATATAATGCTTAGTAGTGAAGTGTGTGTACTAGGATTACTGATAATTTAGAGCCCACTGTTATATCCATCGCTCCTCCTATCCATCGCTCCTCCAACCCTCTTTCCAAGCTTAAACACATTATTACACTAGTAGGGAGACCTTTATAGGAATAGATAGTTAGCGGCACGGCAATCTTTCCAGATGCCGGTGGTATTGCGCCAAAGAGGTAAATACACCGGGAGTCATAAAACTTGTACGTGACGGTCAGTTTGATGCACAAACTTGCAAAATACGTGTTTCTAGTCATTGAACTTGTCCTCTTTGTTCATATATGGTGCTTTCTACCGTATCCAGTCATATCCCACGCACGCGTGGTGTGCCAACGTGGCGGGGGCCCACTGTCAGTGGCTGAGGCGGTGGTTAATCCGTGTGCAAATATATTTTTTCTCCATAAAGCACCCCTGTATTTAATTTATTTAGGCTGAAAATCCTTAAAATGAAAAAAAAAATCTGAATGAGCGGGTAGGACTTGAACCCGGGAGATTCGCCTCGCGTACATAGCACTCGGCCAACTAATGTTTGACGCTTAGTGTTAGTCCGCGTATTAGATTTATGTCAAGTCAAACTATACAAGGTTTGACCAAATATATATTTAAAATATCAACATACAATACCAAATATATATTCGATGAAACTACATTTCGTAGTGAATGTAAAAGTATTGATTTCGCATTGTGAATGTTGATACTTTTTCTTATAGATTTGATCAAAGTAGAGATACTTTAACTTCGGACAAAACTTATATGCAGAGTAATAATGGCCGGAGAGAGCATAAGATAGAGACCATAAGAATTAAAGTAAAAATCAAAATGGAAAAAGTGTGTGCAAAGAAGGGGATGCCCCCGTTACAACCTATGACCTCCTGATAAACCCGCCATGTATGGGGTGCCAACCCGACAACAATAACACTAAGAGCATCTCTAGCAGACCCCGTATAAAAGGTCAAACCCGCTAAATAACCTTTTTTGCAGTTCCAGTCGGAAAAACGAGCTTGAACAGACCCCGAAAAATTGTTCGACCCTTAAAAAATTTTAAAGGGCCCTGCAAACGCGAACGTGAAACCCTCGTATATGCGGTTTTGAGGGCAACTTTAACAGGGCCCTGCATACCGGTCAAAGTTGGCGGTTGAGGAATCTTTGCTCCCGCCAACGCCATGAAGCTCGCCCGGCCACCGCGCACGTCCGCCTCCCGGCCGCCGCCCGGCCAACGCGCTTCGTCCGCCACAGCCATCGCGCTTCGCCGCCGGCCGTCCGATAGCCGCCCTCCGTCCGCCGCCCGCCGCCAGTAGCTCGCTGCCCTCGAACGGAGCTAGCAGCTCAATGGATTCAAGAGCTAGCTAGCTCGATCGCCGCCGTTGGATCCGTCGCGGCTCACGCCGCCCGGCAACCCTGGCCTCCGCGCGCGTGCTGCCGCCCGCCGCCTCAGCCTCCGCCGCGCCAGCATCGCCTCTTGTTTTTCCTCATCCGCCTGTTCGCCGGATTGACGCGAGGAAGAGGACGACTAAAAAAAAGAGCTAGTTCTGAGTCTGTTCGGTATATTCAGAGAATATTCTTTTTTACGGGTTGATTATACGGGGTCTGAGTCTGTCCTCGTCCGCGCCGGCCTGCATATACCCTTTTTCGCGAATTGCAAAAGACTTATGCGGGTTGGGATTTTGCGGGGTCTGCTAGAGATGCTCTAAGAGAGGTATACACAAGTTATCTTAAGTATTCTCTTTCTTTTTTTTCTACGTAAGAAAATAACTTATATTCTTGATAAACTTTTCGGACATGCCAACTAATTGTTTCTTTGAATTCGAATAATTTCGAATTTCAAAATCTAGAGAAAATCAAATATAGTGCAGAATGAATATGCATAAATTTTTTGAACAAATGAACTAAACTTTTGGTTGAATTCGAATAAACTGAAATTAAAAAATCTAGATAAAATAAAATATAGTGTAGAATGAATGAAGTAAAAAAATTGGACAAATCAGTTAATTTTTTAATTTGAATAATTTGAAATTTGAAAATCTACATAAAAGAAAATATAGGTCAGATATGTATGTAAATATTTTGGAAAAATCAACTAAAATTTGTTTGAATTTGAATAATCTAGATAGAATAAAATATATCATAGTGAATGTACATAATTTCTTTCGGACAAATCAACATAAATTTTGTTTGAATTTAAATAATTTTAAATTAAAAATCTAGATAAAAACATACTTACGAGGTTAGGAGTGTGTGATATTTTTTCCCGTTATAACGCACCGGCATATGTTTCGCCAAAATGAAACTACGACGCGTGCCGAGAAAACGATGGATTCATGGAGCTACCACATCTTCTTGATCACATGCAAACCATACTAGCAGCTAATAATTACTCCCTCCGTCCCATAACGTAAGACGTTTTTTGACTCTAGTGTAGTGCCAAGAAAGATCTTACATTACTTAATAAACTACTACGATGGATGATGCGTGCATGCATAAACAACATGGGAGCTTTGACGAACGCGATCAGGGAGCGGCCGGCGCCCATCACCTTCGATCACCGCACAAAATCCTCCGTACTCATCTAGAGGGTAAGCGTTGAAGTCGAACTTCGGCGTTACGTTGTCGAGACGCACATTGGACGGAGTGTCCATGGCGAGCGAGGTGTCGGCCGTAGTGCCCGGCAGCGCTTGGTCGCCGAGATCCACTGTGGACTGCACGGGGCGGCGGAAGGTGGCCGTGCCCCGGCGTCGATGACACACATGCTCCGGCAGCTCGTAGGGCAGCAGCCCGTCACGCGCGGCGTTGCGCAACTGCCATTCAAGCATAGCCGGCCGTGGCTTGTCGTCGTCGCCGTCGTTGATAGCGCTCCATGACTTGAGCCACGTGTAATGACGTTTGGGTTATTTGCCGGCGCAGCCGCAGGGCGGCATGGGTAGCTAGCTAGCGCGTGCGGCGGCTACCGTCACGAACGGGATCGGATTGGAGAGGGGTGATGGGGTGGTGTGGATGCGGCAGGAAGGGGAAACTGTGATGGGGGATTTATTAGCGGACGGCATGGCATGTCATGGTGTACACACCATCTGCACACCGTTGGAGAATGCAAAGCGTCAAACGTCTTGTCAAACTGAATGCTTGCGGGGCAATGAAAGAAAAAAACATTATTGCTGGCGTTGGAGACGCGAAATGCCACCGACAAATGTTTCACTTTTTCTTCGGTACAACCCCCTTAGACACATCGACGGACCAGATCTGTCCATACCCCTTTATAAGAAAGGGTAGGATAGTCCTTTTACGAAATACGTCGCCTGGACCGTACAACCGGGAGCAGTAAACTGGGCCGGCCCAGCAGCAAACGATGTACGTGGTGGACTTGCAGTGAAACAGTGGAAAATCCTAAAAAAATTGCTTCCTCAAGCAGGAATCGAACACAAGACCTCCCACACTAACAGAAAGGAGCACAACAACTAGAACGAGCAGTCCATCTTGACTAATTTGCAGCGCGGTCTTTTAAGAACTATGACCAGTAACATATTTGACCATTTTTTTTGGATATTAGAACGTGACTTTTTTTAAACGCGGACATTTTTCCAAATTGTAAACAAAACTTTTAAAATTCAAACAAAATTTCCGAAAAGCGGAACACATTTGTAAACTCCAAACCAATTTAAAACAATGAGACTTTTTTTAAAATTCTGACAATTTTTTAAAACACAAACTACTTTGAAACTTTAAACTTGTTTGAAAATGCGATCATTTTTTGGTATTTTCGAACTTTTTTGTAAAATATGAATAAATAAATAAATAAATATGTTGAACATTTTTTGAAGTTTGCGATTTTGAAAAACAAAAAGATTCATGAACCTTTTAAAACATTCCCGAAAAGGGTAAAAATCGGCCTGAAACCATCTAAAAGTTTCTAAAAACCGGCATCTGCAGAGGCAATGAACATATTAAAATGGGCTGGCTCATGTCCACTCGTATCGATTGGGTGTGTGAGAAATAATGACTGTTTGACGTAATAGGCGTCAAATAGAGTTCCCCCCAATAGGCACCCGATGGGATCGTTGTCGTCTCCTAGTTAAGCCAATGGCTAAGCATTTTTTTATTTTTTTGTTAATTCTTTTTGAAACTTGTTCAAAAAGTTGGAAAATTATTTGGAATACCCTAAAATGTTCTTGTTTTCCAATATATTTTTAGAATTTTAATAAATATTCCGGAATCTCAAAAAATGTTCGTGTTTTTGAATTTTTTGTCCACAAATAGAATAAATGCCTGTGTTTCAAAAAAATGGCCTAGTTTAGCACACTCCTCTCAACTAGTGGTTTTTTGGACTATGGATAATTGACCCCAACTTTTTTCAACCGCATGGTACGGACACATGAGGCATCCATGCCAGATTTGAACGACTTCCAACATCGTTTGCATGTTGCAACACGTCCGACCATTTATCGGTCCTTTTTCACCAAGAAAACTCCTGAAAAGGATTTTTTTTTTCTCGAAAACTCAAATAACTTGCACGGTGAATTGGCCATGTAAGCTCATGGAATAAATTTGGGTCATGTGATGGATGCCAAAAAAATGGTCTCAAACGGAACCTTCTCGCCTACCCGAACACTCTCCATTGAATATGGTATATCTTTTGACATGCATGAAATGATCCAACTTTTGTCAGCGGGTCAGCATGCCCATGGCAGGCATCCATGTCATGTCTGAATGAATTTATACACTGTATGCAAGTTTCATCACGTCTGACCATTTATTGACCATTTTTCACCGAGAAAACTCCAGAAAATACAAAAAAAATTGAAAACTCAAACAACTTGGCATGGCACTTTGAATCGATCATACAAGGCCATTAAAAAAATGGACTCTCAAATGGGCCGTTTTGGCCTACTCGAACTCCCTCTGTTGAACATGGTTCTTTTTGGACATGCATGAATAGATCCTAACTTTTGCAAGAAGGTGGGCATGCCTATGGTAGGCATCTATGCCATGTTTGAACGAATTCTGACACCGTGTGAAAATTGCATCACGTCTCCATTTTTCATCGAGAAAACTTCAGAAAATGCAAGAATTGCCAAAAACCGAAACAGCTTGGCATGGTGCCTTGAATTGGCCATACAAGACCAAGAAAAAATTGGAGCCATTTTAGGGATGTCGAGAAACGAAGTGCTCCCAAACGGACCGTTCTCGCCTACCCAAACACACTCGGTTGAACATGGTATATTTTTTGACATGTATGAAAGGAACCCAACTTTTGAAAGAAGGTGGGCACACCATCAGTTGAAGTTGGGGCCAATTCAAGGATGTCGAGAAACAACGAGCTCTCAAACAGAGCCTTCTGCCTTACCCACACATCCTACTTGAACATGGTTTATTTTTGGAAATTCTTGAAATGACCCCAACTTCTAGAAATAGGTAGGCATGTCCATGGTAGGCATCCATGCCAGGTTTGCACAATTTCCGACACCATATGCAAGCTACGACACGTCTGACCATTTATCGGTTTTTTACCAAGTAAACTTTAGTAAATGCAAAATTAGTTGAAAAATAAAACAACTTTCCATGATGCCTTGAATTGGTCATACAAGCCAATAAAAAAAATTAGGTTCATTTGACGGATGTTGAGAAACAACGTGCTATCAAACAGAGCCGTCTGGACTAGCCGGACAACCTACGCTCCATATGTTGTTTTTTAGGACATTCTTGAAATGACCACAACTTTTGCTAGCAGGTCGGCCTGCCAATAGTAAGCATCTATGATAAGTTTGGAAAATATATTTAAAATCATAATTTAGGTAGCTACTTAAAACTGTTTTTAAGTTTTTAACATAACTAATAAATAATAAGGGAAAATGAAAATTGTAAAGGATTTTTAAAAAACATTCAATAAATATTTGAAGGAAAAATAATTTAAAATCATAATTTAATCACCTGGTCCGATCTCATCAACAACTTCACAGTGTCAGTTCACAACGCATCCTCGGTCGGCAGTGGCTACGAGCTTGTATAATAAAGAACGTAAGGAAGCAAGCACATGGATACCAGACCTGAAGCTAATATTATGGTGAATACAGAATACAAGTGATATGAAAATATGAAGCCTATGATTTTGGAGATAGGAATGAAGCAAATATTTAGGTCGTTGGAAGCATGTCATATGGACCAATGAAGCATGTTAATTTTGAGTTGATGTGGAGACAAAATTTGAGCGTAGTTTGGTGCACTGCAAATGAACTGAGACGAATTTTTTGGTGTCTTTTTAGTTGCACAGGAAGTAAATTTTGGTAACATTGGATACAAATTTCGCTAGATTGATTATTTCCCTTTAAAATCTTGAATTAGTTTTCTAAGATTTATTTTGCTTTCTTAAATCAGTGATTTGTTTCCCAACTCACGTGATTTATGGGCAGTTATTAGTTTCTACCAATCACATAAGGAAAAAGCTTTCCTGGCGCACGTTCTATGCCTTCCAATCGGATTTGTGTGTCAGTTTCTACAAACCGAATGATGAGATGACGAAGTGGTCTGATCTGATCCCTAGCGTTTCTCTTTTTTTTTTTAGCGTCACATCTGCCGCGTAAATAAGAAAAATCAAATGTTGTATGTAGCACAGCAGTCCGAGGTGTCCTAGTTGGTTCTGCCAGAGGATTGATACTGGGATGTAAGGAGTTCGAATCTCACTACTGGCATCTATTTTTGAATCTTATTAAGAAAAATATTAATGGGCGAGCGCGAGAATATTAAAGAAAATAGTAATGGGCCGAGCCCAGGATGCGTGGTTAGCACCGAGCTGGGCTCTCCAAATGAACAAACATACGGCGTATACGTCTCAGCGGACAACCTATGGTAAATAAAAAATAGATACAATATGTGAAATGTCTGTACTACCCTTTATACGTTTTAGAGGGGGTTGTACCGAAGCGGAACTCCAAATGTTTTACCAGTGGCTCCCTCAAAAAAAAATTGTTTTACCAGTGGCGTCAACCCAGCCGCCCGCGTGTAGGGCTGCAAGAAAAGCTCGAGACTCGTAAGCCACTCGAGATCGACTCGTTTTTTGGCTCGACTCGAGATCGACCCGAAAATAAATGAACTGAGTTTGAACACTTTATGTAGCTCGACGGAAAAACGAGCCGATCTTGAGCTAATATTGGCTCGCTCGATTTTAGCTCGATAGCTCGACATAATACCATTATGTTCAATGATTATGCCATATATTAGATGAAAATAAGATAATTTGTACAATATATGATGTCCATGATTTTTCTCCATTTTATTAACTAGCAAACATGGTAGCTTAATTAAGTGTAGAGAAGATTTAGGTCTAATTATGGTACGTGATCGCCTATGTGTTAAATATCCTATTGCTTTTGGCAAAATTTCCCAGCATATGGACCTTCTTTTTCTTGTTTTTCATCCACGAAGACCACCATGTATTTCTAGTTCGCCCAAGAGACAAAGATGTGCTCGGAGCTCTCCTGAGCACGACGAGACTGACGTACAAAGTTGTGTCATGTTGTGTCCTTATCTAGTCTGAATAATCATCATAGATTTATAATTTTTTACCATTTTATTTAGCTCGAAACTAGCTCGAGATCGGTACACGCTGAGCACGAGTCATGTTCTACAGCTCGATCTTGAGCTTCACTCAGATTGAGCTCGCTCGAATTTTAATATGAGTTGAGCTGAGCCAACTCCAACTCGCCCGAACTCGACTCGTTTGCAGCCCTACCCGCGTGCCATCTGTATAGGCATTTTACCGATATTGATGCCATTAATAAGTCAATTAATTAAGTATGTTTTGCACAAAAAACCTTAAATCTGTCCATGTCCAGTTACATGTATTGTTGCCATTTTGCATAAGTCTTTGTTACTGTCATGTGGTGTAAATAATGTTAAACACTATACAAAAGTTTGCATTAACACAAAACAATTTGAATGGCGTCATGTAAATGCTTTCGGACGACAAGACGAAATGTTAAACATAATATATGTGAAAATCACATTGTAAAGCTAATTAAGTTACGAAGTTCATATACGAGTACTAAAAGATTCAAGTTTTACATAGTTCATTTACGTACTTTTAAATGTACACACTATATATACAAAATGTTTTTTTTTCTAGAGATATAGTATGGATGTTGGACCGCTACCCAACGCCGCTAAAGGGGCCCTGCACAAATAAAAGGCATCCATCCGGGAGTGGATTTCTCTTATTGACTCCCCCCTCTCCACACAAACCATCACTCCCTCTCGCGTAGCCGGCTTCCCGATGGACGAGTCGCCAGCTCCTTCCCTAATCCCTTCCCTGGCTACATCACCGCCACCATCGCCGATGTGGATCCCGCCACCCTCGCCACCATGGGACATCGAGATGGTGGGCAATGTGGCATGGCGAAAGCATCTTGCCGCAGAGGCGCAAATCGAGACACACCATGCCGATGAGGACCTCGTGGCACAAATCAGCGGCGACCGGGAGTACGTGCAAGAGCAGCTCGCCATTGACCGCTCCTTCGAGTCCATTCGGGGCGACGAGGGAAAGAGGGACGACATGCGCCGCCAGGAGATGCAGCCAACCCCGACTCTGGCTCCTGCACATCCTGCTACTCCATCCACGGAGGTGTTGTAGATGGTGGACACGCTGCCAAAGGTTCATGACGTATTTAGGTTGCTTCCTCCCGGCGAGCAGGAGAAGATCTTGCAGCATCTGAGCCAACCTCCCCTACTCCGGCAGCTCCTCCATCCCACGTTTGGCATGGCGCCGGTTGTGGCTACGACCACGAGGACATCATTGACATCTCGGAGGATGACGCGTCGGCATCCCGGTGGAGAGGAATCGAGCGCACGAATTAGTTGTAATTAGATGTTATTTTCTGATTTGAACAGTATTGTTCAAATCTGTGTAATATGGATGCCAGCTAGTTTATTATTAATGTAACTAGCGAGGTTACCCACGCTTTTGCATGGCTAGAAATTTTTAATCTACAATTTCATATATAATCTATATATTATCATTTTAAATATTTTTAATTCTCAAAATAAACATCATGTACGTCATAATTTTTAAAAAAATTCTTGACCTCATTTAGTTCATTGTAAGGTGTGTACTCATAAATGTTTCTGATTTACAATGAATTATATAGAACCATTAAACATTTCCAATTCAAACATATGGTTAAAGAATGCATATACTTATGTTGTTGCATTTGTAATGCCTTTGTCTGCCTATAGAACAGCATCTTGGGAAAGCTGCAAAAGAAAATTTTGGATTTAGAGTGGAACTTAGCTTTCCAAATCCACTTACAATCACAGCCAGCCAAATCTTTTTCCAAATAGTCATATATAGAGTTAGTTGTGTAACATCACTTAGCTCCCAATGCCCACTCAACCTTGTCAGGGTTAGTAGACAAACTAAGATTATTGATCACATCCGGAATCTCTGTCCACTGCTTGAACAGATCCACGTTCAGCCTCCGCCTAAACAGATCACCAGTGTATGTCTCTCGATATTGAGCAACACTGTTCGGTAATTGCATATACCGAAAAGGAGGGGGTATTTTTCACATAAGGGTGTTTGATCACCCCAGAGGATCATGCCACAGCCACGCAATTGTCCTAGAATGAACAACTACCCTTCTACCGGCCATAAAGAGATCTTTAACTTTCATAAGAGATTTCCAGATTGGGGAATACATTAAAAAATCACACTATATTACATAAAATGTTCACTGTATATTGCAATAGGTACAAAAATAAAAAAGTGCAAAAAGAAAAAAAAAATATGAAATATGAAATAAAATTAGAAAAAAGAAAAAAACGATGCAGAAGAAAAAGGAGAAAAAAGATAATACAAAAAAGTAAAACAGCCAGCGAAGGAAGGACATTTGGGCCGGCCCATTAATGCCTGCTCTTCGCGAAGGCTCGACTATTTGCCGCCCACAGGCAGCAAATAGGATGCTCGCAACCTGTTCGGGCGAAAAAAAACTAGCAAACGCGTACCCCGTGCGCTTTGGACCGGCCCATTACAGGGAGGGGCGGTACTTTTTCATCCTTTTTTTCTTTCCCTTATATATTTTTATTTTACTTTTAAAGTAAAATTGCGGATTTACATAATCTAAATAAGAAAAATGTTCGTAAATTTTAAAAATATTTCTGGATTTTTAAATTGAATTTCCAAAATTTCTTGAATTCGAAAAAATTACCTGTATTTCGAAAAGGGTTCCGAATATCTTCAAGAATTTGATAATTGTGCGCAGATTTTAAAAAATGTTAGTGAATATGAAAAATATCCCAAATTTAAAATAAGTGATCATGAATTTCAAACTTATACCTGTTTTTCAAGAAATGATCGCGACTTTGAAAATTGTTCCTGGATTTCATAAAATGTTCATGAATTTGAAATTGTTATAGTGTCTATGTTCACAAATTTATAAAAAGGTACTAGATTTAAATTAACACGAATTTGAAAATTGTTTTCATATTTCAAAAAATGTTCATCTATTTGTAAAATGTTCATGAATTTAAAAATTGTTCACGTATTTCAAAAAATGTCCCAAATTTAAAGAAGCACTTGTAGGAATTAGGATCTGTCGGCTAGATGCCAATCACTATGTGTAAAGGATCTGTAGGACGGGCTTCATCTTGGCCGCCAGCGTGGCTAGCGAGACTACATCTTGGATTACCACATGAACTCGAGACATAAACGATAGAACGAATGATCCAAATGCGAATTTGTTGGCTGCGTCCATCATCATATGTACTATGTTACTAGACAATATCACATGGAAACTAAATTTGACAGAAAACTTCCTAAGAGTCACGTTTGAAAGTTTAGAAAAAATGTAAAAAGAATATGGGATGTTAACAGGGTGATGCTCTATTGCCAATGCAGAATTCCTAGTTCAAACGCATTACCATTTATGAGCTATGGAAAAAAATAGAAATGAATAGTGACATTTACTTTTCGACACTATTCAATATTGATTTTGTTTTTCGGTAAGTCGTAAATGTTAATGTGTTTGAACTTGGCAATTTCGTATGACAATAGATCATCACACCTTAGAACTTCAAAACATCGTTTCCATGTGGTTTTTCACATGCAAACGCATTGCCATTTCGTACATTTTAAAGATTTTTTCAAAACTTGAAAATATCGTTTCCATGTGGTTTTCACTACAGGAATAAGCTAATTTGCCGTCAGTGAGGTTCTTTGCCGTCAGCATATCATCGGGGCAGACGGCAAAGAGTTGTTTTGCCGTCAGTGGTTGACGGCAAAGAATGGATGACGACAAATACATACTTTGCCGTCTGCAAAAGAAATAACAGACGGCAAAAACACTTTGCCGTCTGTACATTTTTTTGTAGACGGCAAATCACATACTTTGCCGTCTGCAAAAAAACCACAGACGGCAAAGACACTTTGCCGTCTGTGGTTTTTTGCAGACGGCAAAGTATGTGATTTGCCGTCTGTAAATAAAATCGCAGACGGCAAAGAGAAAGCACAACCCACGGATCGATCTCGTGGATCGATGACGTGGCAGCAGATCCGCGGCCCACCCAGAAATCCCAACGGCCACACCACAATCTCGCGCCCCCACCACTCACCACGATCCATCCCGACCACAAACCCCTTCTCTGTGCCTTATCCTCTCGCACACCTTTCTCTCTCTCGTACATATCTCTCTTCTTGTAGGAACTGCCGCCGCTTCTGCTGCCCTTGCCGCCTTCGCCTCACCGCCCCGCCACCGCCCCCCGCCCGGCCGCAGCTCCGCCACTCGCCGTCCGGATGCCGCCCCTTGCCTCCTCCCCTCTCCATCGAGCCCGCCACGGCCGACCTCGGCGCTCCAACCCGTCGCCCCCGTCGGCCGGCCGGCTCCGGCCCGTCCTCCGCGAGCGCCGGCTCCGTCCCCGCAGGATCCCGGCTCCGTCCCCCGGAGGATCCGGCGTCCCCCGCAGCTCCGTCGGCCGCCTCGCCCCCCCCCCTCACAACCTGGCCCTTTCCTCTCGCCTCCGGCGCCGCCAAGGCCTTGTCTCGCTCGCCCCGGCCGCCGGCCCCATCCCTCAATGCTGCGCGCCGCACCACCTCGCGGACGAGCGTGGCAAGCTCCATTGCGGCGGCGGACGCCTTGAGCCCCATCCCTCTTGTAATTTTTTTGTGAGATATCCCTCTTGTATTCTCTGTAATTCATTTGTGTGTACTCTGTGTAATGTGTAATCTGTGTATTTTGTGAAATGGAACAGTTTTGTATTGTGAAATTCATCCGTGGAGTCTTGGAACAACAAGTGTATGGATATTATGGTTTTAGTCGTGGTCTGTTTTTTTAATATAAAAAATTCTTTGCCGTTAGTGATTTTTGAGGCAGACGGCAAAGGCATAGATTCTAGCTGACGGCAACGACACTTTTCTTTGCCATCTGGGGTATATGTGCAGGACGGCAAAGGTGGTTCGGCTGACGGCAAAATCTTTGCCGTCTGCCCGATTAAAAGCTGACGGCAAAGCGGTCTTTGCCGGCATCCTCTTTGCCGTCTATGTTTGCCGTCAGCCGGCTGATGGCAAACTCTTTGCCGTCTGTATTTCGCTCTTTGCCGTCTGTGACTACCAGACGGCAAACTAACTGATTCCTGTAGTGTTTCATCAGTTTCCACTGAAACTTGATTTCCATGTGATATTCTCTCCTATATTATATTCCCATGCCTTGTATGCTATCAAATGTCACAACGTAACTGGGTGATTATAAAGATGCTCTACAGGTATCTCCGAAGGTGTTTGTTGAGTTGGCATAGATCGAGATTAGTATTTGTCACTCCAAATATCAGAGAGGTATCTCTAGGCTACAAGCAAACGACTAAGGAGTTAGTCACGAGGTGATGTATTATGGAACGAGTAAAGAGACTTGCCGGTAACGAGATTGAACTAGGTATGAATATAACGACGGTCGAATCTCGGGCAAATAACATATCAATAGACAAAGGGAATAACGTATGTTGTCATAATGGTTCGACCGATAAAGATATTCGTAGAATATGTAGGAGCCAATATGAGCATCCAGGTTCTGGTATTGGTTATTGAACGGAGAGGTGTCTCGGTCATGTCTACATAGTTCTCGAACCCGTAGGGTCCCCACGCTTAATGTTCGATGACGATATAGTATTATATGAGTTATGTGATCTGGTGACTGAATGTTGTTCGGAGTCCCGGATGAGATCACAGACATGACGAGGAGTCTCAAAATGTTCGAGAGGTAAAGATTGATATATAGGACGATAGTATTCGGACACATGAAGTGTCCCGGATGGTACTAGGTACATATCAGGTCAGCGGAAGGGGTTCCGGGCACCCCCTGGAAAAGATATGGGCCTTATGGGCCAGGAGGGGAAACGCACCAGCCACCAGGGGCTGGTGCGCCCCCCATATGGGCCGAACCAGGGGGAGAAGGAAAAGAAGGGAAGAGAAAGGAAAGGGGGGATTCGGCCTCCCCCTTCCCTTTCTCCCCCACCCTCCTCTTTCCTTCCCCCTCCGGCTAATATGGAAGGGGGGCGCGGCCAAGGAGGAACCCAAGTAGGACTCGGTCCTACTTGGGGTGCCTCCTGACCTCTCCCCTCCCTCTCCCACCTATATATATGTGGGGGGGCACCGCCCTAGCACACACCAGACAATTGCCTAGCCGTGTGCGGCGCCCACCCTCCCCACCGTTTACAACCCCGGTCATATTTTCGTAGTGCTTAGGCGAAGCTCTGCGGAGATCAGTTCACCATCACCGTCACCACGCTGTCGTGCTGACGGAACTCATCTACTACCTCGAAGTCTTGCTGGATCAAGAAGGCGAGGGACGTCACTGAGCTGAACGTGTGCAGAACTCAGAGGTGTCGTATGTTCGGTACTTGATCGGTCGGTGTCGGTGTCAAAACCGGCGGATCTCGGGTAGGGGGTCCTGAACTGTGCGTCTAGGCGGATGGTAACAGGAGACAAGGGACACGATGTTTTTACCCAGGTTCGGGCCCTCTCGATGGAGGTAAAACCCTACTCCTGCTTGATTGATATTGATGATATGGGTAGTACAAGAGTGGATCTACCACGAGATCAAGGAGGCTAAGCCTAGAAGCTAGCCTATGGTATGATTGTCATAATGGTTGTTCGTCCTACGGACTAAAACCCTCTGGTTTATATAGACACCGGAAAGGGCTAGGGTTACACAGAGTCGGTTACAATGGTAGAAGATCTACATATCCGTATCAGCAAGCTCGCCTTCCACGCCAAGGAAAGTCCCATCCGGACACGGGACGAAGTCTTCAATCTTGTATCTTCATAGTCTTGGAGTCCGGCCGATGATGATAGTCCGGCTATCCGGACACCCCCTAGTCCAGGACTCCCTCAGTAGCCCCTGAACCAGGCTTCAATGACGATGAGTTCGGTGTGCATATTGTTCGGCATTGCAAGGCGGGTTCCTCCTCCGAATAATTCATAGAAGATTGCGAACACTAGGATAGTGTCCGGCTCTACAAAATAAATTCCACATTCCACCGTACAGAGAATAATATGTACACAAGTTCGATCTGTTGACGTATTTTGTGGCATGACGTTACGCCACCACCAAGCCTTTACTTGAATCGTTTTTATTATACCACCTCAGCGCGTTTAGCGAAGCGGTTTCCTTGGCACGTCTTGTCAAAGCAGAGATCGTGTTCCCCTTATTCCGGGATTCCCATCAATACGGACGTGGGTAACCCAACCGTGCTCACCGCCACGCCTCCTCTATCGAAGGTGAGTCCCAAACGGTCACGGGGACGGCTCTTGGTATTCTCCCTCTTTATAATGGGACCAAGGCTCATTCCTTTTCTTCAACCCTCCATCGAATCTGCCTCTTGCCCCGAGTTCCAACACCCAGAGCCTCAGATTCGAGCGCCCCGGACCTTCCACGATGTCCGGCCTCAACCAACAGGGCTGGTGGATGCCCTCCTCCGTTACAGAAGAGGACGTGCAAAAGCTAAGAGAAGCCAAGTACCTGCCTTACGAGATTTCACATAGGTTGCCCACCGAAGGGCAAGTCATTCCCACTCCTGAGCCCGGCGAAAGCGTCTAATTTGTGTCCCACCTCCGTCAGGGTTTAGGCTTCCCGATGGATCCTTTTGTGAGAGGGCTTATGTTTTACTATGGGTTGGAATTCCACGACTTGGCTCCGGAGTTCATCCTCCACATCTCATCATTCATTGTCGTCTGCGAGGCCTTCCTCCGCATTACCCCCCACTTCGGTTTGTGGCTCAAGACCTTCAACGTGGAGCCGAAGATGATCGAGGGGCGTCAAGAAGAGTGCGGCGGGGCGGTTATAAGCATGAGGGCCGATGCTCCATGGCCCGAGGGCTCTTTCCAGGAGGAGCTTGGCTTGTGGCAATGGGAGTGGTTCTATATAACCGCTCCCAGGGGCAGCAGGCAGAAGCCGCCGCCCATCTTTCGCTCGGGCCCTCCACAGCGGCTGATGTCGTGGGTCAACCAAGGGCTCAACTGGGGTCCGTCAAAGGACGTACCCCTATTGCAAGGCCGGATTCGAGACCTCTAAGAGAGGGAGATCAATCTGGTCATGGTGATGCAGGTTATGCTGATTCGGCGTCTTCTGCCCTACAAGCGTTGCCCCCTTCACCTGTGGGAATTCAATCCAGAGGGGCCTCGAGCTCTCCAACACTTCATGGGTGCAACACCCGTGGAGATGTATAAATTGTTCTTCCAATAACAAGAGATGTGTCCGGAATTGACCGAGGATTCCGGCCTAAGCTGCAATCGCCCGGATGCTCAGGTAAGTGGCCCTGCGTCCGGACACACTGTTTGTTTGCGCCTTCTTGAATTTGCCTTTTAACCCATCGTCTCTTGAATAGGAGTGGATAGCGCAAGCGAAACCGTCTGGTGTCCGCCCCCCTCCGGAGACGCGCGGATCCGTGGCTGGTCAGGATGCTGGAGGTTGCGCCTTCAGAGGAAGGCGAAAGGGAGAACAGGGAAACTACCACCTCTACCAAGGAGGCATTTGAGAAAGGGGGAATCGAGAATCCCTCCTTCCAAGGGGAGAAGAGGACTGCTTCCGAAAACCCAGAGGCCAAGGCCTCGAAGCGGGGGAAGAGATCTTCACCAGAGGGTCCTGCGTCCGGGGAGGCCCCGGCCGCACTATCGCCCCTAAGGAATCAGCCCTCCAGCGAGCCATAAGTAGAAAAAAGGGGTTCTGTAATAAGAGACATCCCTATTTTTGCTTCTGGGGATAACCGAAGATTTTACCTTGTAGTTCGGATCTCCGTCCTTCTCAGATGAGCTCGTCTTCGGGGGACCTTCGTCCGGAGATGGTGGAGAGCGAGACGCCTCCATCTGCCGCACCATCAGGTCGAGCAGACGAACCTGAGGTGTCATCGCGGAGGGTATCCCCGAGTCTGGCTGGGCCGGAGAGTTCGGCACCAACTGGAGTGCGGCCGGGGGAGCTGAAGGATCTGCTTGAGATGGCGTCTATCTCAGAAGGTCACCGTACATTGATGTGTATGGTTATTGGAAGAATTTCGTCCGCCGAAGGCGGGTTGCATGATGCCGTCAGAAGTTTGCTGGTGGGGTTTGAGGTACGTAAAAATGACATGCCTTTTGACAGTTTTACACATAAAGTGCGCCCTGTATAAATAGTAGCCCCTGAGAATCGGTATGTTGTCGAAAGCGACAGCGTGCCGAGGATCAAAATCGCAGGAATTAATTTTCGCCTTCCCTATGCAGGTGGCGGATAGTCCGGTGGCCAGCCGGACTGATGGAGTTGCCGAACTAAAGCGGCAACTCGATGTTGCGGATGCGGACATCGTGCTGGTCAATAAGCGACTTGACGAGTCACAAGGTAGTTTGTTTCTCCGTGGTCACCTAGTAAGGGAGCTGAAGCCCACTCCATACAACATGTGTGCTTAATGTAGATGGTGCCGCTGCTGTGGAGGGCCTTCGGGAAGAACTTGCTCAAGCCAAGGAGCAGGCCAGAAGGAGTGATGCGGCTGCCTCGAGGGTGGCCAAAGAGCTAGAAGCCGAAAGGGCTGCTCACTGCCGAAGCAAGGAGGAGATGACCGAAATGGCCGTGAAGTTGAAAGATGTTACCGACCGCTATGAGGTTCTTGAAAAAGAACGCCGAGCGGAGCAAGAAGACCTGAGGAAGGCCACCGCCGAAGCCAAGGATGCCCGTTCTGCAATGAGGGCTATAAAAGAGGAGCTGCGCCAGGCCGGGGATATTGCGGTTGGCAAGCCCTTTCTGCTACGCAGGAGGTTTACAGATCCGAAGTATGCTCAGCTTGGCCAGCTGTGGGGTCCGGAGGATCCTTATATGGATTTAGCGGCGAGTGCGGCGGATGCTGTTGTGCACTTCCGAAGTCAAAAGGATCACGAGACGGAAGAGCTTTTTTGGTCTCAATTCCATAGTCCGGAGCGTTCACTTCCGTTGACCGATCGCTTGGCTGAGTGGGCTGAGCTGAATAGATTGTCCGGACTTGGCATGACGGATATCGTGGCTCATGTTTGGCCGGATAGGCCCAAGCCGAAGAGCTATTTCGGCTTATTGCAGCAATTCCTTGGGGCGGTGCCGCATATTAAGGTGATGAAGCGGTCGGCTTGCATAGAGGGTGCACGGATGGCCCTCGCCCGTGTGAAGACATACTTGACGGAAATGGACGCCACCGCTGTTGCAACCCGGGGTTCGGACGAGAGCCAGTTACCCGCCGAGCACTATTTTGGGGAAGTTATGCGTGGTGCTCGTGTAATAGAGTCGCAGTGCTCAAAAAAATGTCATGTTCAAATGAACTTTATGGTTTGTAAAACGATGTTTATAATATAAGCGCTTTATGTACTTGTGCGTTCAAGTATTGAAATATCTCTGTCGGCCGTTAATGTATACTTGCGTATAACACGAAAGATGGCAGTCTTGACTTCAGCCCCCACGCACATGGTGCGGGGTGTTTCTTGAAATAGTGCATTTTCACACTTAATCCAATGTCTTGGTCCTGTGAAGGAGGTGGTAGCATAGCAAACGAGGCAACCGGACTATAATGCTTTATCACTTTCACTTAGCCATAGGAGTTCGAAGGTGGGGCTACGATATAGCCCCTAGGGGCACCGCGCTCTCCGGATTTGGGGCGCGTGTGTGCCTGACCGGGAAGCGGTCCTTCGTTAAAGCGGAGGAATTATAAACACTCCGGAGGTCGATCGAGTGGTTGACCAGTCTCGCTACATCATGATGATTAGTTTTCGGCTTTTCTCTTGAGGTGCTCACCCGGCGAACCGGAACACAATCGCGATAGTTCTCCGGTGCGCGTTAGCCGATGATACGGAGCGTAAGGCAGCAAAACACAGGGGCCGGGCAAACCCAACATTTGACCAAAGACATGATTCGAGCTGATGCATATAACGCCTAACTCGAGACGCCGAAAACTCCCTGAGGTGTTCGGTCTTTATGATGACGGGCAGATCAATGCCCTAAGCCCCTAGTGTCCAGGTACACGCGAGATCCTCTGACGCGGCCGATGCCAAAATGTCAGCCTCCTCTCTGGTTATGATGAGAAATCAGGGGATGTATAGCAACAAGAGACAGTAAAAAAGGTTTACGCAGGGTCTTAATCTGAAAAGAATCCTTGCAGCGGGTCCCCCTCGCTGCGTCTGCGCTTTGTGTCTCCGTTGTCTTTGTATCTGGGACGGGTGTAACACGCTGTTCATCTGTAAAAGAGAGGAACTTAGTTTGAAAAGAAATCGTGTGAAAAATGTATTGAAAATCGAAGTATGAATGAATGAATAAAGTTGAGCTTTTACTGGCTCTTTATTGCTCATACGCACAGCCCCTTGTGAAGGGGTGTGCGGCTAGGGAGCCCCTAGTTTATTTATGCCGGACTCGCCTAGCCGTGTCCGGGGTCTTGAACAACCTTTTAATGAGATGATGCCGCGTGGACCGGGCATTTTAAGTGTAAGAGACGCGTAGTGCGGTATTGCGTTGAAGCGGGCGAAAGCTTCGTGTCCCAATAGTGCTTGGTGGCTACTTTTGAATGGGGCGACATGAAAGATTAGCTTTTCGCGTCGGAAGTTGTCGGGTGACCCAAACACAACTTCTAGTAGTAAAGAGCCCGTGCACTTGGCGTAAGGGCTTGGCGTCACTCCTTTGAAGGAAGTGCGGCTATGGCGAATTTTAGTAAGGTCTATCCCCAACTTGCGGATTGTGTCCGGATATAGCAGGTTTAAATCGCTGCCGCCATCCATTAGGACTTGTGTAAATTGTAGTCCGTCGATTATAGGATCCAATATCAGAGTAGTCCATCCTGCGTTTCGAATACTGCTGGAATAGTCCAGGTGGTCGAAAGTAATTGGTTTTGACCTCCAGTCTCGAGGTTCCGCTGGGGTGGACCGTGCGACCCATACTTTAGCGGGTGCCGCACTATTGTTCCGTATTATCACGTGAAGTGAGTTTACTGTTTTGACTTCTTGTGGGAAAGTCTTTTGTTTTCCGGCGCTCTGCTGGTGGGGTTCGTCGTCATCCTCGCTTGGCACGTCGAGCCCCTTGTGTTCGGCATTGAGTCGGCCGGACTGTTTGAAGACCCAACAATCTCGGTGGGTGTGATTTGCAGGCTTCCCGGAGGTGCTGTGGATTTGACATATCCGATCCAAAATTTTGTTTAGGTTAGATAGCTCGTC
Organism: Aegilops speltoides; assembly: GCA_021437245.1. Taxonomy (NCBI): domain Eukaryota; kingdom Viridiplantae; phylum Streptophyta; class Magnoliopsida; order Poales; family Poaceae; genus Aegilops; species Aegilops speltoides. Next base: position 449,465,694 of record CM038141.1, read on the forward strand.
ACTGTTGTCCTTAAGAGGCAGTGTTTTATTGTTCGGCCGCGAGCTTTTGAATCCGGCGTTGACCGCCGTGTTCTTTGGGATGTTTTCTTTATTTCGGCGCTGGTCCTTTCTGCGCCGTGATTTTCCGTTTCCATCTCTGATCTCGGATGTACTCGGGTCGCTGGTGCTGCATCTTGCTAGCCAGCTATCTTTCCCCGCGCAAAAGCGGGTCATGAGGCTTGTTAGCGCGGCCATTGTTCTCGGCTTCTCTTGGCCGAGGTGTCTGGCGAGCCATTCGTCTCGGACATTATGTTTAAAAGCTACTAAGGCTTCGGCGTCCGGATAGTCGACTATTTGGTTCTTTTTTGTGAGGAACATGTTCTAGAATTTGCGCGCTGATTCTCCAGGTTGTTGAGTTAAGTGACTTAAATCGTCTGCATCCGGAGGGCGGACATAAGTCCCCTGAAAATTTGCTCTAAACGCGTCCTCGAGCTCTTCCCAACTTCCAATGGTATTTTCTGGGAGGCTTTTGAGTCAATGCCGAGCTGGCCCTTTGAGCTTGAGGGGTAGATATTTTATGGCGTGGAGATCATCTCCTCTAGCCATATGTATGTGCAGGATGTAATCCTCAATCCAGACTCTGGGGCCTGTTGTTCCATCATATGCCTCTATGTTTACGGGCTTGAACCCCGCTGGAAATTCATGATCCAGCACCTCATCGGTGAAACATAGTGGGTGTGCGGCGCCCCTGTATTTAGGTGTGCTGTTATCTTCGAACACTCGGCGTGTTGTGTTGCTTCCTGGGGCCCTCTTCTTTGGCCCATATATGGACCTGACCGGGCCGTCCGTTTTGCAAGGATATTTATGTGTGTCATGTGCGGATCTGGTCTGCAGCCGCTTGCCGCTCTGGCTGTCATCTGCTTTCGTCTATCCGCCAGCGGCCTCTTTGCTTTTTGATTGTGGGGCTCTCGGCCTCCTCGTCGGTCGGGCAGCAGCTTGCGCTTCGGGTAGCTCTTTGTTTGGTGGCTATTGCCGTATTTGTCCGCGGTCTTGAGTACTTTGCTCCACCTCATTATGAGTATGTCTTCCGCTGTTTTGAGCTTCCGTTTCTCCTTGTTCAAACTTCTTGCAGTGGCGACGAGCCTTTTTTGAAGGTTCTTATGCTCCGGTGGTGTGTCCGGCGTGAGATCGTCTGGACTGTTGTTTTCGCCAAGGATTAGTTGATTATCTGATTCATCCTGTTCGGGTGGCTACTTGATTGCATGTTCGTCGCCCACTGGTTTGCCCTGCTCTATGGCTGGGTCAGTATGAGCGTTGTTGTTATCGAGGTGGGACTTGGGGTGGCGCTTACGTCGCCGTTTCGGCTGTTTTTTGGGGGAATTATCCTTCGCCGCGTCCCGTTGTTCCTCGTTATCGCTCCCTTTTGGGGTGTCCACCATATATATATCATGAATTGAGGTGGCTTTCCGGTGCCCTGTAGGCACTGGTTCTTGGTCTTCTCCGGCATCATCGTCCATACCGTCGATGCCTTCAGAGTCGTAGTCTAGCATGTCGGTTTGATCGTCGACAGTGGCTACAAAGTGGGTGGTGGGTGGGCTTTGAATTTCTTCGTCGTCCACATCCCAACCATCCTGGCCGCAGTCCGGCCAACGAGAGGTACTTTAGCGAATTCAGGATGTCGCCAAAGGGTGAGTGCTGAAAGATGTCTGCAGTGGTGAATTCCATGGTCGGCGCCCAATCGGATTCGATTGGCGGGGGCGCAGAAGGTTCGGAGTCCAGAAAGGAGTCCGGCACCTCGGAGTCATGAGCTTTGCAAAGGACAAGGTCAGTATTCGGCTCCATCGCTGTAGAAGTTAAATCATGCCCATCGTGATAGTGCGGCGCGCTCGGCTGTGGCTCGAATCCATCGAACATCAAGTCTCCACTGATGTCAGCCGTGACGTTTAGGCTTCCAAACCTGACCTGATGGCCAGGGGCGTAGCTTTCGATCTGCTCGGATGGCTGCTTAATTGGCCCGATTGCAAACCGCCAAACACGAAGATCTGTCCAGGGAGAAAAGTCTCACCCTGGACTGTGTTGTTGTTGATTGAAGAAGCCATCAAGCCTATCGGTGACGACACAGAGGAACTCTCAATGAAAGCACCAATGTCGGTGTCAAAACCGGCGGATCTCGGTAGTAGGGGTCCCGAGCTGTGCGTCTAGGTGGATGGTAACGGAGACAAGGGACACGATGTTTTACCTGTGTTGGGCCCTCTCGATGGAGGTAAAACCCTACTCCTGCTTGATTGATATTAATGATATGGGTAGTACAAGAGTGGATCTACCACGAGATCAAGGAGGCTAAGCCCTAGAAGCTAGCCTATGGTATGATTGTCGTAATGGTTGTTCGTCCTATGGACTAAAACCCTCCGGTTTATATAGACACCGGAAAGGGCTAGGGTTACACAGAGTCGGTTACAATAGTAGGAGATCTACATATCCGTATCGCCAAGCTTGCCTTCCACGCCAAGGAAAGTCCCATCCGGACACGGGACGAAGTCTTCAATCTTGTATCTTCATAGTCTTGGAGTCCGGCCGATGATGATAGTCCGGCTATCCGGACACCCCCTAGTCCAGGACTCCCTCAGTCGGAGCTAGAAGAAGTTCGACTACATCAACCGCGTTGTGAAATGCTTCCGCTTACGGTCTACGAGGGTACATAGACACACTCTCCTCGTCGTTGCTATGCATCTCCATGGATAGATCATTACGTGTGCGTAGAAAAAAAATTGTTTTCCATGCAACGATTCCCAATAGTGGCATCATGAGCCAGGCTTATGCATAGATGATATGCATGAGTAGAACACAAAGAGTTGTGGGTGGTGATAGTTGATGACCCACAAGTATAGGGAATCTATCGTAGTCCTTTTGATAAGTAAGAGTGTTGAACCCAACGAGGAGTAGAAGGAAATGACAAGCGGTTTTCTGTAAGGTATTCTCTGCAAGCACTGAAATTGTAGGTAACAGATAGTTTTGTGATAAGATAATTGGTAACGGGTAACAAGCAATGAAAGTAAATAAAGTGCAGCAAGGTGGCCCAATCCTTTTTGTAGCAAAGGACAAGCCTGGACAATTTCTTATAATGAGAAAGTGCTCCCGAGGACACATGGGAATTATCGTCAAGCTAGTTTTCATCACGCTCATATGATTCGCGTTCGGTACTTTGATAATTTGATATGTGGGTGGACCGGTGCTTGGGTACTGCCCTTTTGGACAAGCATCCCACTTATGATTAACTCCTATTGCAAGTGAGGGAGTCTTGGACTAGGGGGTGTCCGGGCAGCCGGACTATCATCATCGGCCGGACTCCAAGACTATGAAGATACAAGATTGAAGACTTCGTCCCGTGTCCGGATGGGACTTTCCTTGGCGTGGAAGGCAAGCTTGGCGATACGGATATGTAGATCTCCTACCATTGTAACCGACTCTATGTAACCCTATCCCTCTCCGGTGCCTATATAAACCGGAGGGTTTTAGTCCGTAGGACGAACAACCATTACAACAATCATACCATAGGCTAGCTTCTAGGGCTTAGCCTCCCTGATCTCGTGGTAGATCCACTCTTGTACTACGCATATCATCAATATCAATCAAGCAGGAGTAGGGTTTTACCTCCATCGAGAGGGCCTGAACCTGGGTAAGAACATCGTGTCCCTTGTCTCCTGTTACCATCCGCCTAGACGCACAGTTCGGGACCCCCTACCCGAGATCCGCCGGTTTTGACACCAACATTGGTGCTTTCATTGAGAGTTCCTCTGTGCTGTCACGATCAGGAAGGATGCCTCTTCCCGTCTTTAAAGATGGTATCATCGCCAAAGGAACCTTGGCTGCCGGTCAAACTATCCGGCTAGGTGGTTTTCTCATGACCGCCTATTCGGCCACCGCTCCGACAATGACCTCTCGGGTCATCAAAAGCAATCTCCACGTCAACTCGGAATTCACCGAGCAGCTGGATCCAATAGAGCTCTCGTCCGTAAACAAGCTCTTGGATCGCATCACCGCCCTGGGAGTCGCTACAGACTACAATCAGATTGGGCTTAAAACCGATCTGAGAGAGATTAACTCTCCCCAGGTTACCCACCACGTTGCGGTGGCAGAGGAAGAACGCGGCGGCTCTTCTTTTGTGTTGAAAACTAGTTATGTCCGGACTCCCGAACCCTCCATGCCGGATTCCCGCGGAGGGACGGACGCCGATCAAGCACTGAACCTAAAGTCAGGCATCGGACCAGACCCGTTGGACAACGTCCAGCAATCCAAGCTTCCAAATTCGGAAACTTTTTGGCCCTTGAGCCTCGAGATGGGTAGGGTTCCGGACTCAATTCCACCCACCCACCCAGACATATGCGATCTATCTCAAATCCGGCAAGAGCCCGCCGGAACAGTACATCATTACTGGGCCAGATTCCTCCTGGTCATGGACAGGATAAAGGACTGCCGTGAGGAAAACGCAATTTGAATTTTCTGCAATAATTGCATGGACGAGGGAATCTTGAACACCATCAGCCGTCGTGAAATTACACGCTTCGCCGATCTAGCGTCCATAGTACGAAAGTACTGTGCGATGGAGAGTTTCCGGAAAACCAAAACTAAATTTTGGGACAATCCGGCCCCGAATACGACCCTAGTCCGAAACAAAAGGGTGCATCACACTTAGGCACCAAGTACAAAATCCAAAAAGCAAAAACCCCACAAGGGGCACGGAACCATACTGGAGGGGTGGTTTAGCGGACCCTGTAAAATTCACAGTACAGAAGGCGCCACTCCAACACATAGCCTTCGAGCATGTTGGATACTGCGGCAGGTGGCCAAAAGTGGCGAAGAGCTTCTAACCCCAGAGAAGCACTCTAACAGTACCAGTACGGTGTCAACAGTCTTCGAGACTTTCGCATCAAATAACATGCGGAAACGAACAATCTGCAGCCTCGCCGAAGTCTACCAAGTAGCAACAACAAATCCATGGAGCGACACGGCCATCACCTTCAATGCCAGCGACGAACCTAAATTCCGAACAGCCCGAGCACCAGCCGCATTGGTCCTCAGTCCAATAGTGGACGGCTTTTGTCTTACCAAGGTACTCATGGATGGCGGCAGCGGATTAAACCTCATCTACGAGGAAACTCTTCAAAAAATGGAAATAGACTGGAGCCGCATTGAGCGAAGCAGCACAACCTTTAGAGGAATAATCCCTAGCCGGGAAGCATGCTGCACAGGAAAAATCACACTCGATGTGGTGTTCGGCTCGCCGGACAATTACAGGTCCGAAGAGGTCACGTTCCAAGTGGCCCCGTTTAGCAGCGGATATCACGCTATATTAGGAGGAGAGGCATTCACAATTTTTCAAGCCATACCCCATTACGGGTACATGAAGCTTAAGATGCCCGAGCCCGACGGAATAATCACTCTCGTCAGTGATCCGGACACAGCACTCCGCGCCGAAAACAAGACAGCTGCATTAGCCCTGGAGGCACTATCCGAAGCCCTAGCAGCGGAGGAACTCACTGCGCTGCGCTCTATGGTGAATAGGGATGATGTGATACTCGATAAGAGATCCAAGTCCACCTCCTTTAAACCAGCGGACGAAATAGTCAAATTCCAGGTCCATCCAACAGACCCAACAAAGACGGCCTCCATCGGGGCACAGTTGAACCCTGAGGTAGACGCCGCACTACGAGAATTCCTTCGGAAAAATTGGGACATCTTTGCCTGGCACCCTTCGGATATGCCAGGAATCCCACGTAGATTGGCAGAACACAGCCTAAACATCCTAAAACGATTCAAGCCGGTCAAACAGGCTCTTCGGCGATTTTCTGAACCCAAAAGACAGGCAATGGGAGAAGAGCTAGCCAAACTACTAGAAGCCGGATTCATCAGAGACATCAAACATCCGGACTGGCTAGCAAACCTGGTAATGGTACCAAAGAAGGACAAATCCTGGCGCCTATGTGTCGATTTTAAAGACCTCAACCAGGCCTGCCTAAAGGATCCTTCCCCTTCCCGCGATCGACCAAATAATCGATGCTCTTTGCGAAACACGATTCATTGTGCTTCCTTGACGATACTCCGGCTACCATCAAATCAAGATGGCAGAGGCGGACCAAGCCGCAACGGCATTCATTACTCCATATGGACCATTCTGCTTCAACACGATGCCCTTCGGACTCAAAAACGCCGGTGCAACATATCAGCGCATGATTCAGACATGTCTGGCTACCCAGATCGGCAAAATAGTAGAGGCATACATAGACGACGTAGTCGTCAAAACCAAACACGTCAAAACTTTAGTAGACGATTTGAGGCTCACATTCGACAACCTCCGAGCATATGACATTAAGCTGGATCCGGAAAAATGCGTTTTCGGTGTTCCAGTCGGAAAGCTCATGGGCTTCATTGTATCCAGTAGAGGAATTGAAGCAAACCCAGCCAAGATCCGAGCTCTGTCGTAGCTGGATATTCCAAAAGACCTCAAACAAATACAAAAATTGACTGGATGCGTGGCGGCCCTAAGCTGCTTCATCTCCCGTTTGGGAGAAAAGGCATTGCCCCTCTATCGCCTCCTCAGGCGCACCGAACACTTCGAGTGGACGGATGCTACCATAAAAGCCATATTGGCAAAAAATCCGGTCCTGGCTGCGCCTAACCTGGGCGAACCAATGTTGTTATATATCGCGGCAACACATCAAGTTGTAAGCGCGGTGCTCGTCGTCGAACAAGAAACAGAAGGGCATAAATTCCCTCTTCAAAAACCAGTATACTATGTATCCACTGTCTTAACTCCCTGCAAGTCCCGGTACCCGCATTATCAAAAGATAGCGTACGCGGTGTTCATGGCATCCCGAAAGCTTTGACACTACTTTCAAGAGTGTTCGATAACAGTGGCCTCCGAAGTGCCCCTCAACGACATTATAAACAACCGCGACGCAACGGGCAGGATTGCAAAATGGGCCATTGAGCTCTTACCATTCGATATAACTTATAAACCTCGGCGAACTATAAAGTCACAAGTCTTGGCTGACTTCGTCGCTGAATGGACCGAAGTCGAACTCCCTAAAGAGTACGGCGCATACTCCAATTGGATTATACATTTCGACGGCTCCAAAATGTTGGCCGGCTTGGGGGCTGGCGTCGTACTGATGTCCCCAACCGGAGACACAGTCTAATACGTACTTCAGATAATGTACACGGACTCCAACAATGCAGCCGAATACGAGGCCCTCCTACATGGTCTCCGGATGGCAATCTCCATGGGTATCCAACGCCTAGAGGTGCGCGGGGATTCAAACCTTGCAATATCCCTAGTAAATGGAGACTTTGACGCCAAGGATCCGAAAATGGCAGCCTATCGTAACGCTGTCCTAAAAATGTCAGCTCGGTTCGAAGGACTCGAATTCCACCACGTAGCCGGGATAATAACCAAGCAGCCGACGTGTTGGCACGATCGGCGCGAAAGCGCGACGCTGTCCCTCAAACATCTTCCCGAGCGGCTCTTTAAGCCATCCGTACTATGGGAAGAGGAGTCCGAAATGACAACCCGAAGCAACCGCACCACCCAACAGAACATTACGACATAATCGGCGGCTCGGTGATGAAATAACACCTTCATTACGAAATAATGGCGATAATCGCCCGTGGATGAGCCATTCCTAGCCTACTTAATTAGGTAGGAACTTCCCGAAGACCAAAATGAGGCCCGCTGCATAGTTCGGCAATCTAAAGCCTACAAGGTCCATGAGGGAGAACTTTATAAGAAAAGCACAATCGGAGTCCTTCAAAGGTGTATCTCCGAAGAGGAAGGGCGAAACCTTCTGGCTGAAATTCATGGCAGACTAGGCGGACACCACGTCACAGCCCGGGCCCTTGTAGGCAAGGCCTTCCGTACAGGATTTTATTGGCCGACGGCCCGGGCAGATGCTGAGGACTTAGTCCAAAGATGCGTCGGTTGTCAGCTCTTTGCTAATCAGAGCCATATGCCACCCACCGCCCTCAAAACTATACCCATTACCCGTTCGTCATGCAGGGGCTTGACATGGTTGGACCCCTTAAAGGGGAACCCACAAGCAAAAATACCTATTGGTCATGGTGGATAAATTCACCAAATGGATAGAGGCTAAGCCAGTTAAAACGGCAAAGTCCGGACCAGTGATAGACTTCATATCCGGGGTAGTACACCATTACGGCGTCCCCCACAACATCATTACCGATAACGACACGAACTTCACGGCCGACGAGGTCAAACTCTGGTGCAAAAATATGGGCATTAAGCTCGACTACGCTTCAGTTTACCACCCTCAAACCAACGGTCAAGTGGAACGAGCAAATGGTCTAATAATGAGCGGCATCAAACCCAGGCTAGTGCGGTCCCTTAAGGAATCTAACACGCACTGGGTAGAGGAGCTCGACTCCGTACTCTGGGGGCTGCGGACCACGCCAAACCATACTACCGGATTCACACCATTCTTTATGGTATCTGGCAGAGAGGCAGTTTGCCTGCGACATAATTCATGACTCACCTCGAGTGCGCATGTACGAAGAAAGAGAAGCCGAGCTGGATCGGCAGGACAGCTTGGACGCATTGGAGGAGTAACGCGATGTGGGAAAGGCCCGTTCCGCATTCTATCAGCAGCAGGCTCGAAGATATCAAAGCAGAGAAGTACGGGCTAAAACTTACAATGTTGGCGAACTAGTTCTACGCCTGCCGGACAAGAAAAAGGACAAACTCAAGCCCAAATGGGAAGGTCCCTTCATCATCGACCAAGTCCTGACCGGCGGAGCATACCATCTGCGGAATGCATCGGACAACCGACTCGAGCCGAACCCATGAATGCAGCCCGCCTCCGAAGATTCTACGCCTAGCGCCGGACTAAGAGTTCGTCTCCTTCCTCCACATTTTCACACTTCAGCTGTCTTTTGTTTCTCTCTCTTATCCTACCTTTTTCATAAAAGCCCTTGAGGGCCTATTTGTGCATTGTTCGCACACACCTGATGTGCTACCCGCACTCATTATACCTGGGGGCTTCTCTAACAGAAGCTTACTTATAAGGGCTTCATGCCCAGCACATGTGTCAAACTTCCACGTGTACCTTTTATTCACCATTATATGCATCGATATGACTTAAGTTTTGGCCAAGCTGGGTTGCCTGGCTCCTGTGCTTACCCCTACGTTCCCGATTGTTCGGCTAAGAGGTAAAGGGAGCACCTCTGCGATTGTTACTGCCGGGTCAGCCGGATGTGTACCTCAGTGGGTGAAGCCGAAAGCTAGCGTTCTTAAGAGAATATTCGGTCGGTGACTTGAAAGATGATTTTTTAAACATTTATCTATCTGCCCCGGATGTTTTCCTGCTTTTTGTGGTCGGACATGCACTTTAGGGCATGCCTCCCGAGAAAGGAACCCTTAACGGAACTATTCTCCTGGAAGATGTTTCTTACTAACCATGTAATATAACATAACTAGTTGGGCACTTGTCTGATAAAGCACTAATGACCCCTATGCCTGGCCTCCATGCATGCCCCGGTTTTGTCATAACCGAGAAGGTATTCGGACACACTCCGGACGCTAGGGTCCCGAGGTCGAAGTGAAAAGGTCGGCAAAGACAAACGATCTACAATCCGGCTAGAAGGAATTTTACATGTCATTTTAAATACATCGTCAAATTGACTGACTGTACTCCTCCTCAATCCCGTCTAACAGGCTGTCTAATTGACAGTCCCGTCGGGAATACTTAGCGGCCAACTCTACTTGGCCGTACACTAAGCTCACAGGGATCTCCTTCCCATCGGGCCCCACAGGTCCGACCTCGGCCATGTGGTTTGGATCCGCCTTCTTGTACCGCGTCTTCACCATGGCCCAGGCCTCCCTGGCACCTTGACGGCAGGCCGATATCTTCCATAAAAGAAAGCGCTGCCGCGCTCCCTGAAGCTTCTCCGCAAGCTCTCCAAGGCCCTTGGGTAGGGAGATGGATGGCCATAGGGCCTGGACGACGCCACTCATCGCCTGCCGAACACGTTCGAGCAGCTGCACCAGCTCGGGAAGTTGGTCACCCATCGAACCGGGCATTTCCTCTGCAGGGCGACCTGTGAGCGCACCTACAGACATATTTCTGTCAATAGGCTTCCTCGCTGAACTCTTCTTTTCAAAAGAATTCGCTCAAGCACTTACCATAGATGCCTCGACGAAGCCGCTGATTCTCCTTCACGGAGCCAGACAGCTCGGCCCGAACACCTTTCAGCTCTTCCCCAAGCTGGGTGTGGGCATCCTGAAGTTTGTTCCTCTCCTGCTGCACCTTCATAAGCACCCTCTCGCCGGCCTTCACCGGGCGCGATGAGGTGTTGCTTGTCCGGATCCAGTCCGCAACATCTGCAATATCATTGTCAGACTTACACGCACGCCGCACACCGCTTATCTTTTTGAAATAATGTGTTACCAGGAGGGGTCTCTGCGTCTCCTCCTGCGGCAGCGAGTGCGGGGCCTTGCACTCTTCTAGCTCCTGGGACAATTGGGTATTCTTCTCTGTAAGATCCTGCACATTAAAAGATCCTTAAATCAGTTATTTTAACTACTTTAAGTCTCGGGGGCTACTGGCATGTACCGCTATTATAATCCCTTACCCATATGTCTTTTACATACTGCTCCGTGGCTCTGGTTAAACCATCTTGAGCAGCACGGAGGTGCGCGTCTCCCGCGTTAAAGGCATTCAACGCCTCAGGGGAGAAACACGCGTCACGAAAAACTGTCCGGCGGCGCCTATGGTTCATGGCGCTCTCCACCTCAGACCTGGTGGCGGACAGCCTGTCGGCATCCTCCGTTGGAGGAGTATCCGGCTCGCGCCTTGCGCTTGCCTCCCCCTCCGGACCAGGTGTTGGGGCCTGGCTGGCGGAGGCTTGGGTGGCAACCTCGCCGGGCACAGTCCGGCGAGCGCTCTTTCTCCTGAAAAATTCATGAGCATTAATACACCCCCTAGTAATCTTTTCCTAAATAACGGCCGCGAGCTATACCGTTGCGGTGATGTTTCGATTCGTACCGCACCCCTCTTCCACCTGCGGGGGCGGACTGACCCTTGTTGGTCAGCCGCCGCGGGTTCGGCTTCCCGCCTTGAAGGCACCTCCTGCAAGACATCGTTGTATACGGTGGTCAGGAATGCGCAAGGATGAAATAATGGTGTCAGGACTTCGGTCATAAGTACCTGGGAAGCCAGTAACAAGCCGGGGTAGTCAGCCGTAATGGCGACTAGAGCGTTGTCCATACTGAGTTGGTGGAACACCCCGTCGATTAGCTCCACCTTTATGTCCGGATCTTCTTCGGAGGCCGGATCAAGGGATCTTCCTGGATCCTCGGGTTGTGGAGCCGGACTATGTATGCCCTCCACATCCCGACGCAGCTCCTGCGTCGAAATCGTAAAGTAAGATACTTAACTTTGAAAGCATGGGTCGGATAAATAAAATGTCCGCTTACCCAGCGCCGAGGGTTATTCATGGAGAACCCATTCAATGGGCTCGTCTGGAGGAAGTCCTCCTTCTCCCCCTTGTACAGGCCGGACAGAATCTTCACGTGTCTTGGCCGATCCGGCCCTTGTGGCCATGACGGGTGGCATCATTTTCCCCGTTGAAATCCCACATGGGGTGGCCCCTGTATTGCAGCGGCTGCACCCCCCGCATTATGCACGTGGCCATGACTCCAATCATGGTCAATCCGGAATGGGCCAGCAACCTTATCCGGCCCATCAAATAATGGACGCCCTTGTCTTCCTCCAGTTGAGGGCTCCGCGGGCGCCAACTTAGGCGTTTCTTCAGAGGAGCCTTGCTGAACTCCGGGACACCGATCCGAACTGGGTCCGGCAGTGGAGCGTCTTCTACATAAAACCATTCCGAAGGCCAGTCTTCGGACGCCTTCTTTGGGGTTCCGGATGGATATCCGGTCCCGGCGATGCGCTCGGCACCGCCCACTTGATATATTGACCCCTCGTGAGAACGGGGTACGAGGCAGAATAGCCTCTTCCACAACGCAAAATGGGGCTCGATGCCCAGGAATAGCTCGCAAAGAGCTACAAAACCCGCGATGTGCAGAATAGAGGCCGGCGTGAGGTGATGGAGCTGGAGTCCATAGAACTCCAGAAGCCCGCGGAGGAACGGATGTACGGGAAATCCAAGCCCCCTTACTAGGTAGGGGACGAAGCACACCCGCTCTCCTTTAGAGGGGCTAGGGGTGGCCTCCGCTTGCTTCCCACCTTTGTAGTGGCCAGCCCGGCTCGAACCGGGACCATAAAGGCTAGAGGAAGATATCCCTCCGCTTGAAGCTTCACCAGCTCGTTGTGCGGAACTGAACATCTCCTCCAATTTCCTAGCGGAGGGCTGGGAGCGCGAGAGGAGGAGCCGCGTCGACGGTCCATGATGGAATGGGTTTTCGGTCAGAAGCGCTCCGACGAGTACTCGCAGAAGGAGGATGGTGTCATTTGGATCTGGATTCTTATCTCTCTTATAGGCAGATTATTTGCGCAGCTAGGGGGTAAAACATAAAAGATACCCTGGCTTTTCGCGTTTGTGTGACGCGTGGAAGAGGGCCATTATTGCGCGTAGAAGCCAAGGAGCGCAACATTTGTGAGGGAGCCGGACACTATTCGGTAAGCACATGGAATTTGAAGGAGAACCCGCCTTGCAACGCCGAAGACTATATATGCGCCGGACTCGTCGTCATTGAAGCCTGGTTCGGGGGCTACTGAGGGAGTCCTGGACTGGGGGGTGTCCGGACAGCCGGACTATCATCATCGGCCGGACTCCAAGACTATGAAGATACAAGATTGAAGACTTCGTCCCGTGTCCGTATGGGACTTTCCTTGGCGTGGAAGGCAAGCTTGGCGTCTGGATATGTAGATCTCCTACCATTGTAACCCGACTGTGTAACCCTAGCCCTCTCCGGTGTCTATATAAACCGGAGGGTTTTCGTCCGTAGGACGAACAACCATTACAACAATCATACCATAGGCTAGCTTCTAGGGCTTAGCCTCCTTGATCTCGTGGTAGATCCACTCTTGTACTACCCATATCATCAATATCAATCAAGCAGGAGTAGGGTTTTACCTCCATCGAGAGGGCCCGAACCTGGGTAAAAACATCGTGTCCCTTGTCTCCTGTTACCATCCGCCTAGACGCACAGTTCGGGACCCCCTACCCGAGATCCGCCGGTTTTAACACCGACAGCAAGCATCCGCAACTACAAAAGAAGTATTAAGGTAAACCTAACTAAGGGAGTCCTGGACTAGGGGGTGTCCGGATAGCCGGACTATCATCATCGGCCGGACTCCAAGACTATGAAGATACAAGATTGAGGACTTCGTCCCGTGTCCGGATGGGACTTTCCTTGGCGTGGAAGGCAAGCTTGGCGATACGGATATGTTGATCTCCTACCATTGTAACCGACTTTGTGTAACCCTAGCCCTTTCCGGTGTCTATATAAACCGGAGGGTTTTAGTCCGTAGGACGAACAACCATTACGACAATCATACCATAGGCTAGCTTCTAGGGCTTAGCCTCCTTGATCTCGTGGTAGATCCACTCTTGTACTACCCATATCATCAATATCAATCAAGCAGGAGTAGGGTTTTACCTCCATCTAGAGGGCCCGAACCTGGGTAAAAACATCGTGTCCCTTGTCTCCTGTTACCATCCTCCTAGACGCACAGTTCGGGACCCCCTACCCGAGATCCGGCGGTTTTGACACCGACATTGATGCTTTCATTGAGAGTTCCTCTTTGTCGTCACCGATAGGCTTGATGGCTTCTTCAATCAACAACAACGCAGTCCAGGGTGAGACTTTTCTCCCCGGACAGATCTTCGTGTTTGGCGGCTTTGCACTGCGGGCCAATTCGCTTGGCCATCTGGAGCAGATCGAAAGCTACGCCCCTGGCCATCATGTCAAGTTTGGAAGCCTAAACTTCACGGCTGACATCCGTGGAGACTTGATCTTCGATGGATTCGAGCCACAACCGAGCGCGCCGCACTGTCACGATGGGCACGATTTAGCTCTGCCGCCGGACAGTACCCTGGAGGCCGCACATGTGTCCGCTCTGACCCACAGTTCGGAGCCAACCTCGCAGATCTAGGACAGGTGGCTGGACACCGCCTCGAGGGATGCAACTTCTACGGTGATGGAGCCGAATACTGACCTTGTCCTTTGCAAAGCTCATGACTCCAAGGTGTCGGACTCCTTTCCGGACTCCGAACCTCCTGCGCCCCCGCCAATCGAATCCGATTGGGCGCCGACCATGGAATTCACCGCTGTAGACATCTTCCAACACTCACCCTTTGTCGACATCCTGAATTCACTAAAGTACCTCTCGTTATCAGGAGAGCCCTGGCCGGACTGCGGCCAGGATGGTTGGGATGCGGACGACGAAGAAATTCAAAGCCCACACACCACCCACTTTGTAGCCACTGTCGACGATCTAACCGACATGCTAGACTACGACTTCGAAGGCATCGACGGTATGGACGACGGTGCCGGAGACGACCAAGAACCAGCGCCTACAGGGCACCGGAAAGCCACCTCAATTCATGATATATATATATGGTGGACACCCCAAAAGGGAGCGATAACGAGGAACAATGGGACGCGGCGAAGGATAATTCCCCCGAAAAACAGCCAAAACGGCGACGCAAGCGCCGCCCCAAGTCCCGCCTCGATAACAACAGCGCTCATACTGACCCAGCCATAGAGCAGGGCAAACCAGTGGGCGACGAACATGCAATCAAGCAGCCACCCGAACAGGATGAATCGGATAATCAACTAATCCTCGGCGAAAACAACAGTCTAGACGATCTCACGCCGGACACACCACCGGAGCATAAGAACCTTCAAAAAAGGCTCGTCGCCACTGCAAGAAGTTTGAATAAGGACAAACGGAAGCTCAAAACAGCGGAAGACATACTCAGAATGAGGTGGAGCAAAGTACTCAAGACCGCGGACAAATACGGCAATAGCCACCAAACAAAGAGCTACCCGAAGCGTAAGCTGCTGCCCGAATTCGACGAGGAGGCCGTAGAGCCCCCACAATCAAAAAGCAAAGAGGCCGCCTGGCCGGATAGACGACCAGATGGCAGGCAAAGAGCGGCAAGCGGCGCCGCACTGTATCCGGCACATGACACACATAAATATCCTCGCAAAACGGACGGCCCGGTCAGCTCCATTTATGGGCCAAAGAAGAGGGCCCCAGGAAGCAACACAACACGCCGAGTGTTCGAAGATAACAGCACACCTAAATACAGGGGCGCCGCACACCCACTATGTTTCACCGATGAGGTCTTTGGATCATGAATTTCAGCGGGGTTCAAGCCCGTAAACATAGAGGCATCTGACGGAACAATGACCCGGAGACTGGATTGAGGATTACATCCTGCACATACATATGGCTAGAGGAGATGATCTCACGCCATAAAATATCTACCCTCAAGCTCAAAGGGCCAGCTCGGCATTGGCTCAAAAGCCTCCCGTAAAATACCATTGGAAGTTGGGAAGAGCTCGAGGGCGTGTTTAGAGCAAATTTTCGGGGACTTATGTCCGCCCTCAGGATCTGAGCGATTTAAGTCACATAACTCAACAGCCCGGAGAATCAGCGCGCAAATTCTGGAATAGGTTCCTCACAAAAAAGAACCAAATAGTCGACTGTCCGGACGCCGAAGCCTTAGCAGCTTTTAAACATAATGTCCGAGACGAATGGCTCGCCAGACACCTCGGCCAAGAGAAGCCGAGAACAATGGCCGCGCTAACAAGCCTCATGACCTGCTTTTGCGCGGGGGAAGATAGCTAGCTAGCAAGATGCAGCACCAGTGACCCGAGTACATCCGAGATCAGAGATGGAAACGGAAAATCACGGCGCAGAAAGGACCAGCGCCGAAATAAAGAAAACAGCCCAAAGAACACGGCGGTCAACGCCGGATTCAAAAGCTCGCGGCCGAACAATAAAACACTGCCTCTTAAGGACAACAGTGACGAGCTATCCAACCTAAACAAAATTTTGGATCGGATATGTCAAATCCACAGCACCTCTGGGAAGCCTGCAAATCACACCCACCGAGACTGTTGGGTCTTCAAAAAGTCCGGCCGACTCAACGCCGAACACAAGGGGCTCGACGCGCCAAGCGAGGATGATGACGAACCCCACCAGCAGAGCGCCGGAAAACAAAAGACTTTCCCACAAGAAGTCAAAACAGTAAACTCACTTCACGTGATAATACAAAACAATAGTGCGGCACCCGCTAAAGTACGGGTCGCATAGTCCACCCCAGCGGAACCTCGAGACTGGAGGTCAAAACCAATTACTTTGGACCACCTGGACTATTCCAGCAGTATTCGAAACGCAGGATGGACTGCTCTGATATTGGATCCTATAATCGACGGACTACAATTTACACAAGTCCTAATGGATGGCGGCAGCGATTTAAACCTGCTATATCTGGACACAATCCGCAAGTTGGGGATAGACCTTACTAAAATTCGCCATAGCCGCACTTCCTTCAAAGGAGGCGCCAGCCCTTCGCCAAGTGCGGGCTCTTTACTACTCGAAGTTGTGTTCGGGTCACCCGACAACTTCCGACGCGAAAAGCTAATCTTTCATGTCGCCCCATTCAAAAGTAGCCACCAAGCACTATTGGGACGCGAAGCTTTCGCCCGCTTCAACGCAATACCGCACTACGCGTCTCTTACACTTAAAATGCCCGGTCCACGTGGCATCATCTCATTAAAAGGTCGTTCAAGACCCCGGACACGGCTAGGCTAGTCCGGCATAAATAAACTAGGGGCTCCCTAGCCGCACACCCCTTCACAAGGGGCTGTGCGTATGAGCAATAAAGAGCCAGTAAAAGCTCAACTTTATTCATTCATTCATACTTCGATTTTCAATAAATTTTTCACACGATTTCTTTTCAAACTAAGTTCCTCTCTTTTACAGATGAACAGCGTGTTACACCCGTCCAGGATACAGCACAACGGAGACACAGGAGCAGACGTGCAGCAACCTTCTTTACTGTCTCTTGTTGCTATACATCCCCTGGTTTCTCATCATAACCAGAGAGGAGGCTGACGTTTTGGCATCAGCCGCGTCAGAGGATCTCGCGTGTACCTGGACACTAGGGGCTTAGGGCATTGATCTGCCCGTCATCATAAAGACCGAACACCTCAGGGAGTGTTCGGCGTCTCGAGTTAGGCCTTATATGCATCAGCTCCGAATCATGTCTTTGGTCAAATGTTGGGTTTGCCCGGCTCCTGTGTTTTGCTGCCTTACGTTCCGTATCATCGGCTAACGCGGCACCGGAGAACTCTGCGATTGTGCCCGGTTCGGCCGGGTGAGCACCTCGATGAAAGCCGAAAGCTGACTGTCATGATGTAGCGAGTGACTGGTCAACCACTCGATCGACCTCCGGAATGTTTAGAATTCCTCCGCTTTGATGAAGGACCGCTTTCCGGTCAGGCACACACGCGCCCCAAATCCGGAGAGCGCGGTGCCCCTAGGGGCTATATCGTATCCCCACCTTCGAACTCCTATGGCTAAGTGAAAGTGATAAAGCATTATAGTCCGGTTGCCTCGTTTGCTACGCTACCACCTCCTTCACAGGACCAAGACGTTGGATTAAGTGTGAAAATGCGCTATTTCGCAAACACCCCCGCACCATGTGCGTGGGGGCTGAAGCCGAAGATTGCCATCTTTTAGGTTATACGCAAGTATACATTAACGGCCGAACAGGAGATATTTCAATACTTGAACGCACAAGTACAAAAAGCGCTTATATTATAAACATCGTTTTACAAACCATAAAGTTCATTTGAACATGACATTTTTTGAGCACTGCGACTCTATTACACGAGCACCACGCATAACTTCCCCAAAATAGTGCTCGGCGGGTAACCGGCTCTCGTCCGAACCCCGGGTTGCAACAGCGGTGGCGTCCATTTCCGTCCAGTATGTCTTCACACGGGCGAGGGCCATCCATGCACCCTCTATGCAAGCCGACCGCTTCATCGCCTTTATATGCGGCACCGCCCCAAGGAATTGCTGCAGTAAGCCGAAATAGCTCTTCGGCTTGGGCCTATCCAGCCAGACATGAGCCACGATATCCGTCATGGAATGTCCGGACAATCTATTCAGCTCAGCCCACTCAGCCAAGCGATCGGTCAATGGAAGTGAACGCTCCGGACTATGGAATTGAGACAAAAAAAGCTCTTCCGTCTCGTGATCCTTTTGACTTCGGAAGTGCACAACAGCATCCGCCGCACTCGCCGCTAAATCCATATAAGGATCCTCCGGACCCCACAGCTGGCCAAGCTGAGCATACTTCGGATCTGTAAACCTCCTGCACAGCAGAAAGGGCTTGCCACCGCAATATCCCGCTTTGGCGCAGCTCTCTTTATAGCCCTCATTGCAGAATGGGCATCCTTGGCTTCGGCGGTGGCCTTCCTCAGGTCTTCTTGCTCCGCTCGGCGTTCTTTTTCAAGAACCTCATAGCGGTCGGTAACATCTTTCAACTTCACGGCCATTTCGGCTATCTCCTCCTTGCTTCGGCAGTGAGCAGCCCTTTCGGCTTCTAGCTCTTCGGCCGCCCTCGAGGCAGCCGCATCACTCCTTCTGGCCTGCTCCTTGGCTTGAGCAAGTTCTGTCCGAAGGCCCTCCACAGCAGCGGCACCATCTGCATTAAGCACACATGTTCTAAGGAGTGGGCTTCAGCTCCCTTACTAGGTGACCACGGAGAAACAACCTACCTTGTGACTCATCAAGTCGCTTATTGACCAGCGCGATGTCCGCATCCGCAACGTCGAGTTGCCGCTTTAGTTTGGCAACTCCATCAGTCCGGCTGGCCACCGGACTATCTGCCACCTGCATAGGGAAGGCGAAAATTAATTCCTGCAATTTTGATCCACGGCACGCTGTCGCTCTCGACAACATACCGAGTCTCAGGGGCTACTATCTATACAAGGCGCACTTTATGTGTAAAACTGTCAAAAGGTATGTCATTTTTACATACCTCAAACCCCGCCAGCAAACTTCTGACGACATCATGCAACCCGCCTTCGGCGGACGAAATTCTTCCAATCACCATACTCATCAATGTACGGTGACCTTCTGAGATAGACGCCCTCTCAAGCAGATCCTTCAGCTCCCCCGGCCGCACTCCAGTTGGTACCGAACTCTCCGGCCCAGCCGGACTCGGGGATACCCTCCGCGATGACACCTCAGATTCGTCCGCTTGACCTGATGGTGCGGCAGATGGAGGCGTCTTGCTCTCCACCATCTCCGGACGAAGGTCCCCCGAAGACGAGCTCATCTGAGAAGGACGGAGATCCGAACTACAAGGTAAAAACTTCGGTTATCCTCAGAAGCAAAAATAGGGATGTTTCTTATTACAGAACCCCTTTTTTTTACTTACGGCTTGCTGCAGGGCTGATTCCTTAGGGGAGATAGTGCGGCCGGGGCCTCCCCGGACGCAGGACCTCTCGTGAAGATCTCTTCCCCGCCGAGGCCTTGGCCTCTGGGTTTCAGGCAGTCCTCGTCTCCCCTTGGAAGGAGGATTCTCGATTCCCCCTTTCTCAAATGCCTCCTTGGTAGAGGCGGTAGTTTCCTGTTCTCCCCTTCGCCTTCCTCTGAAGGCGCAACCTCCAGCATCCTGACCAGCACGGGATCCGGCGCGGTCTCCGGGAGGGGGGCCGGACACCGTATCAGTTTCGCTTGCGCTATCCACTCCTATTCAAGAGACGATGGGTTAAAAGGCAAATTCAAGAAGGCGCAAACAAACGGTGTGTCCGGACGCAGGGCCACTTACCTGAGCATCCGGGCGATTGCAGCTTAGGCAGATTCGATGGAGGGTTGAAGAAAAGGAATGAGCCTTGGTCCCATTATAAAGAGGGAGAATACCAAGAGCCGTCCCCGTGACCGTTTGGGACTCACCTTCGATAGAGGAGGCGTGGCGATGAGCACGGTTGGGTTACCCACGTCCGTATTGATGGGAATCCCGGAATAAGGGGAACACGATCTCTGCCGACAAGGCGTGCCAAGAAACCGCCGCTAAACGCTGAGGTGGTATAATAAAATGATTCAAGTAAAGGCTTGGTGGTGGCGTGGCGTCATGCCACAAAATCGTCAGCAGATCGAACTTGTGTACATATTATTCTCTCTACGGTGGAATGTGGAATTTATTTTGCGAGCGGACACTATCCTGGTGTTCGCAATCTTCTATGAATTATTGGAGGAGGAACCCGCCTTGCAATGCCGAACAATATGCGCCGCGGACTCATCGTCATTGAAACCTGGTTGAGGAGCTCTTGAGGAGTCTGGACTAGGGGTGTCCGGATAGCGGACTATCATCATCGGCCGGACTCCAATACTATGAAGATACAAGATTGAAGACTTCCTCCCGTGTCCGGATGGGACTTTCCTTGGCGTGGAAGGCAAGCTTGGCGATACGGATATGTAGATCTCCTAGCCCTAGAAGCTTGGCGTGGTAACCGACTCTATGTAACCCTAGCCCTTTCCGGTGTCTATATAAACCGGAGGGTTTTAGTCTGTAGGACGAACAACCATTACGACAATCATACCATAGGCTAGCTTCTAGGGCTTAGCCTCCTTGATCTCGTGGTAGATCCACTCTTGTACTACCCATATCATCAATATCAATCAAGCAGGAGTAGGGTTTTACCTCCATCGAGAGGGCCCGAACCTGGGTAAAAACATCGTGTCCCTTGTCTCCTGTTACCATCCGCCTAGACGCACAGTTCGGGACCCCCTACCCGAGATCCGCGGGTTTTGACACCGACACTAACCATAGCATGAAACTAGTGGATCCAAATCAGCCCCTTATGAAGCAACGCATAAACTAGGGTTTAAGCTTTTGTCACTCTAGCAACCCATCATCTACTTATTACTTCCCAATGCCTTCCTCTAGGCCCAAACAATGGTGAAGTGTCATGTAGTCGGCGTTCACATAACACCACTAGAGGAGAGACAACATACATCTCATCAAAATATCGAACGAATACCAAATTCACATGACTACTAATAGCAAGACTTCACACATGTCCTCAGGAACAAACGTAGCTACTCACAAAGCATATTCATATTCATGATCAGAGGAGTATTAATATGCATTAAGGATCTGAACATATGATCTTCCACCAAGTAAACCAATTAGCATCAACTACAAGGAGTAATCAACCCTACTAGCAACCCACAGGTACCAATTTGTAGTTTTGATACAAGATTGGATACAAGAGATGAACTATGGTTTTGAGAGGAGATGGTGTTGGTGAAGATGTTGATGGAGATTGACTCCCTCTTGATGAGAGTATCATTAGTGATGACGATGGTGATGATTTCCCCCTCCTGGAGGGAAGTTTCCCCGGCAGAACAGCTCCGCCGGAGCCCTAGATTGGTTCCGCCAAGGTTCCGCCTCGTGGCGACGGAGTTTCGTCCCGTAAGCTTGCTTATGATTTTTTCCAGGGTAAGAGGCTTCATATAGTAGAAGATAGGCACTGGAGGGCCAACAAGGGGCCCATGAGACAGGGGACGCACCCAGTAGGGGGCGCGCCCCCCACCCTCCTGGCCAGGGTGTGGGCCCCCTCTGGTATTTTCTTTGCTCAATAATTCTTATTAATTCCAAAAGTAACTTCCGTGGAGTTTCAAGATTTTTGGAGCTGCAGAATAGGTTTCCAATATTTGCCCCTTTTCCAGCCAGAATCTCAGCTGCCGGCATTATCCTTCTTCATGATAAACCTTGTAAAATAAGAGAGAATAGCCATAAGTATTGTGACAGAATGTGTAATAACAGCCCATAATGCAATAAATATTTATATAAAAGCATGATGCAAAATGGACGTATCAACTCCCCCAAGCTTAGACCTCGCTTGTCCTCAAGCGGAAGCCGAAATCGAAAAATATGTCCACATGTTTAGAGATAGAGGTGTCGATAAAAAATAAAATACGGACATGAGGGCATCGTAATCATTCTTATAACAGCAACATATATAGATTTTGTCATATGATTTCTTATGCTCAAGTAACAATCAATTCACAATGTCAAGTATGGTTCATGAACTTTATTGAGAACTAGCAAACTATAATCTCAGTCATTGAATTTATCATAACATCAGAAAGAGTCAAGAATAGAGCTTTTCAGCAAGTCCACATACTCAACTATCATATAGTCTTCTACAATTGCTAACACTCACGCAATACTTATGGTTATGGAGTTTTAATCGAACACTGAGAAAGATAGGGGCTTATTATTTGCCTCCCAACGTATTCACCTTTGGGTGATGTCAACAATAATAGTTCATGCTAACTTACATCCAATTGGATATATGTATCAGGATCTTTCCAGCACGAGGTGCTTGCCAAAGGATAAAATGAAAAATGGAAAGGTGAAAATCACCTTGACTCTTGCATAAAGTAAAGACATAAAATAAAAGATAGGCCCTTCGTAGAGAGAAGCAGAGGTTGTCATGTGCTTTTAGGGTTGGATGCACAAAATCTTAATGCAAAAGAACGTCACTTTATATTGCCACTTGTGATATGAATCTTTATTATGCAGTCCGTCGCTTTTATTACTTCCATATCACACGATCGTATAAAGCTTATTTTCTCCGCACTAATAAGTCATACATATTTAGAGAGCAATTTTTATTGCTTGCAACATGACAACTTACTTGAAGGATCTTACTCAATCCATAGGTAGGTATGGTGGACTCTCATGGCAAAACTGGGTTTAAGGACATTTGGAAGCACAAGTAGTATCTCTACTTGGTGCAAGGAATTTTTGGCTATCATGAGGGGGAAAGGCAAGCTCAACATGTTGGGAAGATCAATGACAATATACTTTAACTGAGATGTGAAAAACATAAACCATTACGTTGTCTTCCTTGTCCAACATCAACTCTTTAGCATGTCATACTTAATGAGTGCTCACAATCATAAAAGATGTCCAAGATAGTATATTTATATGTGAGAACCTCTCTTTCTTTATTACTTCCTATTAATTGCAACGATGACCAAAACTATGTTTGTCAAGTCTCAACAACTTTTAAGCCTCATACTCTTTATATGCGAAGTCATTACTATCCATAAGATCAATATGAACTCTTTTATTTCTTTTTATTCTTTCTATTTTCTCAAGATCATAGCAAGATAGCAAAGCCCTTGACTCAACACTAATCTTTATTATAGATAGCTCACGGACTCGATTACATAGAAGGGATCACAAAGCAAAACTCAAAGCTAATTCATACCAAAACTTCAATCTACTAGATCAAGATATTACTAAAAGGATCGAACTAAGTAAAATGGTAAAGATAGAAGTGTGATGGTGATACGATACTGGGGCACCTCCCCCAAGCTTGGCAATTGCCAAGGGGAGTGCCCATACCCATGTGATTATGTCCTCGGAGGTGATGAAGATGGTGATGATGATGGTGGATAAGCGCACATCGAGCGTAAAAGCTCCTCCAACTTGCGGATAATGCCGAGTCCGGTGATATGATCCTTCAACAAAATATTCTCCTGTGTGAGATACTTGTTCTGTATGCGAGCTAACTCAATCATCTTGAAAGCTTCAATCTCAGTTGGAGTAAAGAGGTTAGGTAAAGGTTGAGGGATGTTTTCTTCTTCCACCGCCAGAGCTTGATCCTCCATGGCCTTCTTGATCCCTTCATCTTTGTTGATCTCCTCAGGTTCTTCTCTTTTCAGCTCTATCTTCAATAGCCAAGCGTCCTTGTCTTCACTATTGAAGGAGGGTGACGTCAGGATGCTCTAGATCTGTCAGAAAAACATCTCGAAACGAAAACAGAGGATTTTTGCATGATACAGTGGTCAAAACCTTCGGGAGATTATATAATGAATTTTTACCGACCAAGAGAAGTAACATGCAAGAAAACGGAGCCCGAGAGGCACCCGAGGTGCCCACGAGACAGGGGGCGCGCCCAGTAGGGGTGGGCGCGCCCTCCACCCTCGTGGAGGCCTCGTGTCCTTATCGGATTACTTCTTGCTTTCCAAAATTCTTAAATATTCCAAAACGGAGAAAAGTTGCCATTAGAACTGTTTTGGAGTCGGTTTACTTACCGTAGCACATACCTATTCCTTTTCGGAGTCTGAAACGTTCTGGAAAGTGTCCCTTATGTATTCCTCTGGGGTTATGGTTTCAATAATATTAGTTTCGACATTGATAGGATTACCTGAGATATAATGTTTGATTCTTTGACCGTTCACCACCCTCAGACTTGTGCCTTTGAAGTTCTTGATTTTTATGGCACCGGAACGATAGACCTCCTCGATAACGTAAGGACCTTCCCACTTAGAGAGAAGTTTTCCTGCAAAAAATCTTAAACGAGAGTTGAATAGCAACACATAATCACCTACGTTAAACTCGTGCTTTTGTATCCTTTTGGCATGCCATCTTTTAACTTTTTCTTTGAACAGCTTGCCATTCTCATAGGCTTGGGTTCTCCATTCATCAAGTGAGCTAATATCAAATAACCTCTTCTCACCAGCAAGTTTGAAGTCATAGTTGCTAAGTACGAGTGTGGGTGTTTATGTGTTTAAGCTTCTGTGACTCTAGCAACCCATCATCTACTTATTACTTCCCAATGCCTTCCTCTAGGCCCAAACAATGGTGAAGTGTCATGTAGTCGACGTTCACATAACACCACTTGAGGAGAGACAACATACATCTCATCAAAATATCGAACGAATACCAAATTCACATGACTACTAATAGCAAGACTTCACCAATGTCCTCAGGAACAAACGTAACTACTCACAAAGCATATTCATATTCATGATCATAGGATTATTAATATGCATTAAGGATCTGAACATATGATCTTCCACCAAGTAAACTAATTAGCATCAACTACAAGGAGTAACCAACACTACTAGCAACCCACCGGTACCAATTTGTGGTTTTGATACAAGATTGGATACAAGAGATGAACTAGGGTTTTGAGAGGAGATGGTGCTGGTGAAGATGTTGATGGAGATTGACCCCCTCTCGATGAGAGGATCGTTGGTGATTGACGATGGTAATGATTTCCCCCTCTCGGAGGGAAGTTTCCCCTGCAGAACAGCTCCGCCGGAGCCCTAGATTGGTTCCGCAAAGGTTCCGCCTCGTGGCGGCGGAGTTTCGTTCCGTAAGCTTGCTTATGGTTTTTTCCAGGGTAAGAGGCTTCATATAGCAGAAGATAGGCACCGGAGGGCCAACAGGGGGCCTAGGAGACAGGGGCGTGCCCAGTAGGGGGTGCGCCCCCACCCTCCTGGCCAGGGGGTGGGCCCCCTCTGGTGTTTTCTTCGCTCAATAATTCTTATTAATTCCAAAAGTAACTTCCGTGGAGTTTCAGGATTTTTGGAGCTGTGCAGAATAGGTTTCCAATATTTGCTCCTTTTCCAGCCAGAATCCAAACTGCCGGCATTCTCCCTCTTCATGATAAACCTTGTAAAATAAGAGAGAATAGCCATAAGTATTGTGACATAATGTGCAATAACAGCCCAAAATGCAATAAATATTTATACAAAAGCATGATGCAAAATGGACGTATCAATAGTCATACTGCTTACCACCAACGTCTTATTTTGAGTCGGCGGTATTGTGCGATGAAGCGGCCTGGACCAACCTTACATGTCCATGATACATCTCCAACGTATCTATAATTTTTTATTGTTCCATGCTATTATATTATCTACCTTGGATGTTTTATATGCATTTATATGCTATTTTATACTATTTTTGGGACTAACCTATTAACCTAGAGCCCAGTGCCAGTTTCTGTTTTTTCCTTGTTTTTGAGTTTTACAGAAAAGGAATACCAAACGGAGTTCAAACGAGCTGAAACTTTACGGTGATTTCAAATGGACCAAAAGAAGCCCCCGAAGAAAAAGAGTTGGGCCAGAGGAGCCACGAGGCATCCACAAGGGTGGAGGGCGCGCCCACCCCCTAGGGCGCGCCCCCTACCTTGTCGTCACCTCGTGGGCCCCCTGACTTGTTCCCAACGCCAAACATTCTTATAAATCTAGAAACCCCCAGAACGAAACCGAGATCAGGAGTTCCGCCGCCGCAAACCTCTATAGCCACGAAAAACCAATTGGGAGCCCGTTCCGCCACCCTACCGGAGGGGGAAACCATCACCGGTGGCCATATTCATCATCCTGGCGGTCTCCAAGACGAGGAGGGAGTAGTTCACCCTTGGGGTTGAGGGTATGTACCCGTAGCTATGTGTTTGATCTCTTTCTCTCTCTCTCATGTTCTTGATTTGGCACGATCTTGATGTACCACAAGCTTTGTTACTATAGTTGAATCATATGGTGTTTCTCCCCCTCTACCTTCTTGTGATGAATTGATTTTTACCTTCGAGGTTTCACTGTTATCAGATTGAATACTATTATGGATTTGAGAACACTTGATGTATGTCTTGCGTGGGATACCCGTGGTGACAATGGGGTGTTCTATTGATTCACTTGATGTATGTTTTGGCAGTCAACTCGCGGATTCCTGAGGTGACATTGGGGTAATCTATGCATAGGGGTTGATGCATGTTTTCGTCCTTGTTTCTCCGGTAGGAATCTTGGGGCACTCTTTGAGGTTCTTTGTGTTGGACTGAATATTATGAATCTGAAGTTGTTTGATGCATATCTTATAATTGACCCACGGATACTTGTGGTGACATTGGAGTATCTAGGTGACATTAGGGTTGATTGATGTGTGTCATATGGTGTTAGTTTACTACGAACTCTAGGGATGTTTGTGACACTTATAGGAATAGCTCAATGGATTGGTCGTAAAGAATAACTTTGAGGTGGTTTCGTACCCTACAAGCAATTTCATCTTATGTTCTCCGTGATAGGAAATTTGGAGTGACTTTTGCTGCATGTTGAGGGATTGCCATATGATCTAATTATGTTATCATTGTTGAGAGAACTTGCACTACTGAAAGTATGAACCCTAGGCCTTGTTTCGAAGCATTGCAATGACATTTTTGCTCACTTTTGTTACCAGTTACCTTGCTATTTTTATATTTTCATATTACAAAAATCTACATCTACCATCCATATTACACTTGTATCACCATCTCTTCACCGAACTAGTGCACCTATACAATTTACCATTGTATTGGGTGTGTTGGGGACACAAGATACTCTTTGTTAGTTGCTTGTCGGTTTGTTTGAGAGAGACCATCTTCATCCTACGCTTCTGATAACCCACAAGTATAGGGGGTCGTTTGTAGCCTTCTTCGATAAATAAGAGTGTTGAACCCAACGAGGAGCTAAAGGTAGAACCAATAATCCCTCAAGTTCTATCGACCACTGATACAACTATATGCACATTTGACGTCTGCTTTACCTAAAACAAGTATGAAACTATTTTGCAAGAGTAAAACTACGAGTACTTTGCAAGAATAAAACTAAGAATAAATTGGAAGGTAAGAAAGGTGGATAGCTTTTGTCAATGAGAAAGTCATTTGTCCCTAGGCAATCGATAACATGTACTGGTAATCATTCTTGCAATTTTATACGAGGGAGAGGCATGAGCTAACATACTTTCTCTACTTGGATCATATGCACTTATGATTGGAACTATAGCAAGCATCCGCAACTACTAAAGTAAGGTCGTGAAACCCAACCATAGCATTAAGTATCAAGTTCTCTTTACTTATCTGCGTTTGGGTTGTTGTCATCCCTCGCAACACTGATAATAAGCAAACCATGAACATATTGCAACACCCTACAGCGGGGGGCCCTCGCGTTTGCGCAAGAATGGAGGGCACCGTAGGACAACACCATAAATAAAATATACAATCATACTAACCAAGATCACGATTAACCCATAGGACAAAACGGATCTACTCAAACATCATAGGATAACCATAGATCATTGGGAAATAATATATGGAGTTGAGCACCATGTTTAAGTAGAGATTACAACGGGGAGAAGGGGCGTTACACCATTGCATAGAGGGGGAGAGAGTTGGTGATGACGGTAGCAAGATTGTTGATGTAGATCGCTGTCACGACCCTAGCCCCGGCGGCACTCCAGCGCCATCGGGAGAGAGGGGGAGAGAGCCCCCTCCTCCTTCTTCTTCATTGGCCCCCCCTAGACGGGAGGAGAGTTCCCCCTCTGGTACATGGCCTCCATGGCGACGGAGGGGCGGGAGCCCCTTCGAGATTGGATCTCCCTCTCTGTTCTCTTCTATTTCACGTTCCCCAGATCTGGCCCTTCACGCTTTCTTAAATTCCTGGAGATCCGTAACTCCGATTGCCCTGAAATTTTTACACGATTTTTTTCCATAGATTAGCTTTCTTGCACCAGAAGAAGGGCTCCAACCTACGTTCGAGGAGGGCACGATACACTAGGGCGCGCCTGGGCCCTGGTGGCGCGCCCTATGGGGCCCCGTTTGCGTTGATTCCACCTCCTAAAAATCACATATATTCCAAAATAATTCTCCTTAAGTTTTTATCGCGTTTGGACTTTGTTTGATATGGATTTTCTGCGAAACAAAAACATGCAACAAACAGGATCAGTAAGTTAGTCCAGATAAATCATATAAAAAGTTGCCAAAAGTATGTGAAAGTTGTATAATATTGGCATGAAACAATCAAAAATTATAGATACGACGGAGACGTATCAACCTCCCACAAATTGATAAACCTTAGGTCATCCACTTGAGGGAAATTTGCTACTGTCCTACAAACTTCTGCAATTGGAGGCCCAACAACGTCTACAAGAAGAAAGGTTGTGTAGTAGACATCAGTCCACACACATGAGACCGGTACCACCGACAGACATGCAACTAGTTTTGCATAAAGGTGGCTGGTGGGTGTCTGTTTCTCCTACTTTAGTTGAATCGAATTTAACTGCGGCCGGTCCTTGAAGAAGGTTAAAAAAACAAACTTGACAAAACACCATTGTGGTTTTTTATGCATAGGTAAGAATGGTTCTTGCTAGAAGCCCATAGCAGCCATGTAAAACTTGCAACAACAAAGTAGAGGATGTCTAACTTGTTTTTGCAGGGCATGTTATGATGTGATATGGTCAAGACATGATGTGATATATGTTATTGTATGAGATGATCATGTTTTGTAAGATATCTGAAAACCGGTAGGAGCCTTATGGTTGTCTCTTTATTGTCTGAAATGCAAATGCCATGTAATTGGTTTACTTTATCACTATGCGTTAGCGATAGTTGTGGAAGCAATAGTTGGTGAGACGACCACGACGCTACGATGGAGATCAAGGTGTCGAGCTAGTGACAATGAAGATCATGATGATGCTTTGGAGATGGAGATCAAAAGCACAAGATGATGATGGCCATATCATGTCACATATTTTGATTGCATGTGATGTTTATCCTTTATGCGTCCTATTTCGCTTAGAACGACGCTAGCCTTATAAGATGATCCCTTCACTAAATTTCAAGGTAAAAGTGTTCTCCCTGAGTACGCACCGTTGCTACAATTCATCGTGTTGAGACACCACATAATGATCGGGTGTGATAGACTCTACGTTCACATACAACGGGTGCAAGACAATTTCGCACATGCGGAATACTTGGGTTAAACTTGACGAGCCTAGCGTGTACAGACATGGCCTCGGAACACTGGAGACCGAAAGGTCGAATGTGAATCATATAGTAGATATGATCAACATAGAGATGTTCACCATTGATGACTACCCCATCTCATGTGATGATCGGACATGGGTTAGTTGATTTGGATCAGGTATCATTTAGATGACTTGAGGGATGTCTATCTAAGTGGGAGTTCTTAAGTAATTTGATTAAATGAACTTAATTTATCATGAACTTAGTCCTGATAGTATTTGCATATCTATGTTGTAGATCAATGGCCCGTGCTACAGTTCCCCTGAATTTTAATGCGTTCCTAGAGAAAGCTAAGTTGAAAGATGATGGTAGCAACTACACGGAATGGGTCCGTAACTTGAGGATTATCCTCATTGTAGCACAAAAGAATTATGTCCTTGATGCACCGCTAGGTGAAAGGTCAGTTGCAGGAGCAGACGCTAATTGATACGTCCATTTTGCATCATGCTTTTATATCGATATTTATTACATTATGGGTTGTTATTACACATTATATCACAATACTTATGCATTTTCTCTCTTATTTTACAAGGTTTACACGAAGAGGGAGAATGCCGGCAACTGGAATTCTGGACTAGAAGAGGAGCAAATATTAGAGACCTATTCTGCACAACTCCAAAAGTCCTGAAATTTCACAAAGAATATTTTTGGAATATATAAAAAATATTGGGCGAAGAAAGTACCAGAGGGGGCCACCAGCCAGCCACAAGGGTGGAGGGCGCGCCCCCCTGTTGGAGAACGTAGCATGCAATTTCAAAAAAAATCCGACGCTCACGCAAGATCTATCTAGGAGATGCATAGCAACAAGAGGGGGAGAGTATGTCCACGTACCCTCGTAGACCAAAAGCGGAAGCATTAGATTAACGCGGTTGATGTAGTTGAACATCTTCACGATCCAACCGATCTAGCACCAAATGTATGGCACCTCCGAGTTCTGCACACGTTCAGCTCGGTGACGTCCCTCGATCTCTTGATCGAGCAGAGTGTCGATGGAGTCAATGAGTTCCATCAGCACGACGGCGTGATGACGGTGATGGTGATATGATCCACGCAGGGCTTTGCCTCAGCACTACGACGCTATGACCACAGGTGTAAACTGTGGAGGGGGCACCGCACACGGCTAAGAGAACAATTGATGTGCCTTTGGGGTGCCCCCCCCCGCCCCCGTATATAAAGGAGGGGAGGAGGAGGCCGGCGGCCAGGAGGGGCGCGCCATGGGGAGGAGTCCTACTAGGACTCCACTCCTAGTAGGATTCCCCCATTCCTTTCTTCCACTGGAAGGAAAAGGAAGGAGAGGGAGAGGGAGAGGGAAAGGGGGGCGCCGCCCCCTCCCCTAGTCCAATTCGGACTGCCATGGGGGGTGTGCGGCCACCCCTTACAACCCTCCTCTCTCTCCACTAAGGCCCATGTAGGCCCAATACTTCCCCGGGGGGTTCCGGTAAACCCTCGGTATTCCGGTAAAATACCCGAACCACTCGAAACCATTCCGACGTCTGAATACTATCTTCCAATATATGAATCTTTACCTCTCGACCATTTCAAGACTCCTCGTCATGTCCGTGATCTCATCCGGGACTCCAAACAAACTTCGGTCACCAAAACACATAACTCATAATACAAATCGTCATCGAACGTGAAGCGTGCGGACCCTACGGGTTTGAGAACTATGTAGACATGATTGAGACACATCTCCGATCAATAACCAATAGAGGAACCTAGATGCTCATATTGGTTCCTACATATTCTACGAAGATCTTTATCGGCCAAACCGCATAACAAAATACGTTATTCCCTTTGTCATCGATATGTTACTTGCCCGAGATTCGATCGTCGGTATCCTCATACCTAGTTCACTCTTGTTACCGGCAAGTCTCTTTACTCATTCCGTAATGCATCATCCCGTAACTAACTCATTAGTCACATTGCTTGCAAGTCTTATTGTGATGAGCATTTCTGAGAGGGCCCAGAGATACCTCTCCGATACATAGAGTGACAAATTCTAATCTCGATCTATGCCAACTTAACAAACACCTTCGGAGAAACCTGTAGAGCATCTTTATAATCAACCAGTTACGTTGTGACGTTTGATAGCACAGAAGGTGTTCCTCTGGTATTCGGGAGTTGCATAATCTCCTAGTCAGGGGAACATGTATAAGTCATGAAGAAAGCAATAGCAATAAAACTTAACAATCATTATGCTAGGCTAACGGACGGGTTTTGTCCATCACATCATTCTCCAATGATGTGATCCCATTCATCAAATGACAACACATGTCTATGGTCAGGAAACATAACCATCTTTGATTAACGAGCTAGTCAAGTAGAGGCATACTAGGGACACTTTGTTTTGTCTATGTATTCACACGTGTACTAAGTTTACGGTTAATACAATTCTAGCATGAATATTAAACATTTATCATGATATAAGGAAATATAAATAAAAAAAATTATTATTGCCTCTAGGGCATATTTCCTTCAGTCTCCCACTTGCACTAGAGTCAATAATCTAGATTACAGTGTAACATTCTAACGCCCATGGAGTCTTGGTGCTGATCATGTTTTGCTCGTGGAAGAGGCTTAGTCAACGGGTCTGCAACATCCAGATCCGTATGTATCTTGCAAATCTCTACGTCTCCCTCCTTGACTTGATCGTAGATGGAGTTGAAGCGTATCTTGATGTGTTTGGTTCTATTGTGAAATCTGGATTCCGTTGCCAAGGCAATTGCTCCAGTGTTGTCACAAAAGATTTTTCATTGGACCCGATGCACTAGGTATTACACCTAGATTGGATATGAACTCCTTCATCCAGACTCCTTCATTTGCTGCTTCCGAAGCAGCTATGTTCTCCAGTTCACACGTAGATCCTGCCATGATGCTCTGCTTGGAACTGCACCAACTGACAGCTCCACCATTCAATATAAATACATATTCGGTTTGTGACTTAGAGTCATCCGGATCAGTGTCAAAGCTTGCATCGGCATAATTATTTATGACAAGCTCTTTGTCACTTCCATAAACGAGAAACATATCCTTAGTCCTTTTCGGGTATTTTAGGATGTTCTTGACCGTTGTCCAGTGATCCACTCCTGGATTACTTTGGTATCTCCCTGCTAAACTTATAGCAAGGCACACATCAGGTCTGGTACACAGCATTGCATACATGATAGAACCTATGGCTGAGGCATAGGAAATGACTTTCATTTTCTCTCTATCTTCTGTAGTGGTCGGGCATTGAGTCTGACTCAACTTCACACCTTGTAATACAGGCAAGAACCCTTTCTTTCACTGATCCATTTTGAACTTCTTCAAAACTTTATCAAGGTATGTGCTTTGTGAAAGTCCAATTAAGCGTCTTGATCTATCTCTATAGATCTTGATGCCCAATATGTAAGCAGCTTCACCAAGGTCTTTCATTGAAAAATTCTTATTCAAGTATCCTTTTATGCTATTCAAAAATTCTGTATTATTTCCAATCAACAATATGTCATCCACATATAATATTAGAAATGCTACAGAGCTCCCACTCACTTTCTTGTAAATACAGGCTTCTCCAAAAGTCTGTATAAAACCATATGCTTTGATCACATTATCAAAGTGTATATTCCAACTCCGAGAGGCTTGCACCAGTCCATAAATGGATCGCTGGAGCTTGCACACTTTGTTAGCACCTTTTGGGTTGACAAAACCTTCTCGTTGCATCATATACAACTCTTCTTTAAGTAATCCATTAAGGAATGCTGTTTTGACATCCATTTGCCAAATTCCATAATCATAAAACGCGGCAATTGCTAACATGATTTGGACAGACTTAAGCATCGCTACGGGTGACAAGGTCTCATCGTAGTCAACTCCTTGAACTTGTCAAAAACCTTTCGCAACAAGTCGAGCTTTGTAGACAGAAACATTATCGTCAGCTTCAGTCTTCTTCTTGAAGATCCATTTATTTTCTATGGCTTGTCGATCATTGGATAAGTCCACCAAAGTCCACACTGGATCCCATCTCAAATTTCATGACTTCAAGCCATTTCATGGAATCTGGCTCATCATCGCTTCCTCATAGTTCGTAGGTTCATCATGGTCTAGTAACATGACTTCCAGAATAGGATTACCGTACCACTCTGGTGCGGACCGCACTCTGGTTGACCTACAAGGTTTGGTACTAACTTGATCTGAAGTTTCATGATCATCATCATTAGCTTCTTCACTAATTAGTGTAGGAATCACTGGAACTGATTTCTATGATGAACTAATTTCCAATTCGGGAGAAGGTACAATTACCTCATCAAGTTCTACTTTCCTCCCACTCACTTATTTCGAGAGAAACTCCTTCTCTAGAAAGGATCCATTTTTAGCAATGAATATCTTGCCTTCGGATCTGTGAAAGAAGTTGTACCCAATAGTTTCTTTTGGGTATCCTATGAAGACGCATTTCTCCGATTTGGGTTCGAGCTTATCATGTTGAATCTTTTTCACATAAGCATCGAACCCCAAACTTTAAGAAACAATAGCTTAGGTTTCTTGCCAAACCATAGTTCATATGGTGTCGTCTCAACAGATTTAGATGGTGCCCTATTTAACGTGAATGCAGTCGTCTCTAAAGCATAACCCCAAAACAATAGTGGTAAATCAGTAAGAGACATCATAGATCGCACCATATCTAATAAAGTATGGTTACGATGTTCGGACACACCATTACGTTGTGGTGTTCCAGGTGGCTACGAAACTATTCCACATTGTTTGAAATGAAGACCAAACTCGTAACTCAAATATCCAATCCACAATCAGATCGTAGAAACTTTATTTTCTTGTTACCATGATTTTCCACTTCACTCTGAAATTCTTTGAACTTTTCAAATGTTTCAGACTTATGTTTCATTAAGTAGATATACCCATATCTGCTCAAATCATCTGTGAAGTTCAGAAAATAATGATACCC
This sequence comes from Aegilops speltoides, assembly GCA_021437245.1. Taxonomy (NCBI): domain Eukaryota; kingdom Viridiplantae; phylum Streptophyta; class Magnoliopsida; order Poales; family Poaceae; genus Aegilops; species Aegilops speltoides. Next base: position 449,500,259 of record CM038141.1, read on the forward strand.
GCCGCGAGACTCAACACTCATCGGACCACATACATCGGTATGTATTATTTCCAATAAGTCAGTGGCTCGCTCCATTTTTCTGGAGAACGGAGTCTTAGTCATCTTGCCCATGAGGCATGGTTTGCAAGCATCAAGTGATTCCAAAAGCCCATCAGCATGGAGTTATTCATGCGCTTTACACCAATATGACCTAAATGGCAGTGTCACAAATAAGTTGCACTATCATTACTAACTTTGCATCTTTTGGCTTCAATATTATGAATATGTGTATCACTACGATTAAGATTCAACAAAAATGGACCACTCATCAAGGGTGCATAATACGTTGGTCACTTCCCAGTCTTTTGCTAGCCTTCACCTGTACTAAGTAGGAATACTGCTTGTGCATCCAAACTCCAAAACCCCAAAGTTATTCCATATGAGTCCACCATACCTTCCTATATGTGGTATTTACCTGCCGTTCCAAGTAAATTTGTATGTGCCAAACTCCAAACCTTCAAATGAAAATCTGTTTTATCTGCTCGAGCAGCTCTAGTTTCAACTAGGGCTGTCTGTATCTTCCATGCTAGGTGGGTTATTCTCAAGACGAGTGGACTCCGCTCCTCACTCACGAGAAAATGGCTGGTAACCGGGATGCCCAGTCCCATGATCAAAAAGATCAAAGCAAATCAAAATAATTAAACAAAACTCCCCCAGGGCTGTTGCTAGTTGGAGGCACTCGTTGTTTCGAGCAAGCCATGGATTGATGCTTGCTGATGGTGGGGGAGTATAAACTTTACCATTCTGTTTGGGAACCGCCTATAATGTATGTAGCATGGAAGATATCGCCATCTCATAGTTGTATCATTGACAGTGAAAGTATGCCGCTCAAAATGTTATTCTTCTCTATTTTAAAATCGAGCTCTGGCACCTCTATAAATCCCTACTTCCCTCTACGAAGGGCCTATCTATTTACTTTTATGTTGAGTCATCACCTTCTTGTTAAAAAGCACCTGCTAGAGAGCACACTGTCATTTGCATTCATTACTATTAGTTTATATTGGGTATGACTTGACTGGATCTCTTTTATGATGAATTACAATGTTTAGTCAGTCCTTGATCTTTAAAGGTGCTCTGCATTTATGTTTTGCAGTCTCAGAAAGGGCTAGCGAGATACCATCTTGTTATATCATATTATGATTGTTTTGAGAAAGTGTTGTCATTCGAGATTTATTATTATTGCTCGCTAGTTGATTATGCCATTGATAAGAGTAAACATGAGACCTAAGTGTTATTGTGAATATGGTTAATTCATAATAATTGGTGAAAACTTGAATGCTGGCTCTACATATTTACAACAACAAGAGCAAACTGAGTTTGTAAAAGTTTTTCTTTATCACTTTCAGTTTATCAACTAAATTGCTTGAGGACAAGCAAAGGTTTAAGCTTGGGGGAGTTGATACATCTCCAACGTATCTACTTTTCCAAACACTTTTGCCCTTCTTTTGGACTCTAACTTGCATGATTTGAATGAAACTAACCCGGGCTGACGCTGTTTTCAGCAGAACTGCCATGGTGTTGTTTATTGTGCAGAAAACAGAAGTTCTCGGAATGACCTGAAAATCCACTGAGTTAACTTTTAGAAAATATAAAAAATACTGGCAAAAGACTCAAGGCCAGGGGCCCCACACCCTGTCCACCAGGGTGGGAGGCGCGCCCCCTCCCCCTGGGCGTGCCCCCTGTCTCGTGGGCCCCCTGATGCTCCACCGACCTCAACTCCAACTCTATATATTCCGTTTCGCGGAGAAAAAAATCAGAGAGAAAGTTTCATCGCGTTTTACAATACGGAGCCGCCGCCAAGCCCTAATCTCTCTTGGGAGGGCTGATCTAGAGTCCGTTTGTGGCTCCGGAGAGGGGGATTCGTCGACGTCGTCATCGTCAACCATCCTCCATCACCAATTTCAAGATCCTCACCGCCGTGTGTGAGTAATTCCATCGCAGGCTTGCTGGACGGTGATGGGTTGGATGAGATTTACCATGTAATCAAGTTAGTTTTGTTAGGGTTTGATCCCTAGTATCCACTATGTTCTGAGATTGATGTTGCTATGACTTTGCTATGCTTAATGCTTGTCACTAGGGCCCGAGTGCCATGATTTCAGATCTGAACCTATTATGTTTTCATGAATATATGTGAGTTCTTGATCCTATCTTGCAAGTCTATAGTCACATATTATGTGTTATGATCCGACAACCCCGAAGTGACAATAATCGGGATACTTCTCGATGACGACCGTAGTTTGAGGAGTTCATGTATTCACTATGTGTTAATGCTTTGGTCCAATTCTCTATTAAAAGGAGGCCTTAATATCCCTTAGTTTCCACTAGGACCCCGCTGCCACGGGAGGGTAGGACAAAAGATGTCATGAAAGTTCTTTTCCATAAGCACGTATGACTATATTCGGAATACATGCCTACATTACATTGATGAACTGGAGCTAGTTCTGTGTCACCCTATGTTATAGCTATTACATGAGGAATCACATCCGACATAATTATCCATCACTGATCCAATGCCTACGAGCTTTTCACATATTGTGCTTTGCTTATTTACTTTTATGTTGCTACTGTTACAATCACTACAAAACTGCTATCGTTACTTTTATCACTGTTACCATTACTATCATACTACTTTGCTACTAAATACTTTGCTGTAGATACTAAGTTATCTAGGTGTGGTTGAATTGACAACTCAACTGCTAATACTTGAGAATATTCTTTGGCTCCCCTTGTGTTGAATCAATAAATTTGGGTTGAATACTCTACCCTCGAAAGCTGTTGCGATCCCCAATACTTGTGGGTTATCAAGACTAATTTCTGGCGCCGTTGCCGGGGAGCATAGCTCTATTCTTTGAGTCACTTGGGATTTATATCTGCTGATCACTATGAGGAACTTAAAAGACGAAAGAACTAAGATTTTTCCCTCAACTACGAGGGGAGGTAAGGAACTGTCATCTAGCTCTGCACTAGATTCTCCTTTTGTTTTGAGTAAGCTTGCGACACCTAAACCTGCTACTGCTATGAACTCTGACATGTCGCTTGTTATTGATGATGCCACCTCTGCTATGCATGATACTATGATGAAACTACTTCTGTGGGTGATACTGCTTTGCCATTGGGTGAATTTCTTGATGAACAACTTGCTAGGGTTAGAGAGAACAAAATTGTTGAAGATGAAATTATTGATGATAGTGATGATGAAGGTTCTCCGCCTGATTATGAATTGCCTGTTGTTCCTGAGGGTTATGTTATGGATGAAGAAGATGCTAGAGCTATTTTTGCTTGCAATGATAGATATGATCTTAAGAAGTTATTAGCTAAATGGAAGCAGCAATCTCTTAATGCTAGAATGAAACATGACCCCGCTTTTGCTACTTCACCTATCCGTGTTATTGATAAGGATTATGAATTATCTGTTGATCCTGAGATTATAACTTTAGTTGAATCTGATCCTTTCTATGGTTATGAATTTGAAACTGTTGTGGCACATCTTACCAAGTTAAATGATATAGCCACCCTGTTTACTAATGATGAGAAGTCTTGTTATTATTATATCCTTAAGATATTTCCATTCTCATTAAAGGGTGATGCTAAAACTTGGTTTAATTCTCATGATCCTGGTTGTGTGTATAGTCCTCAGGATATGATTTATTACTTCTCTGCTAAATATTTCCCTGCTCATAAGAAACAAGCCGCCATGCGGGAAATATATAATTTTGTGCAAATCGAAGAAGAGAGTCTCCCACAAGCTTGGGGGAGGCTTCTCCGATTACTTAATGCTTTGCCTGATCATCCTCTTAAGAAAAATGAAATACTTGATATCTTTTATAATGGACTAACCGATGCTTCCAAGGGCTACTTGGATAGTTGTCATGGTTGTGTTTTCATGGAAAGAACAGTCGACCAAGCTAATTTGCTATTGAATAATATGTTGACTAATGAAAATAAATGGACTCTTCCTGAGCCAATTCCTGAGGCAATTCCTGAGCCAATTGAGCCAACTCCTGAGCCTATTCCTAAACCAACTCTGAAGAAGAGGAGAGTTCTATTTCTCAGTCCTGAAGATATGCAAGAGGCAAAGAAATCAATGAAAGAAAAAGGTATTAAAGCTGAAGATGTTAAGAATTTACCTCCTATTGAAGAAATACATGGTCTGAATTTACCTCCTGTCAAAGAAACACGTTGTCTTGATAACCCGACACAGGTAGTAAAGGTAAATTCTCTATATAGATATGATAAAGTTGAAATTCCATCTAGTAAATTTCATAGCCCATGCTTAGATGAATTTGATGACTTTATGCCTAGGCAAGAAAGTTTTAATGCTTATGTTGGTAGAGAATTAAAGAATAATGCTTTCGAGATAGGACGATTGAGTGATTATATGGCTAGAGTTAAAGGTGAACTTAAACTCATTAGCAAATATGCTTCTATGGTTACCACTCAAGCGGAGCAAGTACTTAAAGCTCAAAGTGATTTACTTGATGAATTAAATAATAAACATGATTTTGCTGTTAGAGTGGCTACTAGGGCAGGTAGAATGACTCAGGAACCTTTGTATCCTGAAGGCCACCCTAAGAGAATCGAGCAACATTCTCATAGAAATAATTTAGAGGCACCGAGTTCTTCTAAAAAGAAGAAAAAGAAAAATGATAGGAATTTGCATGCTTCTAGTGAACCTGTTGTAGACACACCTGAGAATCCCAATGATATTTCTATTTCTGATGCTGAAACACAATCAGGTGATGAACATGACCCTAGTGATAATGTTAATGATAATGTTCATGTTGATGCTCAACCTAGCAATAACAATGATGTAGAGATTGAACCTGCTTTTGATCTTGATAACCCACAATCAAAGAGTCAACGTTATTATAAAAGAGACTTTGTTGCTAGGAAGCACGGTAGAGAGAGAGAACCATGGGTTCAGAAACCCATGCCATTTCCTCCTAAACCATCTGTCGGTGTCAAAACCGGCGGATCTCGGGTAGGGGGTCCCGAACTGTGCGTCTAGGCTGATGGTAACAGGAGGCAAGGGACATGATGTTTTACCCAGGTTCGGGCCCTCTTGATGGAGGTAAAACCCTACGTCGTGCTCGATTAATATTGATGATGTGTATTACAAGACTGGATCTACCACGAGATCAAGGAGGCTAAACCCTAGAAGCTAGCCTATGGTATGATTGTTGTAATGGAGGTTATGTCCTACGGACTAAAGCCCTCCGGTTTATGTAGACACCAGAGAGGGCTAGGGTTACACAGAGTCGGTTACAATGGTAGGAGATCTACATATCCATATCGCCAAGCTTGCCTTCCACGCCAAGAAAAGTCCCATCCGGACACAGGACGGAGTCTTCAATCTTGTATCTTCGTAGTCTTGGAGTCCGGCGGACGATGATAGTCCGGCTGTCCGGACACCCCCTAGTCCAGGACTCCCTCAGTAGCCCCTGAACCTGGCTTCAATGACGATGAGTCCGGCGCGCATAATGTTCGGCATTGCAAGGCGGGTTCCTCCTCCAAATAATCCAAAGAAGATTGTGAACACCACTAGTGCAGAACCGGGCATTAGCACCGGTTCGTAAGGACCTATAGTGCCGGTTACATAACCGGCACTAATTTGTGGTCACTAAAGGCCCCCCCTTTAGTACCGGTTCAGCACGAACCGGTGCTAAAGGGCAACCACGTGGCTCTAGCCAGCTCCGGGGGCCTGGAGCCCTTTAGTACCGGTTGGTAACACCAACCGGTACTATAAGGTTTGGTGGGTTTTTAGTTTTATGATTTCTTTTTCATTTAATTTTGTGTTTCCATTTTATATAATCATATAATAACAAGTCCTACTAATCATGCATCATCATACAACTTCTACTCGTTATTAATAATAAGTCATACGATCATCATCCTCATATATATATAGTCATCGAACCCAACCCTACATAATTGTTCTTAGCACATGATCATCAGTATCAGGTAGGACCTAAACACCCTTAAGGTAAAATAGCATAAAACAATATAGACCCTGACTCTCCATTATGAAGAATGGCGATCATCTTGTCTCCAATTCTTGCCTTTCGCTGCTTATTGCTTCCAAGAAGCTCCTTACGACGTCCATACATTTTTTCATTCTTTGATTGTTATGTCTCCACTTCTTTTAGAAACCCGGTATGGACAGTTGAGATTAGTAGGGACGACCTGGTAGTATGTTCAAAACATGAAGGCTACCACGCATATACATCGGATGAGGCACACAATCATTCGGGATTATCTGTTGAAAAACATAGTAATAACCGAGTTAGCAATGATGTACTAGTTTTAGAAGTGTGCAAAAAGATGCACGGATGTTGTAATAGTAAAAATAATCTTACCAAGGTATCTCCATGGTAGTTACCGTAGTTCAACACGTGCACTAGTGGCACGTATTGACCATATTGTTGAGGAGTTTGATTGTAGATATTGTAATTCTCAAGATCTCTACAAAATCCGACCAGATGTCGCTTTCTCGATAAGTTAATTCGCAGCCTTCGTGTAAATGCGTTCTGTCTACCATCTTCCGCACATTCTTTGAAGAATGAAAATAAGCTATCAATGGAGATAAGTTGTCAACATTATATTTTGAAATAAACAATATAAATTACTTAATAACTATGTTTAGCTCACATGAGGGAAGAACTGGAGGTGTATCCACAAAGACCCAAATCATAGGTGTCTCTTGCTCGATTGTAGGATCACCAAGATCCATGGTGACAAGCATACCCTCATCAAGACCATACATCTTGCAAAACGCATCCCAATTTTTGCAACCAAAATGGGTTACACTCTGAGCATTGTACAGATTTACTTGAAAATCCACACCATGTTCAGTACTTAAGATAATTTTTTTGGTTTCAAAATTTTCATGGTCTTCAATACCCATCCTCTCCAAGACATAGCATCTTGCAATGCATGGGATAAGCTAGTCGAATTGGAAAGATGAAAATACGTTAAAATAGTTGAAGTCGTGCAATTACGAAAAAACTATTGTAAATGCGTTATGCACCGTATGAACATCGCAGGTCTCCTCGAGCTTAATGCTGAAGCGCCGATCTCGCCCAGCTCAATGAACTGTCATGAGATACCTCGGTCGTCGTGGCACCGATCGCACTCCCAGGAGGTTATCGTCGTCCGATGAGTACGACATTTCCGCCTACGTTCATAATTTAGTTTTATTAGTCAACTATCTAGTTCAACTACTAAGCACTTATTATAAATAAATAAGTAGTACTTACTAAAACAAACTACTTCTATATATAGTAAAATAAATTAGTTTATTAAATCAACTAGCTAGTTCAACTATATATAAACTACTTCTTCTTTTTTTCCTTTTTCTAAATACTATGAACAAAAACTCATTAAAATTATGAACAAAATTAATTACACAATCTAAATATCACCCAAAAATCTATTAACAATAATATCACCAAACATGAATATTCAATAATAATATCACCAAAAAATCTATTAACAGAAAAAAATCTATTAACAGAAAAAAATCTATTAATTCAACTAGTTCAACTAAGCATTTACTAAAAATAAACTAGTAATTATATTAATTAATTCAACTAGTTCAACTAAGCATTTACTAAAAAACTAGTTCTATATATTAATTCAACTAGTTCAACTAAGCATTTACTAAAAATAAACATTAACATATTTCTAATTCATCTAACATAACATTTCTAACATTCTAGAAATAAATTTACTATAGATATAGTTCTAATTAATCTAAACATTAGAAAACAGAAAATAAGTAAAAATATCTGTGTGTATGTGTGTGTGTGGTGTTTGTAGTGTGTGTGTGTGTGTATGTGTGGATGCGTGTGTGTGTGTATGGACGGGCCGGGAGCGACGGCGGCGGGGCGGCGACGACGGGTGGCGGGGGCGGGGCGGTGACGAGACGATGGCGGGGGGGCACGGCGACAGACGGGCGGCGGCGATCGGACGGCGACGATCGCGGGCGGCAAGGGGCGGTGACGACGACGGCGGCGATGGCGCGCGGCGCGACGACGACGCGGACGACGCGGCGTATGGTGGCGTCATCGTCGGCGGAGATAGATCGAGACTCTCGCGATTCGTGGAAGCGAAGTGGCGACAATAACTGGTTTTTCGTAAGTGTAGTATATAGGGGAGCCTTTAGTACGGTTGGAGCCACCAACCGGTACTAAAAATTTTAACCAAGCGGCGGAACGAGGCCCTTTAGTACGGTTGGTGGCTCCAACGGTACTAAAACCTTTAGTACCGGTTTGTGCCACAAACCGGTACTAAAGGTCGTCTTGCCACCATGGTGCGCTATGTTTAGTCCCACTCGCTGAAGCGAATGGCAGCCGACTGGTTTATAAACCCAGCGGCTGCCCATTCGAACTCCTCTAAATAGCGTGCTTCGGGCCTAACTAAATGCTGTTGCCGGTGAGCCTCTGGCCCTTCTAGGCTGCATTTGCACACCCTAGGACTGGTAGGCTCACCCAGCGCCCCAACATTTTTTTTTAATTTTTTTTCTTTTCCGCATTATTTATTTTCTTCTATTTATTTTGAGTAATTTTTTATATAGTTATTTATTTTCTGCTTTATTTTTTCTTCTATTTATTTCGAGTAGTTTTTTGCGTATTTA